>MU159258.1:0-72023 GCA_015888305.1 Antheraea pernyi | reverse complement strand
TTTTTCAAGTCTTCTTGTGTTCTCTCGCCCTTTTGTTCAATTTAAGTCTACAAGTTAAAGAAGCCAACTCTTCCTTGGGCCTTAATAAGATGCCCGTGTCTAAAATATATAAATAGCACTATAATTACAACACAAATTCAATAAAATAATTAAATTTTACGGCAAATGTAATAACCTCAAACACTTACTGTTTGATATAATTTCGTCTAATGTCATTGATTAGTTTACATTTTTGTGTAACGAAATTACCGATTTTGTGTACATAAATGTAGTACATTTTGTCTAAAAAGTATAATTTGTAGAAATGTAACATTCACAAATCTAACAAGTAAATAAACAAATCTGCGTTTGCTTACGTAACCCACCTAAATCGATGCGTAGCTAGTTTTGTTGAAGAGTATTTTGTTTATAGAAACTTTTCAATTTGGTCGGGGTATCATATGACGTTAACATTGCCAACATAATAAAAACAAACTAGTCATTTTATACGGTGAGACAACGTCAAACGAATCGCCAACACAAAATGAACTCACACTCGCATGTACTCGGGTCTCGGTACATTTCCCGTAACCTCGGTGATCGCATAGTTAAAGTTATTCGATATATTTTTGCAAACTCACACTAAGCACACTGTTTTTATTACACTATACTAGTGTCCGCACAGTGGTTGAAATTCGACAACAACTAATGATTTTCCAAGTTTCTATATTATGATGATTCCTTTTAATTAAATAATGTTCCACTATATGATTATATATAATTATTTTTAAATTTGAAACGGATATATATTGTTGACAAATTAATTTTATGGACAAAGTATATTGTATGATAAATAAACAAGGCAGATGAACAAGGCCGTATCTAGGAGAGGCATTGTGGGGCAATGCCTTACCCTGAAATCACAATACCTTACCTGAAAAATACCAAAAACTAAGACAAATTATTATAACCAAATTGTTTGTTCATAGATATAAAAAATATAGCGATAGCTATCTAAACTTTTCCGAACATACCACAGATTGTGACATTCGAGGGTAGATCAATTATGATAATTTTTTTACTTCCACCCCACCTGTAACCCTTCGACAATAACTAGATAAAGGGTCACATACAAAATTGAAGCTAAAATCCGTCCGCGTAAATATATACTTATGTGTAGCTATTTGTTTACTAAGAAAGGGAAAACAAAAGTTTTAAAACAGTTTTAAGTTCAACCTAATTACAACCATAACACCTAGTAATAAAGTCACAAATGTTCAAAATATTATCTAATACTTACGATAAAACGAGCAACGTAATAAATTACTCCCCTCACAAATGAAAAGACAACATAAACAAGATTTAATGTGAATTCAACCTTAACAGGTAATAAATAAAGTACGTTTTCCCGTTATTGTGCGTGTTTGCACGTGACGAGGCCAACATTTGTAACACAGGTTTAAAATCGGTCATTTAGTTTAAAATTTGATATTATTTGTTAGTTTAAAGCTTAAAATATAACTTATTCAACATGTATTTAGCGAAAGTAAGATACTCCGGCCGTTAAATTGCTTTTTCGGGTATTATTTTTGCATCTTTTGAATACACTGCGGCATGTGAAACGGGCTTACATTGGCTGAGTTTCAAACAAACTAAGCAAAATAAGGGCACACATTTCAAGTGAGCTCTTATTTACCGAGACGTATTTTTCGCGCCGACCTTTTATCTAGTTATTGTTGATCGAAGCTGTAACCACTGCTGCCTTACCTCAAATTCAACTCTAGCTACAGCCCTGCAGATGAAGTGGAGGACATAAACTAGTATATAAATAGAGATTTCGTTCTCTATTTTCTCTTGATAGATCAATAATAAATGGTGTAAATATAATGATACCTTTAAATTACTAAAACCAACGATGAGGTTAACTTTTCTTATATCATTGTCTTTTTTCGCTGTGGTCACGGAACGCCGATATATACTATCCAAACCCCGTAAAGAACCGTCTTTTAATTCCAACTTCTGAAAAAGAACTCGTATTATTTTTTAAGCTTTATAAATAATTAAAAAAAACCTTGACAAATTATATACCTAAACATTTCTCATGAATCACTTCATCTACTGGTGAAAACAGCATGAAAATCCATTCAGTAATTTTTGAGTTTATCGCGAACAGACAAACAGACAGACGTGCCAGAGGACTTTGTTGTATAATATGTAGTGATTAATGTGTGTTCATTAAGTAAATTAGTTAATAGAAAATTTTACCAATTAATAGAACACGTTTTAATCGAATTTATAATGAGTGTAAATAACAATAAAGCTTATATATGAATTTCGTATTATTTCGTAATTGTTGTGGTATCGTGACTTTGAGTGTGAGAAACGTGAAGTGCTCCTTCTAGGCTTCTTCTCAGTAACAAGTTATCGGCAATACTACTGTTCTAAACAGAATTTAAAGGTATATCTACTTACCATTTGGTTAGGACCGTAGATAGTAAAGTGAGGTATCTTGACGGTATCTGCTCTTAGATGCCGGAGTCTATTTCTGATTATATTTAAAGAAGAATCAGCGTATTCATTGAGAGCAATAGTTTTATACTTCTCAGCTTGCCTGAAAATTATTATAAACAAATATTGTAGGAATTTGAGTAAATTACTGGTAACTATAATAATGTAGAAAAATAATGTTGGAAATATTATGTACACTGAAATTATCCTGAGAAATAAAAAGACATTGAAGAGATGTTCCTTTGAGCATAGCAGAGTTTCCGCTACGTTGCGGAAGTTATTCTTAAACATTTCAAAGCAATATACATTAATCTAGATATAGATAATGTAATGAACTAATAATAACTGATTACTTTATTTATAAAATAATAAGCAATAAGCAAGAAATTGTATTATAGAACACTTTACGTAATACGTTTATAATCTAAGATCTTTTTAGGAAGACCTCTATATCATTAATAGTTATAATGTCGAATTGTAAACAATAAGCTGATAATTATTTCTCTTATTAAAAATATAGAATGAGTTGAAATCTTGCTAAATTTCATGCAGACAAAGTCGCGGGTAACAGCTAGTCTAAAATAGAATAACCTCAATTACGTTTTATTAGGTTCGCTATCTACCAGTGAAAATCCCGTGAAAATCGATGTAACCGTTTTGGTGGGTAACAGCACAGTGGGAGAAGCTACGGTTAACAGCTAGTCTAAATTAAAATAAATTAAATTACTTTTTATAAGGTCCGCTATCTACCAGTGAAAGTCCCATGAAAATCGGTCTAACCGTTTTAAAGAAAGCACTGTGGGCGAAGCCACGGTTAACAGCAAGTATAAACTAAAATTGCCTAAATTACTTTTTGTAAAATCAGCTATCTGCCAGTGAAAGTTATCTGAAGATCGATCGAACCGTTTTGAAGATAGTACTGCGGGCGAAGCCACGGTTTACAGCTAGTGTAAACTAAAATTGCTTAAATTACTTTTTATAAGATCAGCTATCTGCCAGTGAAATTTATGTGAAGATCGATCGAACCGTTTTGGAGATAGCATTGCGGGCGAAGTCACGGTTAACAGCTAGTATAAACTAAAATTTCTTCAATTACTTTTTATAAGGTCAGCTATCTGCCAGTGAAAGTTTCGTGAAGATCGGTTGAACTGTTTTGAAGTAAGTACTGCGGGCGAAGCCATGGTTAACAGCTAGTTTAAATTAAAATAGACTACATTACTTGAAATGATGTACGCTATCTGCTGGTGAAAGTTTGGTGAAAATCGGTCCAATCGTTTTGGAGATAGCATTGCAGACGAAGCCGCGGTTAATACCTAGTCTAATTTAGAGTAGTCTAAGAAACCCGCTGTAATTTCAGCTATGTGTCAGTGAAATTCCTGTCAAAATCGGTCTAGCCGTTTCGGAGATTACCCGGAATAAACAGACAGACAGACAGACCGACAAAAATTTTAACAATTGCATTTTTGTTATCAGTAGCGTGTATACTTTCGTACCTAAGTAGTAAAAAATTTTTATTTTGATATTACATACAGACACTTCATTTTTATTATATGTATAGAATAGAATAGATTTATTTGATGTCATATAGTATGGTACAAAATAGAGCGGTCGGAATACTGATATGCACGGTTTCCATAGCAACTAATGCAATACAGTCAGATTTTTTGTTAAAAAATATGTTAATTATTTCATATAATATATATGTTGCACCACGCATAAAAAGTGGATTATATTATGAAAATGTAAGAAATTTCACTTTAATTTACTTGAATCGTACAGTTTCATCAATTCGAATTTTGTTGTATCACGTTAGCTACTTACATTGTTTGAATGGATTCTACTTATGTTTACAATTGAACTTTTTGTGTTGAAATTTAGAAATTTTCTTAAATACCCCATTATTTAGACTGGTTGAATACTTTTACCGAACGAATAGAAAGACTAAGTGGTTTGTGAGTTCTCAAAGCTTTTACGTGTTGACCCTTATCCATCAATATTTTCTGGCATTTATTTTATTTGTTTAGCCTTTAACCTTGCTCGCAATTTCGAACTGGATAGGCGTGTTTCTTTTAAATTAAAATTCTTTGCTTTTAACGTTTAAAAATAAATCTTTTATGTGGAATAAGTAATAACTGTTTTATATCCCACTAGTATTTATGCGGGTTCGCTTGTATTTTAAATTTAACTTATGCCTCAGTATCAGTATTTTTTTCTCTTATTTGCATACAGTGATATTATAACTCAAAAGCCACGGATACGTTACCGATATGTAAATTTGACAAAATAAATGGCACGGTACCGCACACATGCATAAAGTAATACTGTAACGCCACACTGTCTTAGATAAAATGTGGAAGTAAGATAGCATATTCTCAATAACGGTGGTGAAAAAGAAATAGTTGCCTAGATACGGGCAGATTGATGGGGCAGCCGTCAAAGATAAGCTAGCTCTAGCCAAGTTTTAACAAATTTACAGCGTTTTATTTCGAATATCAGCGTCTGCATATCCTTTTCTATACAACTATTAATTTGTATGTAGAATTTCACTCGCCATCACTTGAGTAGTTAAAACACTTTGACTGCCGTGTTGATTATACATGATCGGCCACGGTTTCTCTTGTGACGCCACGGTGCCGGTACTGTGGTCATTGAGGACAGGAGCGCTAGATCATTTAAAATTGTAAAAATTCAACAGTGGCATTGTAAAAGATACACGTGATTACGTCATGGCAGTCAAAGTGTTAAGGTGTGAATTGTAAAAAACAATCAAACTCACATTCGTCTTTATTATATTAGTAAGGATTTAGTAATTTAAAATATCACTAGTGAGATTGAGATACAATAACTTAAATTTACTAAATATACCTTTATAAATTTGTAGGTATACACTGAGATATATTGGTGTTTTTGTGAATTTATCAATAATTTATAGGTCATATCAGGTCTATTGTTCGTTTTTGTTTTTCTTCTTACAATCCGATTTCGTATTCAGTAATTTGTATTCATACGATAACATCATTAGCTGAAAGGCTTTTATGCCGTCAATCCGGTGAATAATGAACGTCTTACGGGATCGTATTAATAAAAATGACTTTGTTAAAATATGATTTCATGTTGTAAACTTTTCCGTAAACAAAAGAATAGTCCTGTACCATGTATACGTTTGAGGTAATTCTTTCAAATCTTTACAAAGTGATAGAGTTTATAATAATTCGAGACTGTTTTTAAGCGATTGTCTGCACGTGTGAATATTTGCAGAAAAGCCAGGCCATGCGTTAGTGTGACAGTTGAAGAGGTTATTGATTATATTATGATAATCATATAGTCCAATACCGTTTGAATGTTTACTATGAATATTTGATACCTAAGTGTTTATTTACGAAAATAGATTTTATGTGTTTGATTTCACTATATTATTTTTATTGATTAATTGCCTAACTATCTATTATAATAGATAATGGTAAAAGCGTGCTGAGCTACAAGTATGGCTAGTATTATATATTTTTTATTTAATCTATAATTCTGACATTTGAAATCGTAAATATTCTACACTAATTTCGTAATTATTAAACAAACAATAACCAATGGTGGAAATTAGACTATGGTTAATTATTATTTTAAGTTTCAACATTAATGACGTTTTTAGACGAGTAAACATAAGGATCGTGAATCAATGGGTCGGCTCGCTGGGGAGGTACCACCCTCTCATAGAAAACCGACATGAAGTAACAGTGCTTTCATTGTTACGTTTCGTTTGGTCAACGAGAACGCCGAAGACCCACTTTTCTTTCCCCTCTCCCTGTCCCCTCTCTCCCCTCCACCTAAACACAGGCTGGCAACTTGCGACTCTCCTGATGTTGCAAGTGTCAATGAACGGTGGTGATCACTTAACATCAGGTGACCCGACTGTTCGTTTGCCTCCTATAAAAAAAAGTATGATAAATACAGTCGTCGTCAATCTTTTTGGCCGGTCTGAATATAGCTTTAAGTTCGGACTGTAAATTTGGGTTCTGTACAACTATATTCATTACGGTCACAATAAATAAAGGTTTCGATCGTAAGAAAAAATTACTGTGCCCACTTTTTGTTATAGCTGAAACTGAAGTTCGTCTATAGATATTGAATTATTAAATAAATATAATTGACAAATAGAAGAGAAAAAGGTACTGAACTCTTTTATCTTCGTCTCTTTATATGTACTAGTGGGCGCCCAGTGGTCGACATTCGACCATAGTTCATTGATTTTTTAAAGTTTGAATTTTATTAGAGTTCTTTTTTCAAAGGGTACATTATGTTATAATATCATTGTTGAATGTAGAATGAAAAAGGGTAATTGGAACGTAAGAGTAAAATAATACATAAAGTCGAGCACAGCAACCTCCTTCACAACCTTTTTTGAAGTCCTTTATTGACAGATATCAAAATGTCTTTTTTATTTACATGTGTGTATATGTTGAGTAAAATTGAAGCAGTAGTGTGAGTAATGCATATTTTAATTAATTTAATGTACTTCTAATGCAATTTATATAAAATAAATAGCTTTCTGCACTTCTCCTCCATATAAACTTAAACTGTACCAAATTCCACGTATATCCGTTCGCCCAATTCCATTAAAAAGGGATACAAAGTTTAGGCTTCACATATTAATATTTACTAGTGTGCGCCCAGTGGTCGACATTCGACCATAGTTCATAGATTTTTTTAAGTTTGAATTTCATTATGGTTAATATCATTGTTCAATGTAGAATGAAAAAGGGTAATTGGAACGTAAGAGTAAAAGTAATACATACAGTCGAGCATAGCAACCTCCTTCACAACCTTTTTTGAAGTCCTGTATTGACAGATGTCAAAATGTCTTTTTTATTTACATGTGTGTATATGTTGTGTAAAATTGAAGCAGTAGTGTGAGTAATGCATATTTTAATTAATTTAATGTACTTCTAATGCATTTTATATAAAATAAATAGCTTTCTGCACTTCTCCTCCATATAAACTTTAACTATGCCAAATTTCACGTTCATCCGTTCGCCCAATTCCGTTAAAAAGGGATACAAAGTTTAGGCTTCACGTATTAATATATATGATGATGATGATGATTATGATATAGGTGTAAGAAGATGATAGATATGAAGAGTTTTGGTAGTTGTTGAAAAGTGAAGTTTAATCGGAAAGAAAAAATACTCACATAAATTCTGAATTGGGGGTTTTCAATAAGACGAAGTAAGTCAGATAATCATTGAAATAATCTTTTAGCCACTCATCCAGATCGGTTTTCATTCTATCCAGGAAATCCTCTGAAACATACCGTGTGTTGACAGATTAAATTAAATGATGTTGTTTTAGAAAACTTGTTGCATATTGTATTATTTTGTTAGTCGAGTAAGTTTCCGATTTTCTAATAATATAAAAAAACACCTATTTATTTTGAATAATACTATTATATTTTGTTTCTTTCTAACGTGTGCAATGATTAGCTTTGTATTGTGACAATGTCTTCCCACAACTGCATTTATTGTGACCATAGACAACTTCGTTCGTTTTCGCTGAAGCTATTACTGATTTCAGCATGAATGGGTCGGCTCGTTCGGGGTAGCACCACCCTCTTGCAGAAAACCGACGTGAAGCAACAGTGTTTGCATTGTTGTGTTTCGTTCAGTCAGTGAGTGTGCCAGATAAGCTACCTCCCCTCCTACTGCCCCTTCCCCGACCCCCAAACACAGGGTGGTAACGCACTTTCGACTCTTCTGATGTTGCAAGTGTCTATGGATGGTGGTGATCACTTAACATCAGATGACCCACATGTTCGTTTGCCTCTTATGATATAAAAAAAAATCGTGGCGAAACACGTAGTAAGGGAGTAGCATAAGATTAGTTATGCTACTGATACATACACACTGTTACATATATATATATATATATATATATATATATATAGTACAATCTGAATATTATATTTGGTGTAAAATTTACCAGCGTATAATATAGTAATATGTTAAAATTAATACCTATACTGTCCTTCATCAGCCTTACTGGTTTCGAGTGGTCCGCACGATTCGTATACTAAAAATAATAATATAGTTTAATATATATTATAGGTATATATAGGGTATTTATTATATCTTAACTTATATTATAAATGCGAATGTGAGTTTATTTATTAGTTTGATACGTTTTTACGGTTTAATTTGTCAAGTGACCGTCATGAATTTTTGCATACATATCGTCCGGGGTATAGAAAATAACATATGACTTTCAACCAGAAAAATAGTACAGTTTCTGAGGAATAGGTTAAACCTAAATTAACACAAGCGAAATTGAAAGTTATTTCGTAATAAAAATATATAATTGCAAATCAAATCAAATCAAATCAAATCAAAAATACTTTATTCAGTTTAGGCCCTAATAAGGCACTTATGAACGTCAAAGACTACTACCGGTTCGGAAAACAACCCAGTCATCGAGAAGAACCGGCAAGAAACTCGATCGGGTACATTTTTTTTTAACATATATTTCTAATACATTATACAACAATGCTTTTAGTGGATGCACAGAGAGGAGTCAATTCCAGACATCACTATCATTCACATACTGATCCACTCTATAATATCCTTTTGAAACTAAAACCCGTTTGACATGGCGCTTAAATTTACAGTCCGGCAAATCGGTAACATGCTTTGGGACTTTATTGTAGAACCTAACACTATTACCTAAAAAACTATTACTGGTTTTGCTAAGTCTGAAACATGGGACCACCAGTTTATTACAGTTTCTAGTATTTAGATCATGCCGGTCTTTAACTAAATTCAGTTTCTCAAAGTTTTTCCGGACATACATTAAATTATCAAGAATGTATTGGGAGGGCAGAGTTAAGATACCGAATTCCTGGAATTTTGTTTTTAATGATTCGCGAGGTCCCATATTATATATTGCCCGAACTGCCCGTTTTTGTAATAAAAATATCGTGTCTACCTCAGCAGCCGTACCCCATAGCAGAATGCCATAAGACATTAAGCTATGGAAGTAAGCGAAGTAAACTAACCTAGCAGTGGCAATATCTGTAAGCTGGCGAATCTTACGTATTGCGAATGCAGCGGAACTTAATCTGCTCGCCAGTTTTTTAATGTGAGGGCCCCATTGTAATTTAGAATCTAATGTAATTCCCAAGAATACAGTATTGTCAACTAACCCTACTAAATTCCCTTCGATCTTGATTCTACTATCAACCTGTCTAACATTGGGTAATGTAAATCTTATACATTTCGTTTTATCTGCATTTAGCAATAGGTTATTTAACGCAAACCAATGACAAATTTCACTTAAAGTATTATTCAGATGCCCGACCTCTGAATCTATCCTTTTCACTTTAAATATTAGAGAAGTATCGTCTGCAAAAAGCACCATGTCAGCAGAGTTATTAACCACTAGCGGTAGATCGTTTATGTATATTAAGAACAAAAACGGCCCTAAAATAGAGCCCTGCGGGACACCAATTCTAGCAAGCGATCCCGCAGAGGTTACCCCATGTATGTTAACTTTCTGACAGCGATCTTTTAAATAAGAGACTAGAAGGTCGAGAGAAGATCCACAAATACCGTAGTGTTTTAATTTAAGTATAAGCGTACTATGATCAACGCAATCGAAGGCCTTAGACAAATCGCAGAACACACCAATTGCATCTTGCGAATCCTCCCAGGCTCCTAATATATGATTTATGAGCGTTGCACCAGCGTCAGTAGTAGATTTCGATTTTGTGAAACCAAACTGTCGACCATCCAGAAACTTTTGCACAGTAAAATATTCTACCAATTGTTTAAGCATAATCTTTTCAAAAATTTTACTTATCGACGGAAGTACAGAAATAGGTCTATAATTTCCAAGACTACTTCTGCAGCCTGATTTAAACAAAGGAACCACTTTGCTTACTTTCATTAGATTAGGGAAAGTTCCTTTTGATATACACTGATTAAATATATTAGCCAAATGTGGTGAAATAGTGACAATTAAGGACTGTATTACTATTACCGACATTCCCCATATGTCTTCGGTGTGTTTTAAATTTAATTGTTTGAATGTCCTTATTATTTCACCTGCACTAATAAATGAGAATTTAAATTCTGAATTTGTAGGTGCACTCATATTCTTTAAAAGAGCTGCGGCACCCTGGGCTGATGATGTTATACTTTTTGTTATTTGTGAAGGTATATTAGTGAAATAGTCTTGGAAAACAGTTGCTACCTCTGAACTGTTCGAAATACGTACTCCGTCGACACTTAGATTAAATGCGTTATCATTTATTTTATTTTTTCCTAATTCTTTATTTATTATATGCCAGACAGTCTTGGTCTTATTTCTAGACTCGAGAATTTTATTTCCTAAAAATTTTGCTTTGGCAGCTACACAAACACGTTTAAAAACTTTAGAATAATTCCTAACGTAGGCATGAAATGATTCACTATTTGTTAGTGATTTCTTATAATATAGATCATACAAACGATCTCTACTTATTTTAATACCTGTAGTTGCCCATTCACTAAATTTTTTTACTTTCTTTACACTAATAACTTTTCTTGGGCAATGTTTACTAAATTCAGTGCTTATGATATTAAATAAGCTGTCATAATCACTTTCTGGATCTTTATTAATAAAAGTCTTGAAAGATAACTTTTGTGCAATATTATGATTTAAAAGACCTAATCTATTTTTGGATATAAGCCTAGTTGTTTTCTTACAGTTACTGCTAGGTTTTTCACAATTTATTTTAACAAGGAGCCCTTTGTGGTCAGACCGTATCCCAGTAACAATACTACCGCCAATGGTCTTGAAGTCAGTAAAAACATTATCAATACAAGATGCAGTTTGAGATGTACATCGGGTTGGCTCATTAAAAACAGGATGCAGGTTGAACGACCTAAATAATGATGTGAACATAGTGACCTCTGGCGACGTACTTAAAATGTCTATATTGAAGTCACCACAGATTAAAACTTGCTTATTACTATTAAATATTTTTATAAGAATTTCCTCCATTTTTTGTAAGAATTGGTGAATATTTGAAGATGGAGGTCTATAAACACAAAGAATAATTAATTTATCCATCTCTGCACAAGCCACTTCACAAATACGATCTATGGAGAGACTGCATATATCTTTCCTCTCTTTATATTTTAAATTATTTTTGAATAATATAATACAACCACCACCGATAGTGATTGTTCTATTAAATACACTGGCAACCGAGAAATGGGGTACATTAAATATCATTTTATTAGGTTTAAGCCATGTTTCCGTAAAACATAAGATATCCAGTCTCTCTCTATTTAATAATAATTCTATATCTAATATTTTGCCGGAGAAGCGATTAATATTTTGGTGATACAAAGTGATATTACACTGCTCCTTTGTCTTATCTACTAGTTTAAAAATTTAATCACAGTATCATTAGGTGAACTAGATGATACCGCTGAGTCACTTAACCTATTTATATTATAAGCTATCAATGTAGCTATGTCACGTTTATACTTCTTGGGAAGATACATACTATCCTGCGTTATTGTATAGTTATTAATAAATTTATTAATGTCAAAAAAGTATGTATACCGTAGGAGTAATATTTTTTCTATAAATTATAGGTTTAGTGTATGAATACAATCTCATATGATTTTAAGTAACAATGTAGCGTAGGATGGTGACAAGGTAAGCTTAGAGAGGAACCTGTTCTTGAGTGCAGCTGTCGAAACACATTTATAGATGCTTGTCGACATATTTCACCTTGGTAGTAAACCAGGCGACCATTATAATATGAGTCGCTACCATACTATGGTAACATCGCGATGCTTTCTTTACTAATAAGTCAGGCTTATTGTAGGATTCGAAACGCTGTTACTGAGTCTAGGAATGAGGTCTATTTGCTACGTTTTTACGACTACGTCTTCGAGTGATTGCTATAAAATTGGGCACAGAGGTAATCCGGGAGCTGGAATAAGATTGACTACCCTATTTACCTAGCAAGGTCTTAACAGCTTCACCGGACTATTAAGGCGAGTGCTTAGGGCACTCAGCCGAATTTGAATATTTATTGATTGAAAAATACAAACGAAGTTGCCAGAAAAAGCGAATTCCATATATTTTAATGCCTTTTTATATTTATTTGGATAATACTAGCGAACCCGGCCTAACCTTAAAAAAAACCTTGACAAATCATATACCTAAACCTTCCTCGTGAATCAATTTATTTACTGGTAATAGCCGCATGAAAATCCGTTCAGT
Organism: Antheraea pernyi; assembly: GCA_015888305.1. Classification (NCBI taxonomy): domain Eukaryota; kingdom Metazoa; phylum Arthropoda; class Insecta; order Lepidoptera; family Saturniidae; genus Antheraea; species Antheraea pernyi. The sequence continues at coordinate 59,270 of MU159258.1, read as the reverse complement.
AGTTTATGAATTCTTCGCGAACAAATAGTCAGACGTGGCAGAGGACTTTATTTTGTAATATGTAGTGATAATAGATATTTTCTACACACCATCATAAGAATATCTTCAATGTTTAACTTCGATGTCACCAACTCAATAATTAGTTTGTTGTTTAGCAAGCGTAATCGTGCTTCCATGTTATAATCAACATTTTTCAGTAGAAACCTATAAAAACGACGGGAAAGTATTAAACACACATATTGAGGAAGGCCCACCTACACTTTATGTTATTACCGGGTTATATATTTTTAGAGAAACTGTCAAACATCTTGACATCATAGTTAAATATATATATATAAATAGGACTGCATGTCTGTACTTTTAGGCTCTTTGTTCGACATTCTGAATGAAGGATGAAAATAAGTATTACTTTCTTATTTACATACACACTTTTGTTACACTAATTGCATAATTTAATAACTTTAATATGCTTTATTATAATATGCTTCCGATAAAAAAACGATACTTTATATTACATTAGCTTGTGTCTGCGGCTTCGCTCTCAAGAAACTGGTTTGTTATTTCATGAAAACTACGCATTTTATCCGAATTAATAGTGGGCTCTCCTTTTTTAATTATAATCTTTATTACTACTTAGTATTTTTATTTATATGATTTCAATGATTTTAAATTAATTATGTAAAATTTTATCGCTGCTGCTTGACCTCTATAGACAAGCTATAGATATGTAGCATACATAATAGTCTGTAAATACCTATCTATATCTGTCAGGTTCAGCCGTTTCGGAGAACACTGCGGAAAAACAACAAGCATTCTAATTTTATTTATATGTATCGATCGTATTTATTATCAAATGAGTTTAAAATGTTTGTTATTTTCATATATATATATTTACTATGAAAATGATTGTATACAAGTAAAATAACATTAATTATTTGTGAAAGCTATAATAAAACGTTTGTTACTAATATAGTAATCATATAATGAGCATGAACGAAGCCGTACGTAGTTATTAGTTAACCTATAAAATGTATCCGGCACAGGAAAGTCGGTTCCCACGGATGTTTACGGTATTTTATTGGGTATATCATTTTATATATAATAAAAAAAGTCATGATAGTAATTTCACGAGGAGGACTCGGTAGGTGAAATTGTACATTTTTTTAATTTGGTCTAAGATCAATGACCTCGTCATATGTGTATATTGTGTGGTGTTCGGATTTTAAAACGACATGTACCCAGAAGTATGTAAATTAATTTAATAACAAATTTATTTGATGCAACAGAAACAATGAAAAAAATAGTGCGTGGAGTCCCTCCGCGCTGAAGAAGTGAAACTTCGTAATGTGGAAAAGAAAATAGGAAGGAGTAGAAATTGAATTTTAGTGAAATCATATTGTTTCTTTAATACAAACTTTATTAACATCGCTTACAATTCACAATTGATTGCATCTTTTAATTATCATTTTCGAGTGGAGAAATATCCAAATCTATAACATTTATAACGGGATTATAATAACTAAAGTAAGATAAGAAATGTTTGATTATATTTCTCGCTCTGTCTCTTTCTATTCCCCCCAGGAGCGTTGAACGTTTAACGCAACAGTGCTTTCATACCCCCTCCATGGTAGCGTTAAACGTTTAACGCAATCTTGTTGGAAGTCGCATTAGAAGTTTCACTTCAATAATTTAGAACGCCGGCTCCAAACAAAGATTTTGAACTGTAATATTGATTATTTGAAACAGTTTTGATGATTCGATAAATACGAGAGAGGGACGATATTAAAATATACATTTTTAATCTTATATCAGTCTTTCTACAGCTACATTCTATTGTGTATATATGTCTTAATCCCTTCATTTTCTTACTTCAATATTGTACTATGACATCGTTTGCTATTCAATTACGATCAGTAATTCTATTGAGACTGTATAAGAAAATTTAATCTATATATAGGATTATGTCGTGAATGTACTAATTCTATGAATTTTAAATAAGTACTAATAAAAATGTAAATACGTATATAAAAATATTAATGTTTACTTATTTACAAAAAGTAATTTGATCGATTCGTAGAAACACAGATTTATTGAAGTTAGACAGAATATTAATAACCTTTTCCGAATTACATGAAATGATTCTTCTACGAATTATATAAAGTATTCCTTACTCGACTTCTCCGAACGTTGGAGCATAGAAAAGCACGCTCGGGTCCTTATCGACAGGTGATCTCTCGTAAGCTCCGAGCAGATGAAGGTCGTTCAAGGAGAGTTGCATCACTAGCGCCATATTTTCTACGTCGGTGTGCAAATAATTGACGCGGAAGTGCGTTTGGTTCCTTAGTTTTATGCGATGGAAAAATCTGTAATGTACGAAATGTTTTATTTCAAATATTCTTTTATTATTTTGTAATATAGTAATATTCCTTCCGATACTCGAGCGTCGATCTTACGAATACGATCTGCTTCGTGTACAGATACATGTAATGTGTGCACGAACGTTCACGCCATACTCATTTGAAGTAGGCCATGAACCATGCAGCTACTGAGGAAATCAAATCGTCAGTGTTTTGCATTTTTTTTAAACAGTCAAACGAATGTCGTCAGTCTCACAGACTGTATTGTATCAAATTGCGATCACCCCTCTCTTTTTTTTATATTATAGGAGGCAAACGAACAAGTGGGTCACCTGATGTTAAGTGATCACCATCCTCCATAGACACTTGCAACACCAGGGGAGTCGCAAGTGCGTTGCCAGCTTGTGTTTGGGGGAGAGGAGAGGGGAAGTGGTGAGGGGGAAGGGAGGAGGCCTTCCGGCGCTCTCATTGACCGAACGAAACGCAATAATGGCAAGCACTGTTACTTCACGTCGGTTTTCTATGAAAGGGTGGTACTACCCCGGGCGAGTCGAAATATTCAAACCAGTAATAGCTTCAGCGTAGCTCTACCACCTACTATTTCTCTTCTCTCTCAATTCATATCGCTAATTCCAAATTATCTCTGTGTGAAACTAACAAAGTTGACAAAAAAGAATAAGAAGTCTAACAGAACAACGCGCTGATATAAGAAGGTCATATTTAAGTTATGTATGTAAAGACTATTAAAAGAATGGCGGTAGCAAGCCGGGTGACCACTTGAAAATCACTAGCAATTTAGGTTTCAACGTCATATTTACTTCAGAGTAATCTCAAGGTTCTTGTGGGATTTAATCAACATAAGTTAACGTAAGTAACTTAACTGAACGCCACAACATTTTAGAATTACTACTTGCAAGAATCGACGCAAACATGTAGCAAACTCAAATCTTTATAAACAAGGTCTACCGTAGTGTGCCCGTCAAGCAAAAACTACTCGATAGATTTCGATTATATATTATCAGTTTTATTCCTCAGACACTTTGTCCTAATAAAAAAAAATATTGATGTATTCATCATTACATATTATGAAACGAAGTCCGTTGCCACGTCTGTCTGTTCGCGAAAAACTCAAAAGCAACTCAACGGATTTTCATAGAGTTTTTGCACCATTAGATTAAGTGATTCATGGGGAAGGTTTAGGTTACATAACTGCCAACGTTTTTCTTATTTATCAGGGCGGGACAATGTCCACTGGGTCCACTAGTTTAATATAAAGTTATTTAAAGATTTAAGAAACTACGATTGTTATAAGTACTACGCGTTCAGTGATATGCATTTTCTTGCCGTAGACAAGTGGGGCAAGCGGTGTGGTTCTTATGTTAAGATAATACACAACGCAGATAAGTCGCGGGTATCAGCTAGTATAGGATAAAATAAACAATAATATCCATAACTCAAAAATATTGGTTGGGGTAACCCTTAATAGTGCTGTTATTAACGTATTACCCGCGAAGTCATGACACAGCATTAAGTTCGAGGATTTATGTATGCTAAGGAATTTCGGCTGATAGAAGCAATAAAAAATTGGGTCAGGCTTATTCGTGAACGAGTGTCCCAGAATTAGGTCAAATTTATGATCCATATTTATGTCGATATATTTAATATTTTTTATATACATGTGCCTCTTCTAACAGTATGATGATATGATAAAGACTTTTTTAATACATTCACCCCATCTGTAGTTTCCATAGAGATAATATGGCATGATGCCATACAATTTACTATTGAACTTAAGATACGAGTCCTTGTTATGTGGGTAGTAATTAAAAAGAATTATGATTACTTTCTTTAGCAACCAGTTTTCGAAATTATTACTGCATTTGTCGTGTACTTAAACCCCCCCTAAACCAACACCCGTGTCACAAGTCTCGGGAACTACTCGGAGCTTGTCTCGTTGCCACGCGATGGACCCGGCACCCGCACGGTGAATCCATTCCATGGTATGCTAAGTAGTACGTCTCACTATAAGTTTCTATTGATATTATAATATCAATGTTCTAACCAGACGGAGGCTCCCTTGTTAGAATTATCCATGAGGATTTTGTGGTATCTCAGAATTTATGCTCTGTGGTATTATTTTCCATCCACTTCACTTTTTCACAATAACCGAAGAGTATTACATGAAACGGCCACCAATATTACAAAATACGGATTCAAGTAACAGAAGACTATGAATAAAATATTAAAACCACTACATGCCAGACTATGATACTGCCAAAAACTTCATTATGATTTTTTTTTTATATCATAGGAAGCAAACGGATAGGTGGGTCATCTGATAAGTGATCACCACCGTCCATAGACATTTGCAAACCCAAGGGAGTCGCAAGTAAGAAAGAAAGAAGAAAGAAATACTTTACTGTTGGAACAACCATACAATTAAATTACACAAATAATTATGACAGAAAAAAAAACATTTTAAAAATGAAAAAATAGGTGTCCAACAATTGGCGAACCCATTCAGCAAAAATCTGCAATACTGTAAGTAATACTGCAGCGCTGATTTTCGATGGGAGCCTATATATGATGATAAACGGACGTTAAAGTTAGTACAAAATTTGAGATGAACAAACAAATAACACAGACACACGTAACACGTCAAAGTTGGTCATACTAAAGAGAAATAAATGCTGTAACCACAAATTTAGGATTAAACATAACAAATGTAAATGTATATGGAAAAAGATTTAAAAAAATAAAAAATACACACCAATAAACAGGGCTTAAAATAAAACTACGTGAATACATTATTGCAAGTGCGTTGCCAACCTGTCTTGGGGGAGAGGGGGAGTAAGGGAAGGAGGAAAGAGAGGGGAGGTGGGCTTCCGGCACTCTCACTGACCGAACGAAACGCAACAATGCAAGCACTGTTACTTCACGTTGGTTTTCTGTGAGAGGGTGGTACTACACCGGTCGAGCCGACCCATTCATGCTGAAACCAGTAACAACTTCAGCGTAGCTCTACCACTCAGTCAGTTAACACTATTTAAGAAGACTTCTTAATTTAAAATATTTACTGTAATAGTTTTGTAAAGAATATTTGTGAAATAAAAATCAATTTTAAATCCAACACGTGTTTATTTCTGGCAAAAGTGGACCCACTACGTGGATTTGTTGCACTGAAAAGGTTAATCTTTGTTACTTTTTATTTTTCACTAACTTTTACCCCGGATTTGCACGGGTATACCCAACCAGATAAATGAGACGAAATCTTCCATTTATAGTACAACCATGTAATTAATTGAAAGAATAACTGAACGTTAATCTGTTAATTCTGTCAATATTTTTGAAGATTAATATTAACTTCTGTCTCACTCACCTTTTTTATAAGCAGATTTTTTAATCCAAAATTTTCATTCATTTCGTATTTTAATTTTTATTGATTCAGACTTTATCTTCACACAACAATAATATAAATACCTAAATAGGGGCAGCCGTTAAGTGCTTATATAAATTAGACAATTGCTTTTTACATATAGACATAATTTTACATATACAAAAATAACATATAAATTTATAAACGGTTTGTGTTTGTGGTTTGTGTTAGTAAATAACTCACAGAAGTGAATCCTTCATTTTCATCATGCAGTACCCTCCGAGATTGAGGCCGGCCGGTATCAGATTAGTGTTTCCGCTGGTTTTGAAAGCCTCCCGCTGGGCTACGCCGCGCCACTGTACCAATTTCTATCGAAACATTCTTTTTATTTATAAACGGACAATAATAAAGATACAATGTATATGACGTTTCCATCAATCAGTTTTTAACATTTAGAATTATACATTATGTATCTATTTTTATCGTAATTGACTGCGTATTTGTATATGTAATAAGTAATATAAAGTATGTAATATTTACATTAGCGGTGTAAGGGGTGTCGAATAATATCATAAGACTTGAGACACCCAAGCAAACCTCACCTGCACGTGGTGCACCCTGCTGAATAACGAAACGAGGCAACGGCGAAAGCGGTGTGGTAGGGTTTTACAGCCCGACTGGGTCGCAACCACCGTGGATGTGGCGAAAATGCCCATCATAGTGATTCGCTTCTGTGGGCCGCGTTTCGGGATCAGCCTGTGCATATCCAGCTTTTCGCAGGCATGCATGACAGCGGCGACCGGCGATGGAACAGTGTGTCACTCGGTGGTCGCCATTGTTTTTCGATTGTACTGTGCTTCCCATCAGGCATAGTCATATTACCGTGCCACAATAAAAAAAAAATGTAACCATGACTTGAAAATCGTTATAAACATAATATTACAGCAATCAGGAAGAATGTAGCTTTTTATTAATGACAAAAAGTTTGAAATTGTATCAGTAGTACCAGAGATTATCGCCTATGTATACACACATTACACTTTGTTATAACAAATTTATATATTAACTGGATATTAATATATTTTTCTCATACTCTTCTTCCAATTAAACAGTAAACTTTTTGTTCACGTGTTAATATCTAGATTTTATTATCTGTATTGTACAGATATTGTAGATAGGATACGGAGCTGTACAGCTATATAAGGAGCTTGAAGTATTATGAATAGAGACTTATAAATAAAGGCTTTCACTCTTCGCTGGTATGAAGAGAAAACTATTTTAAAATATTATCATTGATAAGACTAAAGCTTGTTAATAGGTACTAAACAAAAACTAAGAAAATCAGATGCAAAACAGATGATAAAAATGTACTTAATTGTTCTATCTTCCGTCTATAAAGAAGATAATTGTATGTTGTATGAATTCTAATCGTTTTAAAGATGCAATATATATGGTGTTTAAAAAATATGCTTTCCTAGTGAAATCAGGTTTAATTTCTGAAATATCAAAAATATGTAATTGCGGCTATATTGTTTAAGTCATGGGAGGTGAATATAGTTTTTTTTAATTGTTAATATATTCATATCTGCAATTTTTTTTTATGTCATAGATGGCAAACGAACAGATGGGTCACCTGATGTTAAGTGATCACCACCGTCCATGGACACTAACAACACCAAAGGAGTCGCAAGTGCGTTGCCACCCTTTGGGGGAAGGGTTAGGGGAGATAAAGGGAGAGGGGAGAAGAAAGGGGAGGGGAGGTGGGCCTCCGGCGCTCTCACTGACCAAACGAAACGCAACAATGCAAGCACTGTTACTTCACGTCGGTTTTCTATGAGAGGGTGGTACTACCCCGGGCGAGCCGACCCACTCATGCTGAAACCAGTAATAGTTTCAGCGTGGCTCTACCACCATTAAAATAACCAATATTGTGTATTATAAATATATATTACTTACATCGAGCATTTTTTTATCTAATTCTTCACCCAACTCTTGTTGATAGTCACTTCGTGCCTTTCGATAACGTTCTATAAAAATAATTGACTAAATTAGTCATTAAATATTCTCATAATTTTGGACGTTAATTTACTTTTGCAATTTAACAACAATTACTCAAGTGGGTTTCCATCTGATTAATAAAAAATATTTAACTTATAAAATAACGTTATTACAATGTAGTTATTATTTTTTAGATGTGTTTCTGGTTTAGTATTCAAACTTGAGACTTATTCCGTGTTATTACAAAAAAGTTAAATACGTATTAAATATTTGGTTTAAAAAGGTTTCGTAATAAATGCACCGCGCTCGTCCGAGGCATGTTCGCGTTATCCTTTTTCACAAGTCTAACCTAACGTAACCAAAACGAGACAAAAGAGCAAAATGGCGAACATTCAGTGACCGCAGTGCATTTAATACGAGACCTTTTTAAAGCCAGGGTTCAATACGCATTTAAATTTTTTGTAATAACACCTATTGTGTATAAGTCGTACTATGGATATTTTAGTGTTCGTCTTTTCCGATGTTTTTATTATCCACAATTTTGTCATAGAAAAGGAGGAAAAAATAGTGTAAATTCATTTTTTGGAACGAAGTTCTTTAACGCGGTTCGCGACTGGAGTTGATTGGTAGAAATCATAATGTAAGGAAAAAGCGTTATGCTCCTTTGTCTCTCTCCCTCTATGTGTTTTCTTTCTCTCTGTATAATCTGTATCTTTATTTTCAATTCAAATAAATTATAATAAAGAATCAAATCGAAACGTGTAATTTAATATTTTGCGAAAAATAATCACTTACTAAAATTTAGATTTAAAATAGTAAATTAAAAATTATAAAAAAAGAATTCAGAATAAATAAAAAACAATTTTAACCTTATATTGTATCATGGTCGAAATGATATACCTTAGAAATATATAAACTTGTATACCATCTAAGTTGTCCATAATTTGGAAATGTTGTTTAGCGTTTAGAGACATCCAGCAATTTTCGTTTTTCTGATTCAACGCTTCTTTAACACTGTCATCCCCAGAATCATTTGGAATATCTGCTACAGTTTCTTTTATATTCTGCCCCAGCGTGTCTTTAGATAACTCAATTGATTCGTCTTCTGAAACTTTTTAATGCAACTACAATTATAAACTTGACTTAAATTTCGAATCTGTGGTGATCGTTACGAATTGGATTAGACTTGAAATTTGCCAATGAACTATCAATAATATTAGATTACTAGCTTCTGCACGTGACTTCGTTCGCGTGGAATAGTTACTTTAGGCCAACTAACACGCAGCGGAAGCTCTCAAATGGAAATAGAACGATTTTGAAACATTCTTCATTGGTGCCCCGCTCCTGTTGCTCATAGAGTAACTATATATAGCCTTCCTTGGTAAATGAGTTACCTAACACTGAAAGAACGTTTCAAATTGGACAAGTAGTTCCTGAGATTAGCACGTTCAACCAAACAAACAAATTCTGCAGATTTGTAATATTAGTATAGAATTACTAATGTTCTCTCGTACTTAACTCCAGCCGTCATTATAATTACAATAACTTTGGATAGAGTGGACCGATTTTAATGAAACAAAGACTAAGTTACTCCCGAGGATATGCTTTATGACTTTTTTTATTGTGAACCCAGTACTTTAGCAGTGATACGTGTACATACAAACAGACGGACAGACGTTTCTAAAAATGATTGAAATGTATTCTATTACTTATTCCTAGACACCTACAATAATTTTCTTCACAAAAATCTAAATAGTGCAGACACGTTAGATTTGCATTCTTATTATATGTATAGGTATTGCATTATAATTTGGTTTTCGGTAAAATGCCTGGCAGAATATGGATAGTATTTTTGAGAACTATATTCCTCTAAAAACGCTCAGGTTAATCATTCACCCAAGCCGAACCTGTGGAGATGGGTCGGGGGACCCATCTCCTCATTACACAGGTGAGGCTGACGAGGGGAGACGACTCGTTGTGTACCCAGTAGTCTCTCTATAGTAGGACGAAGCCTGGCGTTTACTTGCGGCGGGGCGTAGGGGCGGTTTCTCAGGTAGACAGCAGGTTCGATCCCTGGCCGCCCCTACCATGCGGCGGACGGTACACCATACGGTTTTAGTCCGTGCGAGTCGGACATAACCCACCCGAGAGGGTGGCGTATCCATAAAGGAATTCCCCAGGTAAAAAAAAGGCTAATCATTCACAGGAAACTGGGGAAGATCGTTAGATGAGACTACGTCTAAGAATCTAAAAACAAGTGACGTATTTATCACACGTATGTGTTATTGAACCAATCTTGCAGATTATTATTGCCATTGTTGAGCAGATAATAATATTACAAGTGTCTTGCGACAAATTTAATGTTCTATAACGATGGTGGCCCTCTTGTTAGAACTTTCCAAGGAGTTCTTGTGACATCTGAAAATTCATGCTCCGTAGTATTTCCATCCACTTATGCGCAATAACCGAAACTATATTACGTAAAATGCCACCAATATTACAAAATGTAGAATCAATAATAATCCATAACACAAGATTATGGATGAAATATCTTCGATCAACAATAACTAGATATCGGGTCGGCGCGAAAAATACGTCTCGGTAAACAACAGGTCACTTGAAATGTGAGCTTTTATTTAGTTTAGTTTGTTTGAAACACAGCCAATGTAAGCACGTTTCACAATGCCGCAGTGTATTCAAAAGATGCAAAAATAATACCCGAAAAAGCAATTTAACGGTCGGAGTATCTTACTTTTATTAAATACATGTTGAATAAGTTATATTTTAAGCTTGAAACTAACATATAATATCAAATTTTGAACAAAATTACCGATTTTAAACATCTCACAAATGTTTGATCAAGGCTCGCCAACCACGCACTAACACGCACAATAACGGGAAAAAGTACTTTATTAATTGCGTTTTAAGGTTGAATTCACACTAAATGTTGTTTATGTTGTCTTTTCATTTGTAAGTGACGCGACGGGAGTAATTTATTGTTTTGCTCGTTTTATCGTAAGTATTAGATAATATTTTGAACATTTGTGACTTTATTGTGTAATGGTTGTAATTAGGTTGAACTTAAAATTGTTTTAAAACTTTTTTTCTCCCTTTCTTAGTAAACAAATAGCTACACATAAGTATATATTTACGCGGATAGGATTTAGCTTTGATTTTGCACGTGACCCTTTATCCAGTTATTGTTGATCGAAGTAAAATATAAAAGGTACTACTTGACATAATAAGATCCCACCAAAAACTCCATACGTATGTTAACGGAATCGTAAATTCACAGCGTGTTGGGAGTCAGAAATATTAACATAGCGTGAGGCAGGACTAAATCACTAATGGTAAGTTTTAGTAATATATTCGGTTATCTGTGATTTTTTTAAATATATGTTTGTTATACATGAAATTCCACATGGACGGAGTCTCGGGTACAGTTAATATAATTATAATATAGTAAACTCGCAATTTGCAATCAGTCGGGCTCTTCATCTTACTTTGTTTGAATAACCTTATATTAGTGGAAAATATACCACGGGAAATCAATTATGTATTCCAGACGTCAACCCATAAGATTTGTATGGTAACCTAGTGTATGCTGACACAGTGCTGTTTGACGTAGCTTCGAATCTAACAGTGTGCATATATCTGATTATACTGAAACTATTATTTCCGTATCATGAATATTGATTCGTATTAATTTAATATTTAATCCGAATATATTCAAACCTATGTTTGCTTCTTGATGTTCAACTGCGTCTGCTAGATGTAAATTGTTTCCCACTTCAGAACTCGCATCTGTAAAATAATGAAGACTTTTTTATACCGTGATAAATTAAAAAAATACTCTTTACGTCAACTTTTTTGAAATTTTGGGCCATGCATATGCAGGAAAGAGCCTTAATATATCTGAAGGGTTTGGGTTTTGATATTAATATACATTCGTTTATCTAATAACTAACTCGTTCTCGCAGTTTCGTCCATGATAATGTAGATTTTAACTATCTCTTAGGAACTGCGTTTTTGTAAAGGTAAAAGGTACCCTATGTCGTTTTCAGTACCCCTGAAAATGTATATGCAAAATTTCATGAAAATCGATTCAGTAGTTAAGGTATGAAAGCGTAACAAACAGACACACGTACTGACATTCAAATTTATATTAGAACGGACTAGATGATTTACGCCCTCTTCGTCTAGCATTAAAAAAAAATTAAAGGTAATCAAGTCCAAAAAATATGTAGCCTAGAACCATGTATGAAAAATTTCGCAGCGAATGGTCATAAGGCTTCCCACTTTGACGTCATTGAGCTTCAAAGGAAATGTTTTCTGAATATATATCTCGGGGCGAAGATAAAATGGTCTTGGTCGTAGAACTTTTTAATGTTAGTTCTTGTGATACACTTCGATTTCTTCAACTTTGAAGTGTTGTTCCCTCTTTTGTGGCAACAGTCATGTTCTTAGTATCAGCCTTTATAATTGCCCTTGTTTCACTTCTAATATCGGGGCGAAGATAAAATGGCATCCTCGCTCAGTTAAGGTATTACTATCTACGGATACTTCGTAACTATATTCAGTATTGCGTTTCTCTATCGGTTAACGTTTTTATTCAATTGGCCTCGGTGTATTGATCGTTCAAATCATAAATGTTACGTCACTATTTATGGCGTCAACTTTTACACGAACGCCCCGATATAAATATAGAAGACAATATAATTGATTATTGACGCTAATATTGTAAATCATGATAAATGGTCCTGCTTGCGAGAATATAATAGGTGTAACAGTCGTCATCGTGGTATGTAGTGTCACGCTCAAGGGTTAACTGATGTATAAGTAGTAGCGGGGTGATACAGATCTGTAATTAACTCGGTCACGACGGTCCTTACATATTACGGTAATATAATAATATCGGTAACTCTTTTTTGGATTGTAGTTTTTACAGGTTGATAAGACAGTGGTAAGCGTTGGATTGCAGATATCCAAATGGTTGCTGTTCCGCTCAAATTGCCGAAATTTCGGGAAAAGTCTCGGGTTTTAATATAATCATATCAATCATATAATATTGTGAACTATATCATCATCAGCATGTAAGAGACCCACTGCAGAGCCATAAATCTCTTCCCGAAGGAATGCGCATAATAAACATGCCAGCCCACGACTTATTCTCGATTTCAACCTCCGAGAAATCCATAGTTCTATATTTTTCCACATACGATGTAATACAACAACATTCCTAGGATTCAGGTATTAACAACGTGAGATGTTTTCCTTCACCGTTAGCCGATAGTATTATCAATTTAAATTAGTAAATATATGCAAGTTTCGAAATAATTGTTGGTATGCCAGGGTTCGAATCTACGGACATCCGATTTATATTCCACCGGTAAAACAACCCAGCTACCACGACGAAATATGCGATCCGAATCGATAAAATACCCAATACATAGAACTATACGTGGGAGTTTCAAAATGACACCAATTAAGGTCAAAATGAATGAAAACTGCCGCAGATGGTACGAGCAAGTAAAAAGATGTAAGGAGGATCATGAGGTTCAAATAGCTTTGAATCTGTATGAAAGAAAAACAGGTAGAGTTCGCCCACCGTCGACAGATTCCAAGAAAATTACCAAATAACGGGAAAGGTGATGTAGTATAATTCATTATTAGATTACTTATTTACGGAAAACTAGATGAATTTTAAAATATCAAAAGCCAATGTCACAGTAATTAAATCATGAATCAACCATTAACTTACCACTAATACCTTCAGCTGTACGTAGAATAGGTGTTCTTTTATTGAAAACAAATGATAGTATATTCAGTATACTGTATATTACTATATAATATCTCATATTTCCTTCTAAGTCAATATTCCTTTTTATTATGTTTCTATAATTTTTATTAACTTTTAAGTTTAAATGTTTTTGTTATTTCTTATCTAAAGTCAATCGTCACGAGTTCTGAAACATGAAAGGAAATTTTTAATTAACTCCCGGCAACACAATCGCTTCGTTTGAATTATTTATTTCCGTGATAAACAAGTTATTGTTGTGTAATAAATTCTTGACTGGAAATATTCTCGATACATTCAAGGCCACGGAATAAAATCGCTAGAAATGAAATTGTATTGTGTTTTTATTATATTTACAGAATTTATTTTCGTAGAAATTGCTTCGCAAAATATTCAGGATGAAATTTTGAACTATTTTAAGAGTGGTAAGCTACTGTTTTCACTATTAAACAGCCCTATAAGGTATTTGATTGACGAAGGCGTTACTTTGTGGAAATTCATAATTAAATATTAGAGTGGACGTTACTTTCGCATTTCCGCTTGGAATTGATTGAAACTGCCACGTCTTGTGGCAACAAAAACGTTTGATATTATATGAGCATTGTGTACCTAAAAAGTGAAATCTGAAACTAGAAATAGACTAGAACTAGAAACTAGAACTTGGGGTGTAAGGGGTGTCGAATAACATCATAAGATTTGAGACACCCAAGCCAACCTCACCTGCACGTGGTGCACCCTGTTGAATAAGGAACGAGGCAATCGTGAAAGCAAGGTGGTAAGGTTTTACAGCCTGACTGGGTCGCAACTACCATGTATATGGCGAAAAACCTGTCATAGTGATTCGCTTCTGCGGGTCGCGTTTCGGAATCAGCCTGTGCATAACCAGCTTTTCGCAGGCCGGCATGACAGCGGTGACTAGCGATGGGTAGTGTGTCACTCGGTGGTCGCCATTGTTTTTGGATTGTACTTTGCTTACCACCAGGCATAGTACAGTCATTTTGCCGTGCTACAATAAAAAAAAAATTCATCAGTTAAACGCGTCGTTGGTTGACGGTTGACACTGTTGGTTGTAGCTGTAAAGCCCTCTAAGGTTTTATGAAAATAGTATTAAAAAGTAAATTTAAAATTTCAGTACATTGCTTACAACAACGATATCTCAAACCATTGTAACTGTTTTGCAGATACGGTCCGTTCTTTTGAAGGGCATTGGCAAAAGTATAAGATACCGATGGAAAATGCAGTCTTGTTGGTAAGTTACCTATTTTATTTGCAAAACAAAGAATACGAGTTTCTAAAAAGACAATAATTGGTATGTAGCACCTTATACTTTCATTTTTATCAGGCTACAAAATTTTGTATGCAAAAATATTTTCTGTTTCGCAGTACGAGTGTTTCCGTTCGGTATTTTGTATACCTATGTATCTATGTATGTATACCTATGTATGTATGTTACATAACATATATTCAATTGACTGTTTATTATCTTTATTTTATTAAGAACTTTATTAAGAACTACTTTTTGCTCCCGGTTTCGCTTGCGTTAATACAGATTTTACCTATCTCTTGGGAACAATATTAGATGAAAGGTATCCTATTTCCTTTTCTGTACTACTGACAAAGTGTATGGACAAGGTTTTTGTTGTTTTTAAGATCTTCATATTTTACGTGTACAAAATATTAGTTTGAATTATAATGACTCAAATGTGAAGTCATCACCAAATTATGACATATGCAATATTGTATAATATAATGACAGAATGTACACGTAACCAAGCTCTAAGATTGGCACAAAAAAAAAAAATTAATAGCTCATTAGGATCCGTTAGCTTATGTAGTGCCATCCTTGCTTCCCCGACACCCGAGGAAACAAGAACGATTTACAGGCCAGTTATGTCTATAAAAACCATTTTTTTTTTAAATCGATTATGTACTGTATGTATTTTGTATTGGTAATTGGTAACCACTTTTGTTTCCAAGTACTGGACACAACCAGTTATGATTCCAATCCCCTGATGTCTGGATGGTTCGCGACCATCACTTCAGATATAAGACCAACAATAGTATCACCCTTACACGTGTCATATTTGGATCTGTACTGTCTAGCGACCAACAGGGACGTGAACATAAACCAGTACAACAGTGACTCCTTTTTGAGTTGTCTTGTTTTGGGTTCAACTAATACCGACCCAGAGGCGGCCAACTGATATTTGGTGAGGATTAGTAGATCTCTCGGATAAAATAAAGACTGATCAGAAATTATGTACCAGAATATAAACCTGTACAATAATGATTCTTTTGTGGTTTGTCTTGATTCGGGTACAACCAACACCGAGTGAAAGTCGGTCAACTGATCTCTGGTTACAGATAATAGATATTACGGATAAAATAAAAACTGAATAAAAATTATCTAACAGAACAAAAACCAGTACAGTGACTCTGTGACTGAAGTGACTGAAGTGAAGTGACTGTTTTTTGGTTTGTCTTGTTTTGCGTTTAACTAATACCGACCCAGAGTCGGCCAACTGATGTTTGGTGACAGATAGTAGATCTCTCAGATAAAACAAAAACTAAACAGAAATTATGTAACATTATTTTTTTGTCAGGCACTTAAAGAGATATACGGTCACAAAGGTATGAACGTTTACATAAGAAAGATGCGGGACCCTCACAAGATAAACAAGGGATATTATCATTCAGATAACCAAGTACAAATGTGGGTATTTTCTTTATAAGTATTGTTGGGTAACTTAGTGGACAAATATGACTTCCACCGCGTAGGTCTAGTTTTGTTGGGTATTATGTTGTCATAATATGTACATGAATAAAAATTATTCTAGGTCTACTTGTTATTATTTTCAACTGTATTTTAACTTAAAATTTGAGTAATGCTATATATATCGACTTATATATGAATACAATTTTAGAGGCCTGTAATTCTGGAAGCATCTCTCAAAAGCTAAAGTTTGATCAGTGTTTTTTAAATTTTGCTTTTAGATACCTATTCTCTTCTATTTTACGTTCTTATGTAAAAGAATATCACTCTAGTTAGTTTTAAGGAACTACTATTTTTATAAGCACTACACGTTCAGCAGTGTGTTTTGTTTTCGTGAAGAAGTGGTGCAAGCGACGTGGTTAGCTGTCCATTCCGGCTTCGCACTTGTGTAGTAACGAAGGAAACGAGAAAGAAAACGAAAATCTTCTCTTTACAACACAAACAACTGATTACCAGTCTGTCAAAGCTGTCATTATTTAAAATCCTCTTTACGGTGTGCTATCTCACTCACTTACTTACGTTTTGATGTACAGATCCTTTCAAAAACTTATCAGCCATTTTGTGATCTGAGTCTTAAAAAATCAGGTGAGAGATTAACCATTATTTTTATTAAACACATTCTATTTTTTTTTAGAGTTTTAACAGATCTAGAGTTAGACAACTTACCTCATATTTGGATGCCGCAAGTCAGCTTTCCCCTATCCTCGAACGTGTTGCGAGTTGACGCTAGTCTCAGCAAAATGATAGTTCGCTCCAAATACGTGGTGTTTAGGAATTTGTCTAATTTAATATACGATTTGAAGGATCAAAACTACTACAAAAACTCACCATTCACGTTTCAACAAACCAAAACTTTCGGTGAACTTGGGTAAGATTTTATATAATAATAAATTATAACACATTTTGAAATTAAAATTACCTTTATATATCTTCAATTTAGGTTTAAACTTTTGTAAAATATCATCATCAGCCTGTAAGAGACCCATTGGAGGGCCATAGGCATCTTTTCGGAAGGAAGGTGTGTGTGTAATCACCAAGCCAGCCCATGACGGCGATTTCAAAATCTGAAAAATCCATAGTTTTCTCACATACGGTGGTACTAAGAGAATATCTTTCAGGTTTAGGATTGCTCGCAATATTATCCTTCACCGTCAGCCGATTGTGTCACCAATTTAAATAAGTAAATATATGCGAATCCCGAAAAAATCGTCATTAATGCCACAGCCTGCGGATATAATTACCATTATGTTGTATATTACGTCTATTGTATATTATGTTATCATAACTTAAGTCTGCTCTAAATTAACATATGTTTGTCTAGAATTATAATAGAAGGCTGCGTTTTGTCTGGGTTCACGGTGGCTACTCTAAATGGTCCATCTGTGAATTTGGGACACGACAACTTTAAACTTTACAACTGTCATCATACTTTCGAGGTAAAATCTTATATTTATCTGTATACTATATTTACATACACAATCTTGTTTACGACTGTGACTTATAATGAGGTGGATCTTAGTCCCGATTCTGAAATTAGTCTAGTATATAAAAAGCATGTTCAACGCTTCTTTCAATTACAATGACCATTACAAAATGGCAGCTTATTTAGCTCTCGTAAGATCTAATTTTGTTAAGCCCTCGCTAAACTTTATGACTGCTCTGAAGATAGTTGCACAGATCACAAATTTAGGTATAAATCTATATATATAAATTTATTCTGTGCGTGTGTATGTCACTGAACTTCTCCTAAACGGCTAGACCGATTTTAATGAAATTTTGTGTGCGTGTTCTAGTGATCCGAGAATGATTTAGATTCACAATTGGATCCGGTAGGTTTTTTTTTTATGTCATAGGTGGTAAACGAACTTCGTTGCCACCCTTTGGGGGAAGGGTTAGGGGAGGGAGAGGGAGAGGAGAGAGGAGAGGGGAGGGGAGGTGGGCCGCCGGCGCTCTCACTGACCGAACGAAACGCAATAATGCGAGCACTGTTACTTCACGTCGGTTTTCTGCGAGAGGGTGGTAGTACCCCGGGCGAGCCGACCCATTCATGTTGAATCCAGTAATAGTTTCAGCGTGGCTCTACCACCATCAAAATCAGGTAGCGCTACAGTTGACTTTTAGGATTTATATTTTTTAATATCAAGGCAGGACAACGTCCGCTAGTACATATTATATTATACTAGCCGTTCTCGTGATTTAGTCCGCGTGGATTGTTACTTTGGGCTTACGCTAACACGCAGGGAAAGCTCTCAAAAGGAAAAAAACGACTTTGAAACATTCTTCATTGATATTCCGCTCCTATTGGTCTTAGCTTGATGATATAACCTTCCTCGATAAATGAGCTATCTAACAGTGAAGGAATTTTTCAGATCAGACCACTAGTTCCAGATATTGGCACGTTCCACCAAATTAACAAACAAACCCTTCAGCTTTATAATATTAGTATAGACATATAATATCGAGACAAGTTAAGGATGAATAAATACAAATTTTAGATCTGTATAATAATATTTTACCTATGTCTTATATTAAAGTCTTACGTATATTCCGCGCAAGCTAGCTCTTACGCGGCCAAATTCAAAGCGTCCATAAAGATGGTCGAGGACTTTAATATAATCTCTTACGTTATTTAACTAGCGGGCCCGGTAGACGTTGTCCCGCCCTGGTTAAAAATAAATCATAGACAAATTATATACCGAAACGTTCGTCGTGAATTACTTTATCCATTGATGAAAAGCGCATGAAAATCCGTTCAGTAGTTTTTGAGTTTATTGCGAATAGACAGACAGACAGACGCGGTAGGGGATTTTATTTTATACTAAGTAATATTACAAAACAGCATGGCATTGCTGCAATTATCTCCAAAGTATGTTACTTTACTGGAATATATTATGTACACAGTGTTTGTTGAACTCTCAAATAAAAAAAAGCGTCTATATTTCGCTACAATATAAGTTATACTTTCATGTAAATTATGCAGAAATAATAAATTATTTACCTTAACTGATATCATGAACACTTGAGAATAATCTGCCTTCTTAGAAACATAATGACGTAAGTTTTAAACGGTTTCATGCTACTTAAGCTGTTTTTTTTTGAGGTGCAGATATTATAACTTGATTTCAGATTTATAACAGTGGTATACAATCACCTCCTGTTTTTGCTAGTTACTATCCTGAAGGCGAAGGTAAGATATATTTTTGTTTATATTTTAAATGGCGTGCTTTAATTATGTGTAAATGTTCTAAGCATAAGTTATAATTAATTACGAAGTTATATCGATTATGTTAATTATTCAGTCGTCGATTAATTTAATGTTTTATAGCTTATTGCAGTTTGTGACAATGACATGATAATTATATTAATATATGTTATTCGTATCGTAACTTTGGGTGTGAGGAACGTGAAGTACTAATTCTCTCACATTTATAGGTTATTGCATATGCTTGCTTTTTCGCACGGCGCAATAACCCCGACCGGCCGTTATCATGACCGACATAAACACAATAATTATGTTTTTATTCGACACAATTATTCGATATACATTGCTTAGTATTAATACAATATATTAATAAGTTTCATGTAAAAATAACGGTCTCTATTACTCAGTATTTACAACCTAATTCTTACAACTTTGTATTAGTAAGGATAACATATATTATGGATAATTTAAGGTTTAAATATTGCACAACTATTGATGAACCCTTTACGTGAAGACCTAATGCCGAAATTACAGGCCGCGATGTTTTCTTATGTCAACACTACTGCTATATTTGGCCTGGATTTACCTGTTATTCGGTAAGTGTTGTAAATGAGAAATTTGAATATTCATTTTTATTATAGGCTTTAGCTTTGGACCACTATCCCATCTGTTGTTAAATGAAGATTTGGTTTGTGATGATAAACACGCTAAAAACAAAGGGTAGACTGTTATGTTCCGGTACGAAGATTCTGACTGCATTCGCCTGAGCATGCACGCCACACCACTTACCCTTCCTCATAGGGCAAGAAAATAGATATCGCTGAATGCTCAACGCATGTAAAAATCTCTGTTTCTTATCTCTCGTACCAACTTAACTCGCGCCGTCATTACAAATACAATAACTTTTCACAGAGTGAACCGATTCTAAAGAAATAAATACTAAATGCTAATTGAAAATATGTTTTATAATTTTCTTGTTGTTTAATCTTAAGCGTATTGTTTTAGAAGTGATGCATGCAAGATCAAATAGCCCGGCAGACATTTCTAAAAATGATTTAAATGTATTTGATTACTTTTAGTCATAGGCAATTATTTTTCACAAAAATCTGATAAGTACAGACACGTTAAATTTACTATTACTATTATTATATATTATTTTTTATTATATGTATAGATAAGATAACAAACTGATGTCGCAAATATCCGTTGGTTAAGGGTTCTTTACTAAATCCGAAAATACAATATCAAATGGACTGTATAAATATTGACTGGTTTATAGCGTAAAATTACCTATTAATTATTTAACGTTTCCATTAGAGGTAAACAAGAAGATATATTCCGTGAAACTGCAACTTTCATGAACGACGTCACTAGAAACATGAACCAGATAACAGTCGAAAAAAATATAGCAGCGATCTCTATGGAAGATTTTAAAATCACTTGGGATGATCTGGTAAGGCAACATTCGTATTTTTTTATACCGTTGGCGGCAAGCGAACATGCGGGTCACCTGATGGTAAGTGATCCCCGCCGCCTATAGACACCTGCGATGTTAGAAGATTTACAGATGTGTTGCTGGCCCTTGAGAAAGGAGTAGACTGGTTTTTTGAAAGATCGTAAATTGTAATGGACCGGAAACTCTGCCGCTGAGAGTTTATTCCAGAAAAGAAAAGAAGTACCTAAATTAACAGAAAAAACTTTTAATTCACGATGTTCAACCACGATTTTTAAGAGGCTTATAATAAATTAGCTTTTGCCCGCGGGTTCGCTCGGTTAATGTAGATTTGACCTATCCTTGGGAACAGTACATTTTTTCTGGTTACAATGTACCCTATATCGTTTTGTGTTTCTCTCACAACGTGTGTATAAAATTTAATAATGACCAGATAAGTAGTTAATGCATCAAAGTATAAGAAACGAATAAACAATCTCAAATTCGCATTTACAATATTACATATAATACTCGTATTAGTTAGAATAACCACTACTCACTTGTTTAAATTGTGCGTATTTTTTCTTAAAGTCAATATATTATACAGTCCTTACTTTAGAACTTTAGAAATCATAGGGAAGATAGATCATTGAAGAGAAACTACGAAAATCTGCAAATAGATTTTAATTCCAATCAAAGATCGATATACATACATACATTAAATGTTGTTTAATCGAGCTGTTTTTTAGAGAATTGACATACTTGCCCGATACGAAATACATATACGAGTTACTGAGTTATACATGCTTGGTGCACATGTATATCTCACTAACTCATATATTTCTGAATATGCAGCTTAGCTTAGTTTAGTTAGATTTGTGATGTTGCGTAACCTAGGCAACAGCCCAAGCCGAGATGGGCCGTGCACCCTTGAGGTATTTGCTAAATAAAATCGGCTGAGTGAGGAAGTACTGGTATTATTTGAAAAATTATTTCTATGTTAGGTAGCTCATTTATCGAGGGAGGCTATATATCATCACACTAAAATAACTATTAGTGCTAGGCTAGTGTAACATAAAATAAAGATATATTTATTGTATGTTTTTTTACATTTTACATATATTTACAAAAAAATTACATATATAAACCTACAAGTCACTTGTTGAGTTAATTATAATATAGGTAAAATAACCAAGCATCATTGAATACACCCACTTTTATTTCCCTCTGAAGTTGTTCAAGTAATCTAATTTTTTGCAAGCGGTACGATTTCATTTAATTCTATCAAATTAGTCAGCCTTAATTGAATAATTTCATTAGTTAAGTTAATTTAATTATTGGCCGTAATATGTTTGTATTTTATGTGAAGTTTCAATTTGCTAAAAATAGATTAAGCAGTTATGTTCGAATTTTCATAAATATTTGCTATTAATTTAATAACATTAGGCATTTGTTTTTATGATATTACTAAAACCACACCAATATTCTGCCAATAGTAAGTATTGGTACTTTATTCAGCTAGTTTTCGTTTTGGTTTAATGCGAATAAAATTATGTATACTACATATTTAAAAAACAGGATGTATCGTAAAAAAACACGACAGAAGTGGAACGTTTGTACTATACGGAAAATTTTACTTAAAAAAATACAACAAAACGCCAACGTCACGTGGTGTTCCCTGCCGGTCATCCATCCAAGTACTGACAGTCCCCGACGATGCTTAACTTCGGTGATTCGACGAGAATCGATGTTTTCAAGATTCTACCCGACACAGTGTTCACCCCCACCATTTTCAATCACACAAAAGGCTGTCGATCAGAATTTTCACTACAATATCTATAGTTTACATTATTTTGTTACTCATTGTCATGTTGGCTCGTTCTCATGAACACAGTCCTTTAATCGAAGACTGATATGATTTTTTTCCAGTTACCAGAGTGTTTATTCCAAGAAATTGAACTGAACAAAATGGTCCTGACAGGATTAGACACGGCCTATTCGTCACACACTGGTGGACCTATATCAGTGCCGGTAATTTGTGTAAGTGAAGAGATAAGATTTGAAAGTTTACAGGTATGTTATTATTATACTTTTATTTCAAGCGTTATTTGTATTGCCCAGGATGTATACTATGCAGTTTTTATTAAACTTCTTCACATTTCTAGAGAAGTGAACACATCATTTGAGCTGTCGTATTACTGTGTGAATTCAAGCACCATGTCGAGCAGGTTTTACTATGAATAGGTTATTATAGGGTGGACATTGAGGGTGGATTGTTACGTGAACGGTAGTTACGTCTTGAAATAACACTCTTCTGAAATACAGTTCTATGTAAATAAAATAATGGAGGTTTATCGTTGTGCGCGGATTATTAAAAAAATACCAGATAGATTTCTATCAATTTTTAATATTAAATGGCACACTTATGTTTTTGGTGTTATACTTCTTTTGGCGCGTTAAGGAAAAATAATGAGAGTAGATTTTTACGATGCGCGCGCTAACCGTTACAAAAAACCGACACCCTGAAGTTATTACGATGCGCGCGCACACTGTCACGAAAATCCGACACCCTGAAGTTAGCTATAGTCAACTTTTTCTACTGTTAGTGTCGTTTTTTCTACAAAAGTAGAATAAGGCGAAAGATAAAATTTTTGAAAACATTTTTATTTTGTTACGCCAAAGAAGTATAACTTTTAACGCGTGTACATAAGTACACACACACTTTTTTATCTAAATAATATCACGATAGCTTAATTTAATATAAAGTTATTAAAGTTAAAATAAAGTAGAAGTTCTATAAACACTATACGTTTAATAATGTGTGATTTCTGGCCGAGTAGAAGTGGGGCAAGCGGTGTGGTGCTTATGTTTTTTTCCTCTGTACATCAATTATATTGCTAACATAATAAACGATACAGACGAAGTCGTGGGTATTAGCTAGTCTATAATAAAAAATATAGTACGTAAATCTATTAATATTCGTGACCTTATAATTTTCGAACTTTTTTTTTTTTTTTCGAACTGACTACGCTATTGACCTGGCAAGGTCTTTACAGCTTCACCGGACTAGTGACCTTATAATTGATTAATATTACAGTTTAATAAGATGTCTAATAGATAGCGCTATCGTCGAGTCGAAGTAAAATAAAGATCCTGCAACTGTATAAAGACTGAACCGAACCTACTAGTAATACTGTGTATTAGAAGTCTATTTCTGATCTTACGTATATCGACCTCACGTTGGGTTACACCGGTTCAGTACTTGTATTCTATTGTAATTACAATTATTGCAACTTTAAAAGCTTTTCTATTTTTGCTTCTCGCTTACTTTTATTACAAGTTGTGATAAACGGGTGTACACCAAAAAAGTTAACCAGATCGAGTTTCTTGTCAGCTTTCTCTGAAAACGGTAACGTTTGATATTTATGTGTATTCTAAATTTTGTTAATCTTAATTGTCTACTAAGTAAGCCACTTACGGCACTACCAAGAAATAAATTTTGTAAAGAATTTTTGTTCCATTACCCACGACACAGGATTCAGTTCCTAGTGTGGGAATCTACAGTTGATTTTTATGCCATGTAAATCATTTCTGTTAAATAAAGACATTTTTTCCGAACCCTCGGTACTGTTTTGGTTTAAGCAGTTTTATTTTCTAACATATATTATTATTTTCAGTTTACAATTTTTTTTTATAGTAGCACTGCAAAATGACTGCACTATGCCTGATGGTAAACACAGTACAATCCAAAAACAATGGCGACCACCGAGTGACACTATCCATCGCCGGTCGCCGCTGTCATGCCGGCCTGCGAAAAGCTGGTTATGCACAGGCTGATCCCGGAACGCAACCTGCAAAAGCGAATCACTAAGACGGGCTTTTTTGCCCTATACATGGTGGTTGCGACCCAGTCAGGCTATAAGACCCTACCACCCCGCTTTCACCATTGCCTCGTTCGTTATTTAGCAGGGTGCACCACGTGCAGGTGAGGTTGGCTTGGATGTCTCAAGTCTTAGATGTTATATGACACCCCTTACACCCCAATTTATCTTTGTTATTTTCGTTGTAGGTTTACGGTGTAGTTGAATTTAACGGAGGCAAGCATGCATACCATAATTTCTCTGTTGAAATAAAGGATACTGCGGTATCTGTATTAATGGAATTAAATATGATGCGGACGGCAAAACGGACAGAAACTGATTCACCGATGAAATCTATAAAAGTTCTTGAAGTTACAGGTTGGAGGTAAAATTTTGTTATTAACCTCTTTTTTATAATTTATAAGGTCTTGCATAGACGTAACAAGCAATGATGATGAATTCAGATTTAAAATGTAGATATGAATAACTACATAAGCTCAGCGAACGTAGTACCTGTGTGCTATAGAGATGATGGGATTTATATATATATATATAATCTCTGGACATGGAATATTTAAATATTTCTTTAGTAATACAGAATAAAATATAATGTG
This sequence comes from Antheraea pernyi, assembly GCA_015888305.1. Classification (NCBI taxonomy): domain Eukaryota; kingdom Metazoa; phylum Arthropoda; class Insecta; order Lepidoptera; family Saturniidae; genus Antheraea; species Antheraea pernyi. The sequence continues at coordinate 33,861 of MU159258.1, read as the reverse complement.
TGATATACATATTTTTGTATAGTTCAGTAAACAATAAAGTATTTTTTAATAGGTCTTTTGATTTTTCTGCTTCGGGCGATGAAATAATTCCAATAGAAGCATTGGTGACTGGACATCTTTTAAAAATCTTACCTAAATACATAGATCAGCATCTCAGTCGCGTTTACTATGAAGCAGTTAGAAAAACAAATAGTAAATTGTATGGAACGGAGACTTCAGATATGAATCAGGCGGAAAATGTGGCAGGACTAGTAGAAAATGAAGAGAATCATAGTGATTCACAAGGCATACAGGGACCCGAAACAAAAGAAGAATTAGGTTAGACATTTTAAATTCTATATAAAAAAGGTTTCCTTTATGTATATTCGTATCTCTTGCAATTAGATCATCGTGTAGTTAACATTTCATGACGTATAGTATAGGTTTGTATCTAAAACTTATTCTATGTCTCAGTTATAATGACGTTGAGCAGAAATGTTTTGTAAAAAGAGTAAGGAATTAATAAATCGACAATATAATTAAATACACAATGGACTGATAGAGACTTCCAATTATAATTACTAAACTGAATTTACAGATGGAAATGTAAATGAAGAAAGACACTCTGTGAGCTCACAACATGAATCCGGGCATGTTTCTCAAGAAAATATATTTCATAATGAATCTTTTGTTACTATCGATGAAGATAAAATGAAAGGAAACGAAGAAGAAAGTAATAAAGAGTTAGACGACAAGATTAATGAATCTGTAGATTTAGAAGGAACTGATAAAGAAATTGGTATATCCGAAAGTAATAAAAGAGGTAAGTTGTCCTCAGAACAAGAGGTCTTAAATAGTGGAAATGAAAGTCCAAGTGAAGTTGAAGCTGGAAAAATCGATAAAGAAATTAATACACCTGAAAGCCTTGAACAGGTTAACTCTCCGAAACAAGATGTTGTAAATAGTGAAACAAAAGGCGAAAATGGATCTTCAAACGAAGTTCAAGCAGGGGAAATTGATAAAGAAAATAATACATTTGAAAATAATGAACAGGATGATTTTTCGTTAAAACAAGATGTCTTAAGTGGTGAAATAAAAAATGAAAATGAATATTCCAGTGCAGTTCAAGTTGAAGAAATTGGTAAAGAGAGTAGCAATAAGCAGGTTAATCCTTCTTCAAAACAAGATGTCTTAAGCAATGAAGCAAACATTGAAAATATTCCTTCAAATGAATTTCAAGTCGAAGATATTGGTGACAATAAAGGATCTAATGAGATTGAAAATCATACAAGCGAGTCTGAAAATAAATCAGCAGAAACCGCTTCAGATAAAACGGCAATTTTAGATTCTAACAACAAGTCACGTGGAGATTCAACCCATTTATCTGACAATGAAATTAAATCTGATTTTAATGAATGAAATTTAGTGTTTATATCAACAATGTTGACTAATTATTTAATCTGAATAACAAGTTTCTTTTTTAATTAAAAATCTGTTTATTAAAAAAAAGTGTACATTTTACAAATATTTTTACAGTGGCAACCAAACTAGGCAGAGCCTGTATCTTGGTAGCCATAAAACGTTGTTTTACAAGAAGCACATTAGCGGGCCATACTTCTACATATTCAAACTTACAAGCTAAAAATTGTTATTAATATGATGTGACAAATAAGTTTATATGCAATCACAAATAAACATACATACATACATATTAAACATTTACATACACATTTTATACACATATTCTATATATATATATTGTTGGAACAACCATACAATTAAATTAAATTACACAAATTATGAAAAAAAAATTGAAAACATTTAAAAACTACAAACTGCATCGCTTAGAGCATTTTTTATACTTAATATATTTATTTCTTTTGGTATATGAAAAAACAACGTGAAATGACAAAAAAAAGTGCGGTGTTGTTAGGAACAAAGTTCTTAACGGTTTTTCTTCAACCCTCAATCTAAATAAAAATAATAATTTTATATTTTAGCAAAATATTTAATAAAATAATGAATAAGAAAAATTATAAACAAATAAAATAGTTAACCAAATCTATCTATTACATATAATGAAAATGAAGTGTCTATATGTAATATCAAAATATTTTTTTTTCACTGATTGGGTATGAAAGTATACACGCTACTGTAACCAAATCTATCTATTACATATAATGAAAATGAAGTGTCTATATGTAATATCAAAATATTTTTTTTTCACTGATTGGGTATGAAAGTATACACGCTACTGATAACAAAAATGCAATTTTTAAATACCTCAAGGAACAGAAGATTCCTGTTCGCGAGGTTCATCGTATGCGCTCTCCGCGCACCAGGGCTCCATATGATATGGTTCTCGTTGTCCTCGATCGCACCCCTCAGGGGAAAGCGATTTTTAATCTTACATCCCTTTGCGGCCTCTCCGGCGTCATAGTCGAGCCGCCGCGCAAAACGTCTGTGCCCTCGCACAAACTCCGCAGGAAACTGTCGCCTGAAACCCAGGTGCGTTAAGTGCCTCGGCGACCACTCCACTAGGGAGTGTTCTCGCACGAAAGACGCCTCCGACCCTCCGAGCTGTGTTCTGTGCCGCGGAGTGGGCCATACCTCGAATTATCGCGGATGTCCCCGCGCCCCGCGCACAAAGCGCCCTCGATACCCCAGGCAGGCGTCGCCGTCTAAGACGGCCGCTGCCCCCGCCCGTCCTCGACCTCCGCCTCTCATGTCTCGAGAGGCCTTCCCGAACCTGCCGGGCACGTCTCGTGCACCGGCAGCGTCCGTACCCGCGACTAGCGCGCCCCCCCGCCCTAACCGGGCCCCTCAGGCCCCGTGGGCTCCTAAACCCGCGTCCCAGCACACTCCCAAACCTCCGGCGGCTAATCCTTCACAGGATCACCCCGCATACTCCTTTTCCCTATCGAGTATTGACTATACAGCTCAACTACTCATCTTCCACGAGATCTCGGAGATCTCGGCGTACGAAGAGTGCTCTCGTAACCCGCTACTAGGTGCCGTCACGGCAATCCATAGATTTCCAGCCATCGCGGCTACACTACAACGGCTCGCGCGCGCAGCTGTTAAAAAATAAATAACTCAAATAAGATAGAGTAAATCGCGTATTTACGTCTATCTTCCCCTAAAAATAACCGTCAAACAATAATAATAATTTTTGTTATGTCTATTTTTAGACTTCGGTGCCGTCACCGTTAGTAAATTTAAATTCAATCTTATAAAATGCGTGTTGCGCCCACGCTTTTGTAATCGATCCCTATTAGCTCCCGCACACTTCGCGGTTCTCAATAATATCTCGAGCCTAGGTCGTCCCCGCGCGGAGCCCTCTTGATATTATTTTCGCGATACAGTGACTCACCTACATCACTTGAACAGACATATGAGATCATCTCTCTCACACACGTGCACATATATACACATGGTGGGAGGGTTTTGTTTTTTTTTTCCCTCATCGAACTGAATCGAATAGTTTTAGTTCGTTTCAATCCGATATACACGTATTCATTTGTGAATCATGCAATTTCGATTGTATGGTTCACAAATATTTATATGTATGAATAGCTTAGAATAGTTAGCTAGGACAGACGCGTCTTTTTCGGTAACAGCCCAAGCCGAGGTGTGCGTGCACCCTTGTGTATGTTACCCAAAACCAAAATCGGCTGAGTGCCCTAAGCGCTCGACCTTAGTAGTCCGGTGAAGCTGTAAAGACCTTGCCAGGTCAATAGCATAGTCAGTTCGAAAAAAAATTTTTAAATTTTTTGTCGGTCTGTCTGTCTGTCTGTTTGTTCCGGGTAATCTCCGAAACCGCTGAAGCGATTTTGGTGGGAATTTCACTAGCAGATAGCTGAAATTACAGCGGGTTACTTAGGTTATTCTAAATTAGACTAACTATTAACCGCGGCTTCATCTGCAGTACTATCTCCAAAATGGTTGGACCGATTTTCACGGAACTTTCACCAGCAGATAACGAACATCATAGCAAGTAATTTCGTTTATTTTAATTTAGACTAGCTGTTAACCGTGGGTTCACCCACGATACTATCTCCAAAACGGTTAGTCCCGTCTTCACGAAACTTGCACGACAGATCTTATAAAAAATAATTCAAGTAATTTTAATTTATACTAGCTGTTAACTGTGGGTTCGCCTGCAGTGCTATCTTCAAAACAGTTCGACCAATCTTCACGAAACTTTCACTGGCAAACAGCTGACCTTATAAAAAGTAATTCAAACAATTTTAATTTATACTAGCTGTTAACCGTGGTTTCGCCTGCAATGCTATCTCCAAAACGGTTAGACCGGTTTTTAACTAAACTTTCACTGGTAGATAGCTGATTCCCAAAACATAATTTAGGCAATTTTAGTTTATACTAACTGTTAACCATGGCTTCGCCCAGTGATATCACCAAATCGGTTAGATGTATTTTCACGGGACTTACACTGGTAGATAGCGAGCCTTATAAAAAGTAATTGAGGTTATTCTATTTTAGACCAGCTGTTACTCGCGACTTTGTCTGTATAAATTTAGCAAGATTTGAAGTCATTCTTTATTTCTAATTAGAGAAATAATTATCAGCTTATAGTATACAATTCGATATTATAATTATTAATAACTTAACTGATATAGAGGTCTTCCTAATAGGACCTTAGATTATAAACGTATTATGTAAAGAGTTTCATAATTAAATTTCTTGCGGAACAGGCAAGCGTTTATTTTTGTATAGTCACAGAATCTTAATTTTAATGGCAATGTATATTAAATGTAGTGTAAATGTAAAGCTTTATAATAATATTTTTAGTTATTTTCAATAGTTCCTTATACAGTGTAAATGAGCACTGAGGTATTTATATATTATATGGTGGGTTAAGGTTCCAAATGTGTTCCAAAACCTCATTTGGCACGCTTTTTGTATTTATATATCTACTGTACACGTTACATGTTACTTTTAGTGGCGTGCACGTCGTACTTACAATTGCCTTTAAAGAGCGTTTCTGTAATTGTATATAGTCTCACAATTCTATAATTCTTTAATACGATTTTAAAAAACGCGTGCAGAGCTGCGGGTACACCTAGTCTTTAAATAAAATTTCCACGCTATTAGTATTGTGATAATGAAACTGGCAGCTCACAATGCTTGTCTTCCCGAATTTCAATACTTGACAGTATACAAAACAAAGAGACGTAGAGGGAGAGCAATAGTGTCAGCGGGTGTAAGTCATTTTCCATACGTAATGTTTTTCATTGGTCAACTCCTACCGCAAAATGCGTCAGAGAAGTTTATTCCAAAATAACTATCAACTTGAAATAATATGCATAGTTGTCGTCAATAATAACCCAAATCCGTTACTATATCGGGACAAAAACGAACACTCTCGTATAAATTTGTTAGTTTAGGAATGTGTACACAGTCATATATTATGTTTGTGTGGTTAGTAACAGGATCGAGGGTGCACATTAATGACTACTTTATGTTCTAACTACGCTGATGTATAGTTTTATAATAACAATTACAAAAAAGATGAATTATTAAGTAATATGAATTCATTCATCATCTTCAGCACTATTTCGATTCCTACAAACCATACAGTACCCGGCTTTTAATTTAGCACGTCGAGGAAAAGACTGAGATAGTCGGCTAACTTCGGTTTCTTATGGCGTTATCTGTGTCTATCACGGTCTTTGCACTGTGCGATAGAGAGAATGCTTTATAGAACTGAAGTAAGCTTATTTTAGCCGGACGTCTCACTCTCTTCTCCGACGTGATAAATGAAATGCCGGGTGGGTACTGTACGTTTCTCTTTCACTTCATACTTTAGCATCATTTGGTGACAGGCGATGACTTCACTTTACCAGAGGTAAGTACTTATATAAGATCACACTAGAAATAAAAGCCGCGAATTGTTTTTTTTTTGTCGAACTGACTACGCTATTGACCTACTAAGGTCTTAACAGCTTCACCAGACTACGATGATGACATCCTAAAATATAGATATCGAGATGTGCATGGTTAAAAATGATAGTTTGAATAATATAATTACTCATAAAGTATTACAATAATCAACCCCAATTATGTGGTCGCAAGAATGGCTAAGAATCGGTTACGAATATAAACGACCTATTACCAGAAAACCCTTTTTCTGGACGAGATTCACTCCTTTTCTGTATCCTTGACATGGTATTTGCAAAGTTTTATCACTATCGGTTGAGCAATCTAGGTGTGACAGCGAAATAAAAGCATAAAAAAATTAACAGACTCATATTTGCATTCACAATGTTAGTAAGAATACGTGCATTTTTTTCTATAGATTTACAAGTAGGAAGTTTTTGGAGAAAGGTTGTCAGAATTGAAAGGAATTTATTATAATAATTGAAAAGAATATTTTGTTGAAAGGAGCAAAGAAAAAGGTATTTGGCACAGAACAAGTAGTATGAGTGTAAGTTAGCAGAACATAAGTATTTGTCACAGCATTTTGGCTGAACCGTGTTCTAATGAACACGGTTTAACAGGTCCTGTTTAACAGGACGGTTTAACAGGAATAAAAGCCCCAAAAATACAATATCTGTTTTTTTTTCTCTAAAGGAAGATTTTGGTTATGATATATAAACGACATTTATTTTATACTGGTTTGTATAGTACATTGTCTTCATCTATTTCTTCTGTAGGATAGTCTAGAATCCGTTGATCCTTATACGTGGAACTAATTGTCATATAACTGTAAAAAATAGGATTATTATTTTGACTTTAAAAAATCTACGTTTTTTTGAAAATTAATTTTGGTATTTCAAAAAAATATATAGGTATACGCAGTACTGTCAATTATAACAGAACAAAATGAGATATTCATAGTAAGAAAAATGTCATGGTAGAATTAAATATTATAGTGGACGTTACTTTGCATATCCGCCTGGAAGCATCCACTATAATATTTAATGATGGTATTCCGTAAAGCATATTCTTTAATCAAAATGGTAATATTAAATAAAAATTGGTTTAGTACTTTCAGGAATTAAAGATATGAATTATTGCGATTATTTCTTAGCACATTAAGTGCGAAATGATAACTCATTTTCGCGTGCCATTATTGTTATATTTATAAAGAAATAAGAAACGCACGCACCGTTGTGAATAAATGCGATGTAAAATAAACAGGAAGCATAACGGCCAATGATTGTTATAGCGACAATTGCATTTAGCAATAAGCGTTGAAATCTACGAGATTTAAAAAACGAAATGTTTGATTGAACCAATGAAATAATTTCAGCGTAGTTCGTTTCCGTTTACGAATTTAACAAACGGTTATATTCGACCAATCACAGTATCGACATTCCCAATGTCTCGTTTTTAATACGTTATAATTATAGCACGCTTATTGTTTATGAGGTTATAACGAATAAAATTACGATATATTAACCACTAACATTAATAATAATGTAGAAATAAATATATTTAAAAGTTATACCGATTTCTTTCTTCGGTACTCATCAATAAATATACTTTAGTAACAGGAATAACAGATTCGAAGTCCTCGTTCAGTTTTGATTCATTATTTTTCGAATTTACCCTTTCGCTTTTATCTAAACGGTTATAATCCCTTCTATTTACGTTGTCAGAAATGGGCAATTGTTCCATAGGCCTGAATATTCTCATAATTATTTGTGACGATCCACTTTGCCACACAGTAGTCGCGAGACCTGGTATTGGTGCTACAGATATATGTCGTAAACGCGCTTTAGTTGAAATGCTATTATTTAAATCTTCGACTGAATCCTAAAAGGGAATGAATAAATATATTACTGTTCATTGTTTAGTCAATATTGTATTTTGAAAATGGTTCAGCGTAAAAATGACAAATGCGGTTCAATTTTATAAAGCGATGATGCCTTATTGGTTGGCGTGTTCGGAAGCCAAGCGGATGAACGTAGGTTGTCAATGTGCTGGACTTTTCGATGAAGACACTTATCGCGATGAAGCCATAGCATGACTTTTACCCTCTAGTATCAGCACTGTCAGTAGGTATGTTCCGGCACCTGTATTTGAGAGCCAGTCTCTCTATGTTAAGTGTACTAATCATGGACCTCATCGTTTTTTACCATAATGTAAGATTGTGGTCACACGCTAAAACATATGAAATATAAAAGTTCATTCGAAATCATCTAATGATATTATATTAAAACGTAATAATTAATCTTGTACAAAGTTAATTGTTCTCTTGCATAAGTTTGCATTTAATAAATACTAAATTATCAATATTGATAAATAAATCAAGGCATAGTATTAACATAAAGTAAGCAAAGCAAAAAGTAAAGAAAATATATGTCTTTATATGTATAAGCGTTATTAATAAATGAATAATTCTTTGAATAACGATAAAATAAGTTTTAAAATGAACTAAGTATTGTGATGTAAAATTTTATATGATAAAGGTTACCTCATCTATGACTGAGTTCTGAGCCGAGTATTTTGTTAGCTTCTCCGCGTATTGTCTTGTGTCTTTTGTTTTCAACCAAGAATCTGGATTGGACTCATTTTGTAAGTTGTTATCTTGTTCATCTGATAAGATATTTGTCAAAAACACTGAAATAAATATTTATTTTAAAAAGTGGAAATAATACAAAAATCACCATAGATGTAAAACATTACTAGGTTCATCATAATAAACAGTTTGAAACAATTATATATATGTGCGTTAGAAACATAAGGACACGACATCGAATTGCAGATCTTATTGATGCTTCTTATGTACCTTAACCAAAAAATTATACTGACTTACTGTCGTCCCCTTGATCAGTTTCTTCGCTCGCGGGAAATGTTATGTCAGGATTATCGAACAAGTGCCCATGGCGTATGAATGCAGTGACGTTGGATTCTTTTAAAATATCATAATAATAAATTATAAGTATACAAAAATGATAACAATAATATATATATACACATATAAACGCTTATATATATAATTTAGCTTATAATAAACTAGCGGCCCCGGCGGATGTTGTTCCGAGCTGATAATAAAACCTTGCCGAATTATGTACCTAAACCAGCCTCATCAGTTCAGTAGTTTTTGAGTTTATCACGAACACACAGACAGATAGACGTGGCAGAGGACTTTGTTTTATAATGTGAAATGATTCCATATGAATAAGGCTCGCTAAGGTGCTTCTTCTTGTAAAACATGCTGTTTAATGGTATTCTGGCTACCCAGATACAGTCTCTGCCTAGTTTGAAAGCCATTTTAAAAATACATGACAAATATAAATGTTAATAAATACATTTTGAATTTGAATAATATCAGCTCGTAAGTGCACTGTAGGGCTAAAGGCTTCTCCAACATAATTAAGGAAATAATTACCACATAAACTCATGTCTTCTTGGCCATTATAGACGAAGAGAAATTTACAGTTTTTTAATTTCCTCACATACGGTGGTACCGAGAGAACATTTCTCAAGATCGGGTTTCCCATCTTCGTCAGCTTAAAGTGTAGCCGATTTAAATTAGAAAAAAAACACAAGTTCCCAAAAATCCTTGATAAATATTGGATTCGATTCTATCAAATGAATGACATTCGGTAAGTCCAATCGACTATCACAGCTACGATTTCAAAAGGAATGGTGGACTAAATGTAAAAAAATGTATTTAGAAATCTTGTTTGATTATTTAATAGAAGAAATTAATTAAGTACTAACTTGTAAAAGTGAGAAACTCTGCCAAGGAATAGTTGTAACCGTAAGCAATGCCAGCGAGTATGGCAATCGACATGCCAGAGCACAGAGCAAAGACAATTAAACACGATAATGCGAATGTAATAATTCTGTAATCATAAAAAAGTTATTTATCAGTTGTCATCGTGATGAGATTATGACATGATGGTAGGTAGGGCTTTTTCTAAGTCTGCGTAGTTAGCTACCTAACCTCAAGTTGAAAAGTGTTCGCCAATCACCTATTGGTGTGTTCCGGCAGCTTCACTTGAAAGACCCTTGACAGACTTGCATTGTTGCGTTTCGTTCGGTCAGTGAGAACGTCGTAGGCTCACCTCGCCCTCTGCCCCTCCACCTAAACACAGGCTGGCCATTTGCAACTTCCCTGGTATAACACGTGTTTATGGACGGCGGTGATCACTTAACATCAGGTGTCTCGCCTGTTCGTTTGCCTCCTATGATTTATTATTAAAAAAAATCTATCACCTAATTTTTGAAATCCTAGTAACTCGAATAGTACGGATATTGGTATTCGTGTTTTACGAATAAGTTTAGTGTCTTTATATTTATCTTTGCCACATTTTCATTTAATGTCAAATGAGTTTGATGTCAAACGCTAATATCCTAAAGTATTTAAGTTGTTATATATTTTAGTAATCCATTGACAACTATCAATTACCGCTTTTCTAACTAATTAACCACAAATAAATTATTCGAACAGTATAAATGAAAAACTGCTAATTTCTTCACATGGAGATTCTTGTTACCGTATTATTATTAACTCGCTTTCTTGTATGGCTGTTTAGATTGCATTTTGTATTTGATTTTTACAATTTTCTTGTTGAATAGTAATTTAAAAAATATATATTCGTTTTTAAAATTTTTAAAGCTCTTTTAACTTCATGGAGAAATAAAGTCCCAAACAGATTTCTAGACTTTTACAGAATGTCCTGAAATTTTATGTTTGCAATAGTTGGGAACATTCATATATCAACTCCATTGTACCATATCAGGATAATTGCTGATGAGATAGTATTACTAGGTCCATACAACATGTTGGCAAGATTCGAATAGGGTTCTGCCAACATTCTATGATAAATACTCATATTTTGACAGTTTAATTTAGTAGCATTTATCAACGACTCTCTTTCGATTATGAATTTTTAATACGTATGTAATACCTCTAAGTTTCAATATGTAAAAAGTAAAATTTATAATAATACTAGCTAACCCACGCAACTTCGTCTGCTTGAAATCGGCTATCGGTAAATCCTATCTGGGCACAAACTAAAAAGTTCGCAACTTCTTATCTCTGCTGTACCGTGAAGCTGTGGAACAATCTCCCGGCCAGTGTGTTCCCTCCTTCTTATAATATGGGGTCCTTCAAGTGTAACGTGAAGAGACATTTATGCAGGTCGGCATGACAGCGGCGACCGGTGAGGGATAGTGTGTCTCTCGGTAGTCGCCATTATTTTTAGATTATATTGTGCTCACCATCAGGCACAGAAAAGTTACTTTGCCGTGCTACGATAAAAAAAAACCTACCGGTTCCAATTGAATTTCCAAACTCGAAAAATCTTTAAAAGCCTAGAACCCGATTACAGCGATTCACACCGTTTCTAACTGTGAAACCAAACAATTTAGGAATTCATTTAAACCTAGTTTCATTCATACCTATTAATTTCGATGAGATGGACAAAGCGCCATCTGTCGTTCAGCAACATAAATAATTTCGTTTTGTTAGAAATACGAACGACAGTCGAATCATTTGGATATTGTTAAAAAAAACTAAAATCGCTAATAAAAAATGGGAAAGTGAGATTAGGAAGGTGAAAATTTGGGTTTGTAGGTATCTCTTGCAAATAAAAAAAATGAAAAAATATCTGGATAGGGACACCCTAATCACCTAGAGGTATAAAATATACTTTACGACCTATTCTCATACCTACTAAATATACATTTAAAATTTCATAAAAATCGGTCCAGTCGTGTCGGAGGAGTTCAAACACTAACAAAGTGACACGGGATTTTTATATATTAGATTTGTTAGGATGTAAAGAAAATCCGTTGATTATTTTTATTCGTTTTATAAGTTGTAAAGCGAAGAGGGACAAATCTATCAATATTTTTTTTAAACTCTCCTTATAAATCAATTGTTAGTGATTGATGTAGTACTGAAGAAATAAAATTTACAGAGCACTTATCTAAGATCGAAACCATATCAAGGAAGACTACAGCTTATATAAATTATGTGTTGACGTTTGGAGGTTGCGATAAATCAGTGATTCAATGCAAACTATATGTAAATATTGCACTTGGCTGAAGTTTTATGCCGATTTATGTTTATCAACACAGTTTTATTTTACCCGATTGCATTTTTTGGTATATGCTTGATTCATTTCAAACTATAGACTGAGACTGCTCAACCTTTATGTGAGTGACGAGGTACCCGGGTACATTTTGAATTTTCAAATTTAAAGAAGAGAACAATATACCCATTGTAGGTTGCTGTGACTTCCTGAGAACTCTTAAGCTATTCAAACGAGTACATTTTTTTCAGGAAATTAAATCATATAATTTATTCATAATAGAGTGACAAGGTACCCGGGTACCTATTTGAGTTTTGTATGACATTGAAAAAACTATTAATATTTTCGTACTTGAAATACTAAAAGAAATAATACATATTTATTAAATTGTTTTATCTAAATTTAAAATTATAGATTGTTTGTTTATATAGAATCAGAAGCCATTTTGAAACAGGTGTTACATATTGGACGAATTACTGCATGTTCATCACAAATTAATCTTCTGCAGCTATTGTAAGCCATTCTTTGCTTTTGTGTGAGTTCTCTGTATATAGAGCAACTGCCAGCGATTGTAACACGCCCTGTAGACTTACGTCTATTGTGACTTGGAGATGTAAATCGAGAAGAAATTGAAAGCCTTAATTCTTGGCCAAGTACGTCCTGTACTGTAGATCATACATGCAGCTTTGATACTACAATATAATTATTTGATCTTTGTTCTATTTTTTTTGTTCTGTGATTAGGTTAATTCTTCAATTTTCATATTTAGCCAAGATATCTAATGCAATGCATTCTCGTAAATTTTTTTGAGGATCAAGATGACTGGACTTTCCATTATATATTGGTTCATATTGAGGATAGGAATGATTTTTACGACGTATTATTGAGTAAAGCGATTCTGCCCACTGTATTCATATAAGTAACCATATCTACGGTATTCATCACGTTCATGAGGTTTATCATTTTTACTCAAATTTGAAATTAGTATACTCCAAGTGTCTCGTATAGCAGCTACTATATCAGTTGGCAAACGTTCAGGATGTGTGAAATTATTATCAAACATTATAAAACAATGGTGTAACCTAATTTCCATAATTCAGTCAGTGCTCTCTATTACATCTATGTACTCCACTACAAATTACAATACCATAAATGATTCCAACTCCTTGTTCCGTAAAGTAATTGATTGTGTTTTCTTTCAGTTGCTTTTTCATATTTACAATATCTGCGTAACTTTCCAACAACTTATTATTGTATGCTTCTGTTATCCTCGTCATTTTTCGTTCAAACAAGATGTCAAAATTGTCACTTTATGAAATTGGATTTATTATAATACCTTCGAATACTCCCATTAGATTGTAAAGCTTACTGAAAGATGCATTTTTGTATCCTTGGAAATGCATAAAGCTACCACTGAGTTCCATTTCTTCCAACAAGAAAATTTTGAAAATATTGTGGCACAAAATTTTCGTCTGAACTATAAGAGTCAGCCTCGTTTTCCATTTCAGTCTCTGGTTCAAAATTAGAAACTTCCGAACTGCTCTTTTCACGTAAGGGTATGATTAGCATTAAATTCTTCGTCACTACAAGATTCTGCGAGTATTTCTGAAGAGTTATATCTATAAACGCGTGGTCTTTGCTTAGAAGTACTCACTCTAATACTCTAATAAATAATTATAAAAGAAACAAATGATTATAGTGTCAATAACAAATATGTCAATAACAATGATGGAATGCATGTTTTTCACGCACATTGCACCTATATCTTCGTAATACGCTGTAACCCACATCCCTGTCCTTTTTGTTAAATTGGTGAACATCGACTATTTAAATACACTAGAGTAAACACAGTAAACGTAGTAATAGTAAAAAAATAGTGTAATTTTAATTTGTTTATGACATTATCGCTCACAGATTTGGTATCCCAAGGGTCCCGATATAACGAGAGTGCTTAATTCTAAATTCTTAAGCTCAGTTGGCATTCACATAGAATGTATTTGAAAAGCCTTAGCGAAGGAAAGACACACATACCTTTGTATTAAATCCAGCGTCCATGCGAAGCAACTGCATATGTAACACATTTTAAACAATTAATATATTTTCCAGTCTAAGCCTTGTATAACATAGTAGAACTGCTGCAGAATGTCCTTTCAGTATTCTTTAAAAGTGAGTAATCTAAAAATGAGTTATTATTAGTACTATTTGACTGTTAGGCCTTCTTTCGTATACCTGTTGAATAATTGCTTAAAATACTAAATACTAGCTACGTCTGGTATCAATAATAGTGTATTCGGTTTGTTCTGAAACTGTATATACACGAATCTTTGACTTCCGGCGCTAATTAAAATGTATTGGGTGTTTCACGGAAGTCGGTAGACAAACAGGATACTTCGGTATTTAATCTGGAGATTTCCTACGTGTGACGGAAGTGAATAAAAAGCCTCAGTGCGTGTGAAATCTTAAATAAATAAATAAAACCCAGTGTCATGATTTTTGTCCATGACAAACTCCGAAACTACTCAACTGATCATCATGAAAGTTGGCATTTATGTATAATTTGGTCCAACTTGGGAGATAGGATAATTTAGATTTCGATTAATGATTTCAATATTTTTTAATTAAAAATTAAGTGATTGTCAATGTTGATTATTGTTATTAATTATAAATTCAGCAGTCTCAAACAGATGGCGCTTTAAGAAAGTCTGTTGACTGAAAACTGTATGAACAATTGTTATATATATATATATACTAGCGGGCCGAGCGGACGTCGTCCTGCTTTGATAATCAAGAATAATAAAATTCAACCGTAGCGCCACCTACCGGTTCCCAATGAATCTAAACCATTCTCGGATCCACTGGAACACGCACACAAAATTTCATCAAAATCGGTCCAGCCGTTTAGGAGGAGTTCAGTGACATACCCGCGTACAGAAGAAATTTATATATAAAAATATATATATCTCATATATCAACTCCATTTAATAAAGTGCACGTATATGGTGCACGTATTCTGTTAATCTACTTACAATATAACGTCCCTTTTTCTGTATCAAGTATTTAGGCAGACTCATTACCCCATAATACCAAATACTTTATCATAATTTTATTTCAACGTTGTAATAACTGTCCCACAGCAACGCGTGGCAGGGTTGGCTGGTAGTTAATATATATAAATAATGATAGGAATATATTACAAGCTAGTATTATTAAAAAAATAAAAATGCAAGAATGCGGCATTAAACCCTCTATAGTAATAATACACGTAAAGCTGAACACAAGAAACCTCGAATCGATGTCAGTTTTTTAAAAAGTTTTTAAATACAAATATAATCTTTATCCACTTTCAAACACTCTATAACAGATGCATTGCATTATTACAAGTTTTTTACGTATAATGCAATCCGGGAACCGTCACTAATACAAGGAATTGATTGGCTCGAGCAAATACAAGCTCGTTAAAAATCACTGTGAGAACCGCTTCAGATGCTTCATTCTGTTCGAGCTTGCTTCGAAAGTGGAGTCCCATTCGGGATGCTATATTTATTCACACTTAGGCGGGTAGCCACGTAATTTAGGTTAGGTTTTAGGTTATTAGTTGTAACTAGGGCATACTATTCGGGTATTCGTTTTATTCGAGTACTCGCCCTTATTTACTATTCGAATGCTACTGAACCAATTATCCGAGGTTTCCGAGTTTTTCGAATTGTTATCAAATCCTAACGCAAAAGTACTAGGCGCCCATATAACCATGTGAACCTTAGTCATTCAATATAGCTGGAGAAGACAAATATGTTAACACTAACATTTAGTAGGTGGTAGAACCACGCTGAAGCGATTACCGGTTTCAGCATGAATGGGTCTGCTCGCTCAGGGTAGTACCACCCTCTCACAGAAACATCAACATTGCTGCGTTTCGTTCGGTCATCGAGAACGCCGGAGGGCCACCTCCCCCTCTGCCCCTCCACCTAAACACAGGCTGGCAACGCACTTGCGACTTCCTGATATTGCTAGTGTCTATGGACGGCAGTAACCACTTAACATCAGGTGACTCGTCTGTTCGTTTGACTCCTATGATATATTATAATAAAATCTATCACCTAATTGTTGAAATCCTAGTAACTCGAATAGTACGGATATTGGTATTCGTAACACTTGAATAGTAAAATCGAGGGAATACTGCTTGCCCTAGTTGTAACCATTCGATCATACTTCGATCAGTCGTTACGTTTCTTAGGTTAGGTATTAGCTGTCACTACTCAATCTCAATTGATTTGGTTATCACATTTTGTAGGTTAAGTATTTAGCTGTAACTATCGGATCATACTTTGATCAGTTGTTAGTTTTATAGGTTAAGTATTAGCTGCAATTTTGCAATCACATTTCGTTTGCTGGTTACGTCTTTTAGGTTAAGTATTTACTAGCTGTGACTATTCGACCACGCTTCGATCGGTCGTTACGTTTCTTAGGTTAGGTCTTAGCTTAAAGTGAACTATAATCTTAAATTTTAATAAATGTTATCGCCCAGGCGCACGTTATATAGTATTGTATTTTGTTATATATTAATTAACCGACGATTATTGCATATTTATGTTTTTGTCTTATATATCGTATTCTGAAAACAACGAAAGAGGGATGGTTAACTCGGTTCATTTTTCAGTTTGTTTATTCATTAGCGACTATGATAAATCGATTCTTAGACGGAACACGACCGAGGAGGGACGCTTTCTTTACATAATTGGTTGCCATAAATTAACGTTAGGAAGTATGCACAACTGTAGAAAATTTTCGGTTTATTTGAAGTTTATTAAACTGTAGTAACAGTCTACGAGTTCATTAATTAGAATATAAAACATAATGAAAATGTAGTATTTATAAATATATATTTGTATTGTATCAACTGTTTTGTTGTTACGAAGGGAGGATTACTTATTTATTCCAGGTGTCTGTTTAAAGGGTGACACCGTTCAATCGTGTGATAGTTCATGGTCACATCTAACATATAAAATACAAATATCAAAACAAATACTAATAAACAACAAAGAGAACCTTCGTTAAAAATTGTTCTAAAACTTTAAAAAGTATAGGAACGATATTTTTAAACGTAAAAATTCACACGTAAGTTCAATGGACAAAATTTAAGGAGCGCTGTTCAAGTTTAATCATTACGTAACTGCTTATTGTCGGAATGCCACACAGTCGAACAAAGCTTAGAGAGATGAGGAGCGCGGGCCAGAGTACGCGGCACTGCGTGATTTACCGCGTCGGTATTTATTACACCTGTTAGTTTTTGCGTAAATCACCTAATTTTGAGTGGATATCAGGTTTGAGTTTCTCGAAACAATTAGGTCATATATTAAGCACCAAATTTATTTAATTACTTTAGAACCATAAACGAAATAGTCTCTGTGAATAATGCGACTCTTTAACCATTCAGCCGGTATAAGCAATTATGTCGTTATTCCGTTTCATTGCTACGTTATTCACAGTGAGTTATCCAATTTATGCAACATCTTTCATTTCTTCTAATCGTTAAATGAATAAAAAATGAACGTTAAATTGTTATTTCTTGTAAACAAGAACGGATATTGAAATAGTTTTAATGTAAGCCACCAAAAACGGCTTCTTTTACGTTTTCATTAAAATATAAATTTTTTTCTTTATTTTATATGTATTTCATTTACACATATAAATCTTGCGGAAAATATTCTCTAAATGATAACGAAAACTGTGTCAATCCGTTGCGGAGTTTAGAAGAAATAAGGCAACATACAGACCTACACGAAAATGACTGTATCTTATAATATTTATAGATTTACAAATTTACTTATAAATTATTTAGAGTACGTATCAATTCTATACTCTTAATAGAGAGCTATTAAAAAAAGTTAATCAACAAATGCCATAATAATTGGCTACCAATTAGATAGAGCAGTTTTTTCGCTTACAAATTCTTTCATTTTCTTTTGCTATTATATAAATAACTAGCTGAGGCCCATGGCCTTGTCTGTGTTGTTTAATATCTTAAGAATATATTTTATGTATAGAATAAATATCATATCATAAAAAAATAAAACCAAAAATTTACATTGATTTAAAAATTTAGTCTTTTGTAGTGGTTATAAGTGTATCATCTCGAGATGGATATAGATAAAGTAATATTTTAGTGTAAGTAATTTTGAGTTGTCAACTTGAATTCCTACGGTAATACACGCTTTGCAGTACGGTCGAGTTTATTGAGCTCCTTAAAATAGACCCTTGGATTATTTTCTTCAATAAAAATCGGAGTCCCTTAAAAATTTCATAACTTCATATTAAGTACAGGTATCGTAATATTTTTACAGGATAAGGGCCAAAGTCTCTAAGAAATAAAATTAAAAATTTGATCGACGTCTATCTAGTGGTTTTAGGCAGAAACGGAACACAATGGTAGACTGCTGTTATTTTGTCTCTAAACTCACAACGTTTATGGTAATCTCGTTTTACTAATTCGATTTCTTATATTACATTCGTAAAAGTTGGAGTTAAATTTAGATGTAACAATGTACAATCCGTAACAATAGAAATAAAAATGTGCTATCATATAATATAACGCTGGCTGCTCTGTAAGAATCTCACTACTTAGAATAGAATGAATAAGTCATATTAAATATTGGTCATTCCATGCTTCAGGCTCACTAAGTCCAAAAACAGTTTTTTAGGTAATAGTGTTAGGTTTTATAACAAAGTCCCAAAACACGTCACCGGTTTGCCGGATAGTGAGCTCAAGAGCCATTTCAAGCGGATTTTAATATCTAAAGGCTATTTATAGGGTGGATTAATATGTAAACGATTGTGACGTCTGGAAATGACGCCCCTCTCTGTGCATCCACTCATAACGAATGCAACTATTTATGTTTTGTAAATATATAATATGTAGAGATAAACCAGATCGAGTTTCTTGCCGGTTCTTCTCGATAACTGGGTTGTTTTCCGATCCGGTGGTAGCTTTGACGTTCATAATCGCCTTCTCAGGGCCTAAATTGAATAAAGGATATTTTGATTTAAAACTTCTGTTCATCTACAGAACAACAAAACGAAAAGAACATAGAGGATAAGTAGATGCATGTACGATTATTTGTACTAAATATACATTTTATCCCCATGTTCTACGAAAGTGTACATTTCGGATGACATTTACGAACGAGAGGGAACAGCTAATGTTACAAACGATTCAATTGTACGTACAATAGCAAACAACATTCAAACAAACACTCCGACATAAGTTGTTTAATGTTACAGAACGTTTATAACCCGTGGGCTTTACTCTGTTATGGACAATTTGAATAAATCATTCAATGAGTCGGTCCGTATTATACACCTAGTTGTATTTTCGCAGCATACATCGAGTTTGTTTTCGAGCCTCACTTTTACATATAATATAGTATATTGTGTATATAATTTTGCTTGATTACGGCCTTTTTCTAAGCCCGATTAGCTATCTACCATCCTCTATCTGTCACTAAGCACCAGCCCATCTGGGCTTAACGTGTTTATCTTAGATTGTGATGAAATAATATTATAACCTATAAACTGAATATATATATTAAACTAATTACAACGCTTAATCCGTCGCTGAATCGCTCGCGTTTAATTATAATACAAAATTTAATAACTCTAAAATATACGACCATCTCCTATTGGAGATTATAATAAAATTGTTAGTATTAAAACCTTCCTTATAAAATAAATTGGATGTACAATGTTATTTGTAATAATAAGAGTAATACAATAAGAGTGGTAGTCGTGGGGTTAATTTGTTAGTTAGTAGAGCCACGATGAAGCTATTTATTATTGGTTTCAGCATGAATGGATCGGCTCGTCCGGGGTAGTACCTCATAGAAAACCGACGTGAATTAACATTGCGTGCATTGTTGCATTTCGTTCGGTCAGTGAGAGCGCTAGAGGCCCACCTCCCTTCCCCTGTCATATCCCCCCTCACTCCCTTTCCCCCAAACACAGGCTGGCAACGCAATTTCGACTCCCCCGGTGTTGTTAATGTCTATGGACAGTGGTGATCACTTAACATCAGGTGTTAACAAGTTCGTTTGCCAGTTATGACATTTAAAAAAAAGGTCCGGTACTGCTACGACACACCCGAGAGGCGAGACTGCAACGCGAGCGGAACGTTAACACTAGCACCACCATATTAGAGATACATTAATTCTTTACATAAATAAGAACGATTATATAAATAGTTGATACTCATTTGCTGAAGGTGAGAAGTGAGAAGTTTTGTTATAGTCTTGACAAATAAAATGTTTTAACCGAAAGTACAACTATAATTATGAATGAAAAAAATTAATTCATTTAAGTGTTCAAGAATTATGATGACAATTTTAATTTTTTAGCGTTTAAGTTCATTTGTTGGTGTTAACCAACTCTCTAGATATTGTCAAAATAACGATATAAGACTGTTTCAAATCACATAATAATGAGATAATGCATTACATGCAGGAGACAATACAAAAAACAATATTATGGAACTTGAGGATTTGTTTGTTGGGTTGAACGCGCTAATCTCAGGTACCACTGGTTCGATTTGAATAATTCTTTCAGTGTTAGATAAATCGTTAATCGAGGATCGCTATATATCATCACGCTAAGAGCAATAGGAGCGGAGCACAATGAAGAATATTACAAAATCGGGGTGTGGTTTCGCGGGCAGAAGTTAGTATATTTATATATTTACTGGAAAACTATGTAGCAATTATATAGTAAACTAGCTGTAACTGCAGCTTCGTACGCTTTTTTTAAAATCGTATTAAAGAATTATAAAATTGTGAGACTATGTACAATTATAGAAATGCTCTTTAAAGACAATTGTACGTACGACGCAATAGTAACATGTAACGTGTACATTAGATAGATAAATACTAACAGCGCGGCGTACCAAATGAGGTTTGTCATCAGCAACATATTTAGAACCTTAACCCATGGTAACTACCTCAGTATAAAATTGGAATGTCCAATGGCAAGAGTCCGTGCAAGCTTCGACAAGGCGATGTATTAACGTTACATTAATTTCCGCTATAATTTCTGCCACATTTCTGATAGCAGTAATACCAAAATATTGGCTTTAAAATTGTATGCTCTACATAACTACGTACTACAAAAACTACTGCAATGTAAATGAAAAAATGCACCTTTCTCTGTAAGAAGAAAATTTTGATACTATATAGCAGCATCATTATCTTTGGTTTTCTAAGGCTTGATTATGACTTTTACCTAATCTAAATTTGCATCCTGAAGTCGATATATACCTATATCTACTATTTCTAGGTAATTCTAATTCGTTTCAGCACAAGATGTAGTTCCATTCTGTTGTCTATCAAGTTATTATTGAGTGACCATAGCTACTATTACTGTAATTTGAATGTTACAGTATACAGTTACAGATATATTACAGTTTATTTAAGGGTTGGCAACGCGCATGTGTCACTTCTGATATTACAAGCGTCCATAGGCTGCGGTGACCGCTTTACATCAGACTGCCGGCATGCTTGTTTGCTACCGACGTAATATAAAAGAAATTGTTTATAGTTACCAATTAAGAACAGACAGAATGTCTGCCTATATGATACTCATTTTCGTACACGGGCGACTCAATGAGACTGTCTATAAATATGACTTCAAAGCCAATAACGTATTTTAGTCTCTAAATTAAATAATTTAAATTCTTATTCGATGGACGTTAATTGATGGAAAATGAAAATAAGCCTGGCTGTCCACTATATGATTTTGAATTTTTGTATTTAATGAATATAAATGTATTATTTATTGAATAATTAATCATCTTTTTTTAAAACTATCCTTTTATGCATAATACCTGTACAATGTCAGGTTTTCCTTGACGGCTTACATTTTTTTCCTTAATTAAAATTAAAAAAACTTTTGTTCTGTTAAGGCCCTGAGAAGGCACTTATGAACGTCAAAGCTACCACCGTTTCGGAAAACAACCCACTCGCCGAGAAGAACCGGCAAGAAACTAGATCTGGTTCATGCTTTCATTGTACATATTTTACAAACATAGTTATTTTATTTATTTATTTATACATTATGCCTTAAATACGCAATGGCGGACTTAATGCCGAAGGCATTCTCTACCAGTCAACCATTAGGTGATGCAGAGATAAATGTTGGTAGGTTTAAAAGGAGAAGTTTTTATGAAATTATGTTTAACCTATTTAATATAACAATATATAAATAACATATCAACACTGATATACTACATATATACAATACATACATATAACAACATCATACAAAAATTAAAAGTATAATAATTCAACATCAAGTATTAAATACAGCATTAACCAGATAATTCTGCTAACTGAGACTGGTAAAGCCGACGTACCCTGACTTTAAAACTGAAACGGTTAGATGACATCCTGATTTCATAAGGAAGCTACAAATAATGAAAATTGTTCAGTCATTTGAAGTATAAAATTGGAATGTCCAATGGCAAGAGTCCGTGCAAGCTTCGACAAGGCGATGTATTAACGTTACATTAATTTCCGCTATAATTTCTGCCACATTTCTGATAGCAGTAATACCAAAATATCGGCTTGAAAATTGTATGCTCTACATAACTACGTACTACAAAAACTACTGCAATGTAAATGAAAAAATGCACCTTTCTCTGTAAGAAGAAAATTTTGATACTATATAGCAGCATCATTATCTTTGGTTTTCTAAGGCTTGATTATGACTTTTACCTAATCTAAATTTGCATCCTGAAGTCGATATATACCTATATCTACTATTTCTAGGTAATTCTAATTCGTTTCAGCACAAGATGTAGTTCCATTCTGTTGTCTATCAAGTTATTATTGAGTGACCATAGCTACTATTACTGTAATTTGAATGTTACAGTATACAGTTACAGATATATTACAGTTTATTTAAGGGTTGGCAACGCGCATGTGTCACTTCTGATATTACAAGCATCCATAGGCTGCGGTGACCGCTTTACATCAGACGGCCGGCATGCTTGTTTGCTACCGACGTAGTATAAAAAAAATTGTTTATAGTTACCAATTAAGATCAGACAGAATGTCTGCCTATATGATACTCATTTTCGTACACGGGCGACTCAATGAGACTGTCTATAAATATGACTTCAAAGCCAATAACGTATTTTAGTCTCTAAATTAAATAATTTAAATTCTTATTCGATGGACGTTAATTGATGGAAAATGAAAATAAGCATTTTACCTTTATAGCAGCTAAGAACTTTTCAGAAGTTAATAGGATTATATTATATAGATGAAAAGTAGCAATTATAGTGGTATTTATTTAAAAAAATTATAACAACTAATAATATGTCAACAGACAGATGTCATATGTATAAAAACACGATGCGTTCATAATTTTTATTTGTGTCAGTTCTCTGAATAAACGTCAGTGCGTATTCAACTAGCTGTTGTTTTACTCGTGTGTCATCATACACAACAGTTATTAATAATTATAATGTCGAATTGTAAACAATAAGCTGACAATTATTTCTCTAATTAAAAATAATGAATGGATTGGAAATTTGCTAAATTTCATGCAGACAAAGTCGCGGGTAACAGCTAGTCTAAAACAGAATAACCTCAATTACTTTTTTAAGGTTTGGTATCTACCATTGAAAGTCCCGTGAAAATTGGTCTAACCGTTTTGGTGATAGCACAGCGGGCGAAGCCACGGTCAACAGGTAGTATAAACTAAAATGGGTTGAATTACTTTTAATAAGGTCAGTTATCTGTCAATGAAAGTTTCGTGAAGATCATTCTAACCGTTTTGAAAATAGTACTGCACGCGAAGCCACGGTTAACAGCTAGTCTAAATTAAAATTGCCTAAATTACTTTTTATAAAGTTAGCTATCTGCCAGTGAAAGTCCCGTTGAAATCGGTTTAACCGTTTTAGAGATAGTACTGCAGACGAAGTCGCGGTTAGTAGCTAGTCTAAATTAGAGAAGGCTAAGTAACCCGCTGTAATTTTAGCAGTGAAATTCTCGTTAAAATCGCACAAGCCGCATTAGCCGGAACAAACACACAGACAGATCAACAAAAATTTTAAAAATTGCATTTTTGTTATCAGATGCATGTATACTTTCATACCCAATCTGTCAAAAAATTTATTTTGATATTACATACAGACACTTCATTTCATTACATCATTACATAGTATAAAACAAAGTCCCCTACCGCGTCTGTCTGTCTGTCTGTTCGCGATAAGGGGTGTAAGGGGTGTCGAATAACATCGAAGACTTGAGACACCCAAGCCAACCTCACCCGCACGTGGTGCACCCTGCTGAATAACGAACGAGGCAATGGCGAAAGCGGGGTGGTAGGGTTTTACAGCCCGACTGGGTTGCAACCACCATCTACATGGCGAAAAAGCCCGTCATAGTGATTCGCTTCTGCGTGTCGCGTTTCGGGATCAGCCTGTGCATATCCAGCTTTTCGCAGGCCAGCATGACAGCGGCGATCGGCGATGGATAGTGTGTCACTTGGTGGTCGTCATTGTTTTTGGGTTGTACTGTTCTTACCATCAGGTACAGTGCAGTCATTTTGCTGTGCTACTATAAAAAAAAACTCAAACTACTGAACGGATTTTCTTGCGGTTTTCACCAGTCGATAAAGTGATTCATGAGGAAGGTTTTAGTGTATAATTTGTCAAGGATTTTTCTATAATCAGGGCGGGACAATGTCCGACGGGCCCGCTAGTTTATTATATGTATAGATATAGATAGAGATCTGTTTGAAATGCTTAAAGAAATGTAAACTATAAGAGAAAAGTGTGTTTAAAAATGTACCAACACGTCGATAGTTTGATTAATGGTAATAAATGTTCTATTATGTGTTGATTAAAAATAATAGTCTTGATATAATAAAATTATATATACCATATACCTAAATAAAAAATGCCCGAAAGTTTATTTATTTATTTATTTATACATTATGCCTTAAATACGCAATGGCGGACTTAATGCCGAAGGCATTCTCTACCAGTCAACCATTAGGTGATGCAGAGATAAATGTTGGTAGGTTTAAAAGGAGAAGTTTTTATGAAATTATGTTTAACCTATTTAATATAACAATATATAAATAACATATCAACACTGATATACTACATATATACAATACATACATATAACAACATCATACAAAAATTAAAAGTATAATAATTCAACATCAAGTATTAAATACAGCATTAACCAGATAATTCTGCTAACTTGAGACTGGTAAAGCCGACGTACCCTGACCTTAAAACTGAAACGGTTAGATGACATCCTGATTTCATAAGGAAGCTACAAATAATGAAAATTGTTCAGTCATTTGAAGTATAAAATTGGAATGTCCAATGGCAAGAGTCCGTGCAAGCTTCGACAAGGCGATGTATTAACGTTACATTAATTTCCGCTATAATTTCTGCCACATTTCTGATAGCAGTAATACCAAAATATCGGCTTGAAAATTGTATGCTCTACATAACTACGTACTACAAAAACTACTGCAATGTAAATGAAAAAATGCACCTTTCTCTGTAAGAAGAAAATTTTGATACTATATAGCAGCATCATTATCTTTGGTTTTCTAAGGCTTGATTATGACTTTTACCTAATCTAAATTTGCATCCTGAAGTCGATATATACCTATATCTACTATTTCTAGGTAATTCTAATTCGTTTCAGCACAAGATGTAGTTCCATTCTGTTGTCTATCAAGTTATTATTGAGTGACCATAGCTACTATTACTGTAATTTGAATGTTACAGTATACAGTTACAGATATATTACAGTTTATTTAAGGGTTGGCAACGCGCATGTGTCACTTCTGATATTACAAGCGTCCATAGGCTGCGGTGACCGCTTTACATCAGACTGCCGGCATGCTTGTTTGCTACCGACGTAATATAAAAGAAATTGTTTATAGTTACCAATTAAGAACAGACAGAATGTCTGCCTATATGATACTCATTTTCGTACACGGGCGACTCAATGAGACTGTCTATAAATATGACTTCAAAGCCAATAACGTATTTTAGTCTCTAAATTAAATAATTTAAATTCTTATTCGATGGACGTTAATTGATGGAAAATGAAAATAAGCGTTTTACCTTTGTAGCAGCTAAGAACTTTTCAGAATTTAATAGGATTATATTATATAGATGAAATTGCTACGAATTATAGTGGTATTTATTTAAAAAAATCATAACAACTAATAATATGTCAACAGACAGATGTCATATGTATAAAAACACGATGCGTTCATAATTTTTATTTGTGTTTTATCAAAAAACGGACTTAAAAAAATCTATTATAAAAGAAGTACTAAAATGTTCTTGACCTACCTACCGAGTCTTCCACTGTTATAAACCTAGCGACATCTTAGTCACTATGCGTTTCCTATTCGATTTTAAAGAGTTTACTGGTGCTTATTCATTGCATTTAGCGTGTAAAGGGTGTCAAATAACATCTAACACTTGAGACATCCAAGCCAACCTCACCTGCACGTGGTGCACCCTGCTGAATAACGAACGAGGCAATGGTGAAACGGGGTGGTAGGGTTTTACAGCCTGACTGGGTCGCAACCACCATGCATATGGCGAAAAAGCCCGTCATAGTGATTCGCTTCTGCGGGTCACGTTTCGGGATCAGCCTGTGCATATCCAGCTGTTCGCAGGCCGGCATGACAGCGGTGACCGGCGATGGATAGTGTGTCACTCGGTGGTCGCCATTGTTTTTGGATTGTACTGTGCTTACCACCAGGCGCAGTGCAGTCATTTTGCCGTGCTACTATAAAAAAAAATCGATCCGAGGTCCGATGTTGATCTAATTATAATGGGATCCCTAGAAAACATTATTTTTACAAAACAAAAAAGGAATTTTCCAAACATTCTTCATTGCTGCCCCTATTGGTCTCAGCGTTTATATTGATAGCATTCCTCGATAAATGAGCTATCTAACGCTGAAAGATTTTTTCAAATCGGACCAACAGTTCTAGAAATTAGCGCGATCAACCAAACAGAATATACCTCCAGCTTTATAATAGTAGTTAATAATAAGGAAAAACACAGTTTCCAATCTTTTTATTTATAACTAAAGCTCGATAATATCTACTAAATAAAAAATTGTAAAAAAAAATACTGATCTATCTGATCTTCTTCTATTTATATATAGATATCTCTGAAATTAAAACTTAGGTATATTACAAAAGAGATTTTGTCATAAAAAAATATATTTTTGAAACGCCAATTATTGCTTGCGGTTCCGCCCTTGAACTCACGCGGCTAATCTCTTAAGATTTATTACAGTATGCTACAACAAAAGTTTTAAAAATGACTCTCGATGCTAGAACGTGGTTGTTCAGTCGCACGAAGCGAATCTCACTGGGCGGTCGTCCGCCCGCCCTTCGCGACTTCTACGACCGCGGTGTCGTGTGTTGGTTATACTATAGAAAGTTTTAAGAAACAACGTGTTAAATTAAATACTCTAGTGATAAACATAGTGTTCAAGAAGTCAGTGGAGTTATATCGGATTTTCAATTTAAGGTAATTTAAAATATAATATAATTTTACAGATACGGAACGTTTTTGCACATTAGATTTAATAGTACATCGTAAATAATAGAAATAATTCACTGTCGAAATTTTAAAACTTTTACGAAATCTTGTGCATTATTTTCTATACCTGTAACTACATGACATTGGATTAGATGATTTGTTTATAACGCATGTTTACATATTCGATGTAAGCGCCTGCATGTTTAATTTCAATCATTATTCACTAAATGAAATTTATTTACTTATTGTAACACAAACTATTTGGGATTCGCGAATCTCATGCTCTATAGTTTATATGTATATTATAAATAAACAAAACTCTTGATAAATATTATGTAATCGAATTTCCTGTATGATTTCTATATGTTTCGTTTAGAGCATAGTCGATAGCAACGTACAGTATCTTCGGGTTCAACAAATTGCATTTTCTGTAGGTTCTTTAAAACATATCTAACAATTGTTTGCTGTTTTGCCAAAGTACGTTACACGTAGTAACAATTCCCAGAATTATCTCCCTTATTTTATTGATATTTAAGTTGTATCGTTTCCTTCTTTAGATTTCCACAGTTTCCTATGTATATTCATAGTTCATAATTATGCCAAGGTTAATAAAATTAGTATTCACTAGGTTTATAGGTCAGAACTTTTTACAATCATTTCGGGTGCGCCCAATGAAAGGTGATGGCGAAGTTATTATAAAATTAAGAAATTAAGTATTAAAAAAACACTAAGGATGCAGAAACTCCATAATAATATACCAACTTCCCATTGTTATCAAATTTGAATTTTATATAAACATAATTGATTGAGAATTTAAACTGTATTTAAAGGCATGTGTAAAAATCTAATGTACCTATCTATATATAAGTATATAATATGCTGAAAATTAAGAAAATATTCAGAATGATACTATTAAGTCTGAATAAAAATATAAATAAATAACATTAAAGTGTATTTTTGCAATGTCAAGATAACATTATCTAAATGGATATGAAACTATATACGGTACTTTTAACAAAAAGCCAGTTTGGAATTCTTTTGTCTATCTGTTCCGGCTAATCATCGAAATGGTTGGACTGATTTTGTCGCGATTTTTGTTAGCAGATAACTAATATTACAAGCTATTCTTATATCAGAAGAAAAATGACGAATGACGACGAAGTTTCAGCGTTAACTAGTGCTCATATATTATGAGCTTAATTCATTATAATAATTTAATTGATGCATTCCTCTTGGAGCTTCATATTTTGATTCATTAAGTTGATAAAACCTACGAGTGTAAAGTAACCATATGTACGTGGATATGTTATAGAGGAAGCCATAATGTCTGTGACTCGTTTATATATAGGTGACTATTTTCAGATCCTATTGAGGTATTGATTCTGTTTCGGACATTTCTGAAACTTTATAATTCTCTTGGTAATCGTGTTACAGAGAAATTAATAAACATTAATCCTGTTAAATAGTACAGAGGATTTCTGTGGTGATTTTATTATGTAATTATCATATTAGAGAATCTTAATTATTTACTCATAGACAGAGACGGATTTAACAAGTGCAGTGTCGAAGCAAAGTTTTCTCGGAAGCTTTAGGTTATGTATATCATTTTAAAACGTAAAGAATTCCTACTAATCGCGGTTTGTCTACAAATGATGGGTCTCTAGGATTTGCTAATAGCAACAGCCCTTCTTTTTTTTCAAGAGTAGAAAATCCTACATTGGATACCCCCGTGCTGCCGGGGGACAGTGCGAGGATTATGCCAGACTCCTACCAGCTAAAAACCACTCTGCCTCCTTGCGATTGTGGACCAGGGTGCGGTCTCACGATTACTATGCTCCATCACCCTGACCACGCGCTTGGATCCTCCGTAGATGGATGGGACGGGGACCCTCGTCTCGTGAGACAGGCCATTCCTCTCTCTTCTTCCACATGCAGACGCCTCGGCAAACTGTGCTTCTCCTACACGGGTGCTCTGTTGCGGCAATAGATCCGTATCTCTCGCCTGGAAATTACCTAGGAATGCCTCTGGTTGTAGAGGTGTGGGGGCGGCTCTACAAGGTTGATTAGCTTGCACGATCCCTTGCCGCCCCCACAAAACGGTCTGTCGGTACACCGTGGGGTTTTAGTCCGTGCGACTCGGACATAACCCACCCTCTCCCCCGGGAGGGTGGCGTATCCTTAAGTGATTTCCCCACGTTAAAAAAAAAAAAGTAGATGCCTCCAGCTCTACGGCTTCTTCGGCCGATTCTCCTTCGGCGGACAGCCGGAGCATCGGCATCCCTCTCACGCTCTCTTTCCGCGTCCTCCTTCTGCGAGAGGATGGAGCATGGAGCATGGAGTTGATCACAGCCGGCAGAGAGAGGTCATCGCCCATTGCCACAGTGAGTCTGCGGCGCTCCGCTGGTAAAGCAGGGCAAATAGCGATAGCCCTGCATTTAAAAGTTACTTCACACTTCTTTGGTACAAAAAATGTAAATTGTCATGTAATTGACTCAACGTATGGTAGTGATTCGCATAACTTATTAATATAATAAGCTCCGAAATTAATCTACTAAAAATATTTTATTCTTTCTTATCTCATGAGACAGTTGCATTTAGATAGGAATATAAATAGTTTACTTTTTATTTAAATGTATGTATATTAATTATGGTAATGTTAGTATTGTAATAGTTAGAACATCAGCGAGTACGACATATTCATTAATTGCATAGATAATAAGTAAGCGCTTGATAGGCAAAACGAAATCATAGAGTAATTTAGAACACAAACGTTTCTTTTATTATATTCTTAAACAGGTAAGACTAATAAATATTTATTTATATTATTTAGTGAAATACCAGTGACGCCTTGGGTTGTCTCACAGAAACTCTAGGAAATTTGTACTTCAGACAAGACATCTATATACCTTCTATACATAATATGAATGTACATTTAATGTGTCAATAATTTTTTGTAGGTGTCCAGGAATAAGTAATAGAATACATTTCAATTACTTATTATAATCTAGAAATATCTGTCATCTGTCTGTCTGTTTGTATGAACTTATATCACTGGTAAAGTACTGGGTTCACAATAAAAACATAAAACATATCCCCGAGAATATCGTAGTCTTTGTTTCATTAAAATTGGTCTACTCTATCAAAAGTTATTTTAATTTGAATGACGGCTCGAGTTAAGTACGACAGAAAAGTATATAGTGTATAAATGTACTTACTTATACGTTCAAATGATTTTATAGTTTTTATCTTTTTCTTTAGGTTTAATTTTCTGTAGGTGGTAGAAACACG
The DNA here is from genome assembly GCA_015888305.1 of Antheraea pernyi. Taxonomy (NCBI): domain Eukaryota; kingdom Metazoa; phylum Arthropoda; class Insecta; order Lepidoptera; family Saturniidae; genus Antheraea; species Antheraea pernyi. Next base: position 2,988 of record MU159258.1, on the reverse strand, counting down.
CTGTAACTATTCAGCATAAATGGGTCGGCTTGCCCAGGGTGGTACCACCCTTTCACAGAAATCGACGTGAAGTAAAGTGCTTGTATTGTTGCGTTTCGTTCGGTCAGTGAGAGCGTCGGAGGACCACCTCCCTTCCTCTCCACCCTCCCACATACACAGGCTGGCAACGCACTTGCGATGCCCCTGGTGTTGCTAGTGTCTGTGGACGGTAGTGATCACTTAACATCATGTGACCCGCGTGTTCGTTTGCCTCCTTTGACATTTCCTATATATATATATATAATTGTGTATTTATGTATAGAAAATTTATTCCATACTATCAACTGTCCGCGGCTTCACTCGTGTTTATGTGCTTTTGGTAATTGCTATTAATTCTTTATTGCATTTTCTTACAATTTTCAAAATAATTTTTACAGTTCTAGTACTCTATCAACGATGAACTGACATAAGCTTCCTGTGTAAAAAAATCATAAAAATTAGTAAAGGCGATTTTCAATTAAAGCCTGGAGTACACTTTTTGTTTTCGTTCTGACTAACGTTGTTGGCCTGATATGCCTACATAGCTTCACCGAAAGAAACATGTACAAACATACAAAAAAATAGTAATATATCACACAATTTTGGGTCAAATTAAATGTGATTAAATTTATTGTTATATTTAGAAATAATCTTGTATTTTATACATTATTATTGAGACATAATCATAAACTGACTAAACAAATATGTTGACATAACAACCACTTCTCTATTCAAATATACATCAATACAACAATCCTCCTCCATTATAAAAATATTGAAGACAAATAAATAATAATAATAACAATAATTTATTAATACAGGCAAGACATAGATTAAAAATATGCAAACAGTTTGTATAGTATACAGTTTAATACTTCTGTTCCGTGTACCTTCAACCGTACGCTTAGCGAATCCAGTAACAAAAGAAATAATCCGTCATTGTTTTATTTTAAAATATAAGTGAGCGTATTCTCACGAGAATTACGTAAGAAAAACGTATAATGTTATGCTGAATCACTTCGAGAGTTGGCAGATATAATATGCGAACAGTTTCGAAGGGTAAGATTTATACTTGACTAAAAGTTTGCAGGCTGTTCCGGATATTATGTTCTTAAACTGTTTGTTTTCTTGATGGAAAAAGGGATCAATGCAAATCTTCTATATATATATGTTGTCACGGAACTCGCTATGGTGGGCGGCGAATGAATTTGTCAAGGGATCGATACATTGACGCCAAAACAAAAGAGATCGTTATTTAATAATAAATGCGAATGAGCGCTTGTTTATATCGTTATAACACTTTCAGGCCTTAACTTTACCGATCGTCATGAAATTTGCGTACACTTTGCCAGATATACAGGTAAGAAAATAGGGTACCTTCCGTCTAGAAAAATATACTGTTTTCGAAGAATAGGGAAATCAATATTTACGCAGGCGAAACCGCCGGTAAAAGCTAGTATACAATAACTATGTTTGATGTAATACGTAACGTTTCGTTGTTAATTCCTAGTGATCAAACAATTTAGGAATGGGGAGTTTACTTATCGTTGATTTAAGAATGAAATTAGCAGTAACCCGCTCTTTTATTTACGCGAAAAAAAAACTTATTTCAGGACTAGCCTCTGCTGGCGACTTCGGCCGCGTGGAATAGTTACTTTGGGCTAACTAACACGCAGCGGAAGTTCTCAAACGGGAAAAAAACGATTTTGAAACATTCTCGATTGGTGCTCCGCTCCTATTGGTCTTATCGTGATGATATATAGCCTATAACCTTCCTAGATGAATGAGCTCTCTAACATAATTTCAAATCTGACCAGTAGTTCCTGAGAATACCCCCTACAACCTCACAAACTTTACCTCTTTATAATTTTAGTATATGTGGATATAGGATAATCTATTCCTATATCAAATTTCATTAGACTTCGCCGAGACTCCTAAACGTTTTTGAAACCTGGTTTGAAAAACCTGAAATCAATCGAACTGAATTAAGTACTGCCTTTCGACTCCGTTCGGGGCACATTCTACTGAATATTTTTTTACATTTAATGAAATTAAAGTCGTCACCAAATTGTGATATATGTAATATTGTAGATGTGTACCACATAATGATTGAATGCACACATAACCAAGGCTTAACACTAGCACTGGATAATAAAATTAATGACACATTAAGATCTGTGGTATTATGTAATGCCATTCTTGCTTTCCCGACATCTGAGGAAGCATTAAAAATCGGTAAATTATTGAATACATACATATTACTATGTACTTATTTTATTCTGTTGGTAATCATTGGGGTGACATGGTCAATTTGTGACCAAACCTTATTTACAAATGAAGAAAAAAAGAGAATTTTTCAAATAAACGTACTATCGTGTTTATAACATGGAAGCAATTGCCCGTGACTTCGTTCACTATAAAGCGAATATAAATCTATATAAATAAGATCATAAAGGCCTGTCTGTTGTGCACACATCGTGCAAATATATGCACGGAGTTGTTAATTCATATTTTAAAAACAACAATGACAATATTCTATTTTCTCCTTTTCGCATTGCAAAACTATATATTACTAATATTAAAGACTTTCATTACTTCACTACTAAATATATTCAGTCTGTATCTCAATATTATTAATATTTTTGAATAATAGAAAAAAGCTGGTACAGATTATATATTATATCTGTTAGGTAGATAAGCTTTTTCCCCTTTTTATATGTTTTTAGTAACATTGTGCACATAATATTATAAACCGGACCGCACCGCGATAAAACACTTTGCAATTTGCGTTTTAAACTGAAAGAGTTTGAGTACCCCTGGGTGAGATTATAAAATTTCTTATTCTAAAAAGCTCTTGCCATAAATAGCATTTATACAGCTACTTAATCTATTTCTGTACTAGGTTATTGAATTATTATTTTGAGCATTTTTTTACACGTGCAAAATACTTTATTCAATTTAGGCTCTAAG
>MU159257.1:236227-281232 GCA_015888305.1 Antheraea pernyi | reverse complement strand
TTCATTAATTCGCTACTATATAAGTACATAAAATATATACATAGAATATTTCACTTATGTAGGTGTAACTAAGCATTTCAAATTAGTAGAAAAAGACATACATTTCATACCTAAATTAATAATACAGGAAATTTTATTTTTAACATTATTTTCCTTATATTTTACTTTAAAATCAAATATTATTTTATATGCATACTATTGTAATGGGTTTTTATAATGATTTGATATAAATTAATATAAGAAAGAAACTTAATGAAAATAAAACATAAATACGTTATTTTTTCTTGGACAGCAGTACTTTATAAATGTTAATATACTCTGGAGGTATCCTTTACTACAGTTGTTGTGTCTGTTGCGATTACCATCTAATAATAAATGTTAACAGTTTTGAAATAAACTTTATTATAATATTGTCTTTTTTGGTCAGCTGTAACGACTTTTCCAGAATTTCAAAATATACAAACCCAAAGTTACATTACATGGCTTTCTGCTTGAAGTAAATAAGTAGGTTTATGATTAACCAAATTATTTTTATAGTTCTTACATAGTTCGTTAAAACTACCGAATTGTGTCGGTAAGTGTACATCAATATGTAGGTTAAATGTATTATGTTTGTATAATTACGTAATTAGTTGCTAAATGTGCTAAAAATAAAATTAAACTCGTATATCTAAACATTAAATCGTGTCTCTCAGAAATTTATTATTGAGACATAGTTCTCAGAATTCGTTAACATCGGAGTTGTCCACATTGACTTACTTAACGGAAATACATAAATAATGTTTATCGATCGATCATCGCGGAGCCATACTGACACACTCGTTAGATTTATGCCTTCATTGTCAGCGCCGTAAACTAGATCTCCATAAAAGGGACATTTCCTATTTAAAATTTATATGAAAAGACAATGGTTGACAAAAACTCGGCGCCTCCACGCGATGCTAACCAGCCGCTCGTGAGCAACTCGGCGCCAACTGCCAAATCTCTATCGGCCGTGCGTAAATTACGCCTTTTTACCTGGATTCCTGTTTTGACATATTTAAGGCATTACTAATAATTATGAGTGCTCCGTTCGGTAAGCGTCGCCTGTGTGCGTGCCAGTTAGTTTTGACACTATCTTAATGACGGACGTCGGGTGACAATAAATATTGAAACGTTATCGGTTGCCTATTTGAGCTTGAGTCAGTCGGGCCTGAATCCTAAAATAGACCGCCCAGATTGATGTATGTATGTGATTCGTGTTTGTCTTAAGTATAAATTACCTGAAAGCCATTCTTATTTAGTTTACCTTCACGAATATTGAGTTAAGGATAACATAAGACGATTAATGAAGGGTTTCTCTATTTTAATCTTTTACTTTGTTTATAATTATTGTAGAAAGTCTGAGCAAGTAATGCAAAAGTGCTGTCAAGATATAAGTGGAGAGGTACAATCTTTATTTTTAAAGGTGTCTAAATTTGTGGTGTGTTAATTTGTTTTCAGCATGAATAGGTCGACTTGCCCGGGATAGTACCACCCGACCCACAGAAAACTGACGTGAAGTAACAGTGCTTGCATTGTTGCGTTTCGTTCGGTCAGTGAGAACGCCGGAGGCCCACCTCTCTTTCACCCTTCCCTTCCTCCCCTCCCCCCAAACACAGGATGGCAACGCACTTGTGACTCCCCTGGTTTTGCAAGTGTCTATGGACGGTGGTGGTCACTTACCATCAGGTGACCCCCTGTTCGTTTGCTTCCTATGAGATATAAAAAAAAATAGATTGAGTGATGACAATAACGTAGAGTGTATGTATTCCTTTAAATTATAACACTATTCTATATATTTTTTTTTTTTAACTGGTTCGGCAAAATAAGTGCACGGTACCTGATGGAAAGTACAGTACAGTCCATATATAACGGCAACTGTCGGTGTTAAATAACAACGCCAGCCGTCGCTATCATGCCGACCTGCACATGTGTCTCTTCAAGCCTCGTTTGAAGGACCCCATGTCATAAGAGCAAGGGAACACACTGGTCGGGAGGCAATTCCACATCTTCACAGTACGACAAAGATTTGGAACTTCTTCGTTCTTGCCGGTACGGTTGCTATTGTGAATCTGTGGAGACGCGTACCCGCCAGTGTGGTTCTGTTGTGAAAAGGAGGAGATGGGATGAGGTTATCTCCTAAGTAAACTTTTTCGATTCGTTTACATAGATACCTAGTATTTACTATTTGATTACATATTGTTAATGTTTTATAGGTAAACACAGGATTATTAATTATATCTTAAGTTGAATAACACATTTTCTAAATTTCAGGATACAATTTTACATACAGGTATTTAATTCTAAAGTAAAAATATTTTGTTTTTTTTTTCGAACTGACTACGCTTTTGACCAAGCTTGGTCAAACAGCTTCACCGGACTACTGAGACGAGCGTAAGGCACTCAGCCGATTTTATTTTGACAACTAGCTCAACTAGGCACACCTCGGCTTTGGCTGTTGCCTGATACATGCAATTCGCGACCTAAAAAAATATCTTGTATTATGGCAATTAAGCTGAATTATTCTAATCATACAAAAGTCAGATATGTAAGGGCATCAAACCAGCGACCTTTCGAGTCAATAGTAGAGCTTACTACCACTAAGCTACGAGGCAAATTACGAATAATAATGAATCATAACACTAATCTTCATTATTATTTTATCTTGCAACAAGCCGTTAATAGCGTTTTGATATATAAAAACATTTATGAAACCCACAATGGGCAGAATGATACTCTAAACTTATATTACCTTTTTTTTTTATTGTAGCTCGGCAAAATGACTGCACTGTGCCTGATGGTAAGCACAGTACAATCCAAAAACAATGGCGACCATCGAGTGACATACTATCCATCGCCGGTCGCCGCTGTTATGCCGGCCTTCGAAAAGCTGGATATGCACAGGCTGCTCCCGAAACGCGACCAAGCGAATCACTATGACGGGCTTTTTCGCCATATACATGGTGGTTTTGACCCAGTCAGGCTGTAAAACCCTACCACCCCGCTTTCACTATTGCCTCTTTCTTTATTCAGCAGGGTGCACCACGTGCAGGTGAGGTTGGCTTGGATGTCTCAAGTCTTAGATGTTATTCGACACTCCTTACACCCCACTGCACCTTACACACTTATATAACATACATATATAAATTAGTATATGACCGATATAAGCTGGACCAATATTCATTGAATCAGATCTCTCTTAAGATGAAACATGCCTAAGAGGTATGTTACCACCTGACATATACTAAAACGCCCCTTGATTTTGTTATTTTTTTATGCTAAAAGGCAGCAAACATGTTTTTTTTATATCATAGGAGGTAAACGAACAAGTGGGTCACCTGATGTTAAGTGATCACCACCGTCCATAGACACTTTCAACACCAGGGGAGTCACAAGTGCGTTGCCATCCTGTATTTAGGGGGAGGGGGAAGGAGAGGAGAGGTGGGCCTCCGACGCTCTCACTGATCGAATGAAACGAAACAATGCAAGCACTATAACTTCACGTCGGTTTTCTGTGAGAGGGTGGTACTACCCAGGACGAGCCGACTTATTCATGCTGAAACCAGTTATAGATTTAGCGTGGCTCTACCACCTTTCGAACCACCATTAGGTTTATCATCATATGGGCTCCCATCGATAATCAGCGCTGAACTGCTGCAGTACTGCACGTATTTGCTGAATGGGTTTGACAATTGTTAAACCTTTTTTTTTTAAATTCATGTTTCAAATTTATCTAACTTTTTTGTCTAATTTGTTTGTGTAATTTAACGTAATTGTATGGTTATTCCAATAATAAAGTATTTCTTTCTTTCTAAAAGATTTTAACATTTCACTTCGTTATTCTGGCAACTGTATCAATTTGTCACCACGAAGCTAATATAATAATATAGATACAGAAATAGGTATAAAGAGCAATAGGTGGCTAATTGCAAGAGATGGGGTGAATCAGGGTGATTGCAGAGGTTAGGGTCGCGCACATCTGCTGTTATGTCCTCCCACACACCGTACCCGTTGTTGACTCTCGTCCAGTTTTAATTGTAATTCGATATCTGTCATACGGCATACATAAAAATACTTAACTATAGGGTAAAATATAGAAAAGTTAATGATTGAAATTTAGCAATTTTGTTTGAATTGCTTTTGTCTGCGGTTTCACTCGTGTTAATGTATTAAAAGATTTTTTTGTATCCCTCGGGTATCCTATGTACCTATGTGTGTAATATTTTCTATAGATCTGACAACGTATGTGCAAAATTTCATGACAATCGATTGAATAGTTAAGGTGTTGTGTTAGTTAAGGTGCAACAAATAAACTTACATACAAATTTATAATATTAGTTAGTATACAAGGAAAGCTTAAGTTGTTGTCATTTTTATCTCTAAAAATTATTTTACTTATTTTTTTTTTAATATTCAGTTATATTTGACCTCTAAATATTGTTTTTTTAATGTGAATAAATAAATAATAGGCGCGTTATTTATTTTTGACATTTCGAACATTTAGAATTCATAATAACAAAGGTCGTATGTGAAAAATACAAAGATAAAATTATGAGAGAAAAGAACAAATACATTTGAAAGTAATCATGTGTTTTGTGAGTTTCGGGTGGTATGAATAAATCAGATAGCGAGTAGGGGCTCGGGGCTTCGGGGGCCGGGGCGAGGTCCCGACTGAGTTATAAAACCTTTCAAAAGGTTAACTGAAAGAATCGCACGTAAATATTAAGGGTTTACGATGTCCTATTCAGTCATTAGAGATCGCCTTTTGTTTATAACCGCATCGTAGACTCGCGATAACATCGGATACTCATTATTTATGTGAATTTTGACAACATTCACGGGTTAGTGTGATACTAAAATAAGGTTATTTATGGCGAGCACAGACGGTACCTGCCCATAAATTAAATGATCGAATTAAGACAAAGGATAGTATCAATGAGCTTCAGCAATGTTCGCTTTATTGTCCTCACAAGATTAAATTATACGTATTTATTTTATTTATATAAAAATAAAGCCTTTTATCACGGCACATACTTTAAACTGTTTCCTAGAGAATTTCATTCGGTAATAGTTAATAGAATTATGTTTTAATTCCGAAATACTATTATAAAACATCGAAGAAAGACGATGATGATTGTAAATAGCTTTGTATGGTAATCTATAGGTGAGAATAACAAGATATAATCTCTTAATATGCAATATTCCCAGGCTATTCAATTTCTTATACGCACTTAAATGAACATATATAACTAATATAGTGAATTGGTATTTTTAGCGTTACGGACGACACACTATTTTATTTTGATTTTTTTTAGGTTTAGGTGAACTGTTAGTTTCGATGAATCTTAAATATATGTGTGTATACATCTTATATTGCTTCTTGTTGGAATTTTAATTCAAAATAATTGACTTAGTATTTTTTTATGATTTAATATATCACTACAGTTTTCATTTGGAATGAATACGGCTATAATATAACGTAAGCACAACATTTCGTACGACTAATGAGCGAATGTACGCTACTCAAAAGAATCGACGACGGTCGCTTAGTGGTAATCCGTCTGTTCGACGTATCGGTGATTGTATATTCGAATAAAATGAGGAGATTTTAAAAATATACTATAACCATTACATCATGGAAGTCTTTTTCGCCTGCTCTCCTACGTAGATATCATGTATCACCAAGAATCTTTAAGTGTGACAGTTAATCTTAAAGATAGATTTTTTTTACTTTATAAGTTTAAGCATTTGACCACAATCTGATAATACTTTAAACCTACAGACGGACTGACTCTCAAGGCCACCTACCGAAACATACGTGCTGGTGATTGGTGACAGAGTTTCAAGATGAGGGTAGAAGCTAGCGATGCGGGTTTAGAAAACTCCCTACCACCATGCTATGGCTTCACCACGATGTATTCCTTGATCGAAAGCACTGGCTCATTCTTAAAATTCGAATCTATGTCGACAGACGCAATGTCCAAACACGCTAATCACTGAACCATCATCATTTAATGAGAATTTAATATTATTTGACGGTATCTGGTGCTAAGAAATCGTTGACATGATGTTTTTTTCTTGAAAGCATTACGCTATTGTATAAGGCTTTAACAGCTTCACCGGACTACTAAGGCGAGCGCTTAAGACGCTCAGCCGATTTTCTTTTTGGCAACTACCTCAATGGTGCACGGTACGCCTCGGCTTGGGCTGTTACCTAGTTCATGCAATTCACGACCTAACTGAGCTAACCTAAATTACATATTCATACTTATATGAGTAATTTCAAGAAATAAGTTTTATTCTTTTGTGAGAACTATATGCTTCTTCAGAATTAATTACGCAATCATTTATTTTGTTTATTATAATTTTGTTACTACTTTAGTTCTATAACTTCGACAGATTTTAAATAACATGTGTTAAAATTTATGATTACTGACTAGCCATTATGGGATGTCGTAATGATACGTACTCTACACAATAAGGACTCAAAATAATCCTCCATTTGTATATTTCGTCATAAATCCTATAACTCTTAGATATAGGCATAAGTTATGTTACTTAGCCACTGTGAAACATTGTAATGGTATTTAGTCTAGATAGTACTTAGAGAAGTCTTCTTCATGTAGTCCGGTGAAGGTGTTAAGGCCTTACTAGCCCAATAGCGTAGTCAGTTCGAAAAAAAAAAGTCATCTTCTGTCAATAATAGTTTCGTCATAATTGGTTAAGCCGTTTCGGATTTTAATTCAGGCAAAGTGTAGACACTTCAATTTTATTTCTAGATTGTACTGAAACGTTATATATTTTCGCCTACGTTAATTATATTAAAAAATATTATCCTAGTTCAGCATTTCTCAAACTATGGGTCGCGAAAACGAATATTCGCTAGTCTCTGAAGAATAGGACGATACAAGCAACCCGGCTAACCATGTACAAATTAAAATGTCAAAAGCAGATCAATAACTTATTGGGTTATCAGAAGATACATCGCTGAAGATGAGTTTCAATCGCAAATAGTTAAAGGAATCTTTTCATCATGAACACCAAAGAGGTGTCCTGAATTTGGAGGTTTTTATTAGATGATTCCTTACCAAATCATCTTGGGAACCACTGTCTTCACTGTGTACTTTTTATAAAACAAAGTCCTCTATTACATTTGTTTATCTGTCTGTCTGTTCGCGATAAGCTCAAAAACTACTAAAACGAATTTTCATGCGGTTTCCACCAGTAGATAAAGTGATTCATGAGGAAGGTATAGGCTTATAATTTGTAAGTTTTTTTTTATTATCAGGGCGGGATAAACCAACATAATAATTCTAAACAAGTATAGACAACTTAAATCTTTGTTCCAATTAGATAAAATATATACAATCAATTGTCAGTGCATTTTTCTCCATGATTGCATGAAAGTGGAAGCGTTTTATTTTTTTCCCTTATCGAACTGAAATAGTTTAGAAAAAAATATCCGACACAAAATACATATAAGAGTTGTTTCAATAACTCATATAAGTATGAATATAGAGCTTAACTTAGGTTAGCTCATTGTACAATATAGGTCGCGAATTGCATGAGTCAGGCAACAGCCCAAGTCGAGGTGTGCCGTGCACCCTTGAGCTAGTTGTCAAATAAAATCGGCTGAGTGCCTTAAGCGCTCGCCTTAGTAGTCCGGTGAAGCTGTTAAGACCTTGCTAGGTCGATAGCGTAATTAATTCAAGAAAAAAAATCCATGATTATCATCACTTGAATTGATAGTCTCCTGCCTGTTGTTCTACAAAATAAAGTACTAAAATTGCTGGTGTTCTTAATTGGGTATATTATTATGATAGTGTAGACAATGGCCTAAATGTTAGTCCTATTATGTTGAAGAATGAATATGTTATTAAATAGAGTAAGTTCGTAATAAATACCCGGAAACCATTGTCAATATTCGGTAGCAAAAATTTACCATTAATAGGCTTCACATAGACAAGGGTGGATGAAATACGGTTAATGATAAATCCACAAATGAGATTTGCCGGACGTATGGCCACTCTAAACCGTGGCTCCATTGTCACTGGACACTATCACCTTATATTACACAGATCAGCCAAATATGGTACACGATACATGGTGTGGTTTAACCGGTTTGTAATACGACACACTCGTTTACATTAACTAAATATGACAAAATGAATAAATTATTTTATTGTAGTCTATTGTTTAACTCATAATGAGGGCTTTTGTTTAAATTAATTTCCCTAAAAAAATTTTACACAAATATATCTGTATTGTTTGTGCTTTTTTGACGGTAATCTATACATGTAAATAGAATTTAAGTGTTTGTTGTTTTTTGTCCCAGTATAGCTATACGCGGGCTGAATTATTTTTGACAATACTTTCAATGATATATATAATTACTTTAGTATTAAACCTCATATTTACGCTTTACCATAAGAGCTAAGAAAAAAACATAAAATCTAACACAGGTAAACTTAAATCGGTAAAAGAGTTATTGAAGTTGAATAGTTATTATAAAGTTATAACCGTTAAAACCAAAGACAGCCCATAGCTAGTTCAGATAAAATGTTCCTATGAAAGTGCAAAGCCATTTTCACGAGTACTGTAACGCGGGTAATTAATAACTTATTATTCTATAAAGCATTCCCCATACATTTTAATTTATTTGGATACTAGCTGTGCCCGCGACTCTGTCCTCGTGGAAACTAATGTAAAAATAACAGTGGCTAATAAAATCATCTGAGTGTATATAACAAGTTACAATAACTTTTGATAGAGTGAACCGATTTTAATGAAACTGAGACTAAATGTTACTCGGGAATATGGTTTATGGATTTCTTTGTGAGGTTTTATCGGGATCGTAGTACTGTAGTCATACATATATATAGATAGACTGACGTACATTCTTAAAAATGATTGAAATGTATTTTATTAGTTATTCCAAGACACCTGCAACAATTTTTATCACAAAATCCTAAAAATTACAAACGTTACATTTACTTGCTTATTATATGTATAGATTATTCATTTGTTTGTTTTATATTATTTTTCAATATTAACACCCTGTAGTCTATGTAGTGTAGGTGGTGATGATCCAGATGGACGCGGGTCAGCAGCTGTGCGGTAATTAAGAGGTGGCCGCTGGAAGTGGCATGCGCCAGCGCACAATGCGGTTCAATTGAATGAGAATAATCTTTGCACCCACGCGTCTTTTGTGTGCGTGGGTGGACCGATGACCGGTCGCTGTACTGCTGGCATGCTGCTCTACTTTACAATTATTGTTTTTATTATACGTTTTCTAGCAAATTAGTTCAATTTCAAATATATTTTACCTATTTAATTATTAATGGAGTTGAAAATTTGCCACAGTTATATTTCAGGTTATTTGGCGTGATATAATGTAACTGCAAAGTGAATATGGCGGTAAAGAAGCATTAAAATTATTAAATTATAACCGTAAAAGAATTTTAAAATATATCGATTAGCAGATATCTTACATTACTCAAAAAACAATGATGTAAAGATAAATGTTAGTATATTTGAGATTAATAATCCCAAAAACGTGTGAAAATTGAGACACCTAAACGTTAAGTAAAAAGGTTCTATGCGATTTCTTTTTGTATAAGTCACCACTAGATGTTGCTAGGCTATATTTTATTTATTTTAAATTTTGTGGTTATTTTATAAAGTCGAAATCGCCGGTGGTAACTATTTTTTTTTATGTCATAGCAGGCAAACGAGCACCTGATGTTAAGTAATCACCACCGTCCATAGACATTAACAACGCCATGGGAGTCGAAAGTGTGGTGCCAGCCTGTGTTTGGGGGAAAGGGAGGGATGGGAGGGGAGAAGGGCCCCCGGGCCTCTCATTGACCGAACAACGCAACAATGCAAGCTCTGTTACTTCACGTCGGTTTTCTGTGGGTCGGGGGGTAATACCCGAGCAAGCCGACCCGTTCGTGCTGAAACCAGTAGTAGCTTCAGCGTGGCTCTACCACCTACAAAAACGCTAGAATAATGGGTCCAGTGTCAAGCCTAAGACAGGTCGTTAATGATGCCTTCGGTAAAGTGCTGGTTGCGTTTAATAGTTCCTCCGGCGTTCTCATTGACCGAACAACGCAACAATGCAAGCACTGTTACTTCACGTCGGTTTTCTATGTATTTATGAGAATCGTGCCTATTAGAGAAATCACGATTCAAAGTAGAGCATCATTCGAAGCGATGCCACAGTCGTGAAATCAAACAATTATTGCAAAAATTGCTTTAATGATATATTGGCGAGCATTTCTAATGGTCACTAGGGTAAAGAGTGATTCGACCCGGAATCGAACTGAGCCGTCATAACGTCCTCCAAAATACAATGACGACTCTTTCGATGATTTATTTCTTAATTGTACTCGATGTATACATTCCGTTACGGGCAGTTTTTGTATTATTATCGTCATAATTCTTAAGATTACCGTTATTTGACGAATGTTGCTAATTTCCTTTGGATTTGTTCAGGAACTTTTTATGATGTTATAAGATTTGTGTATTTAGTGTGTATACATATGTATTTCAATACTTCCTTGATTGTCATCAATCTAGTTTCAAAATGTTTTGTCATTCTGATAGATAAATTCGTATTTAAATTATCAATGAATGAATATATGATTACTAAAAAAGCTAAAAGGTACCTAAAGCTCATTTAGAAGTTCTCGCAAACGAAAACTTATAAGGTAGATATAGGCTACATTTCGTTTCTTATAACACTATACCTATATTACACAATACTACATTACGCTGAAGTTATTACTGGTTTCAGCATGAATGGGTCGGCTCGCACGGAGTACTACCACCTGACCTACACAACACCGACGTGAAGTAACAGTGCTTGCATTTGCGTTTCGTTCGGTCAGTGAGAGCGCTGGAGGACCACTTCCCTTTCCTCCCTCCCCGTACCCTCTATCCCCTCCCCCAAACACAACAACGTACGCACTTACGACTCTCCTGGTGTTAAAAGTGTCTATGGACGGTGGTGATCACTTAACATCAGGTGACCCTCCTGTTCGTTTGAAGGCTGTTACCTGGTGTGAAGGAGAGAATAGATATGAATGATCGTAAATCATTAGTATATTTCAATGACGTAAAGTTTATTTATGTGTAGGATTTGTTGACTTGTTCTATTCTGAAAAATAGGAAGCTATATTATTCGTAAGTGTATAGCATTTATTCTAATATAATTAATTATCGAGTGCTTAGTAATTAACTGACGTTGGTGATTGATAGTAAAGAGTAACTTAAAAATAATTCTTTAAAAAATCTTTCATTTTTCTTTTATTTACCTTAATTATAGATAACTAAGATGCTCTACGTATGGCGTGTAGCAAATAATACAAAGTTTTAAGACGACCATATGATACAATTAATATATAGATGTTGGCGGATTAAACGCATTTTTCTATACCAAAAAAGGATATTGCTTATATATTGACAATGTCATAACTATTTTGTTTTTATAAATAAACGCTGAACTCCCGCTTGTAACAGTGCACGACGTTAAATTTTGCATATGTATGAATTATCTACTCAAGCGAAAATTATTTATAAAATATTGTGCAATTTGGGGATTTAAGAAAGCAAACTGAGAAAACTATCCTATGTTTGAGTTCTAAAGAAAACGAACAGTGTTTCCTTTCTTTTATTACTTTTTCCTAAGCCAGAGGTTTTCAACCATCGGTCTGTAATTCAATGTTTATGTAGACATCAAGATAAAATAAGAACCTTATTAGATATGTGTTTAAAAATATTAATTAAGTAGGTACTAATATGCATTTGAGAATATTTTTTTACAAAACTAACATTATTTACTATTATACAATCTATACCTTGACTAGTAGACCCTGTAGGCAGTCGTTCTACCAAAGACCCTAATATAATAATGATTACAAAGAAAACGATTATCAAAATGTTGAGAGGTGTTAAGTGCTTGATAATTTCGGATTATATTTTTTGTGAGAAATAAAAAAAATACATAAAAAAGTTTAAGTTAATTGACTTTACGGTAAAACAAAACAATCTATACCTCGACAACAACGCCACCTAGCGATATCAACAATGACTCAAAACGATTCAGATGGGCCTATGAGATCAGAAACAATGATTGGCCAAGCCAGTTAAGAGAAAAAGTATTACGAACAAACGTACATCGTAATTATAATACACTAGCCTCTACCTGTGACTTCGTTGGCGTGGAATAGTTACTTTGGGCTAACGCTACCATGCAGTGGCAGCTCTCAAGAGAAAAAAATACCCCGATTTTGAAACGTTCTTCAATGGTGTTCCGCTCCTATTGGTCTTAGCGTGATATATAGCCTATAACCTTCCTCGATAAATGTGCTATATAACAATGTAAGATTTTTGCAAATCGGACCAGTAGTTCCTGAGATTACCCCATTACCCCCTACAACGTCACAGACTCCACAACCTTTACCTCTTTATAATATTAGTATAGATTATTGCATTAACAAAGTATATTAAACTGAAGACATATTTCAGTTCTATTTTTCCATTTCGAACTTTGTGCACGAATTGGATAAACCGTTGGGTTTTTACACTATATACAACTCTTATTATAATTTATGTGTATATTGTATAGCTGTGTAAATAAATTTGTACGTGTATAAAGTCAAAAGAGGTTCTTGATAAATTATTACGCATTATCAATAGTTTATCTATTATATGATAGTGATATTGAACAGGTTACATCGCGCTTCACTGCTATGTAAATGTAATCTCTAAGTGGTTTGCACTGTTGTTACATGAGAGTAGAGATACGGGAGATGGCAGGCTTTAAACAAATAAACTACTTTCAGGAGTATGGAAAATCACGTATTTAAAAATTACATGAGAGAATATTTCAGTACCGTCTCTTAAACTTTGTCATATATTTTCGGATTATAGTGGTGTTTTTTTACATATTTGTTCTCTTTTTTCCGAGTTATCGGTTTATCCTATAAATTATATCAGCGTAAACCTTATCGAGCAAACTATTATTAAATTAATACATCCAAAATAATAAATGGATAGATTAATGTTTATATATTCATTTTTTTTTTATGTCATAAGTGGCAAAGAATAGTTGGGTCACCTGTGATCACCACTGTCCATGGACACTAACAACACCAGAGGAGTCGCAAGTACGTTGCCACCCTTTGGGGGAAGGGATTAGGGGAGGGAGAGGGAGAAGGAGGGGAGAAGAGGGGAGGGGAGGTGGGTCTCCGGCGCTCTCACTGATCGAACGAAACGCAACAATGCAAGCACTGTTACTTCACGTCGGTTTTCTATGAGAGGGAGGTACTACCCCAGACGAGCCGACCCATTCATGCTGAAACCAGTAATAGTTTCAGCGTGGCTCTACCACCATTAATAATAAATAATGCTTATAACTGAATAACGAGATATTGTTAGGCGAGAGACAATATCCGGCAAGTTGCAACCATGAGTTTAATGGTAAAAGAGAACTGCAGATTATAATATCTTCTAACAATTAAGACATAATATTCTATACATTATTATCCTAATGATGCTTGTAAGCACATTTGTGGATAAAGAACAATGTGGAAATAGTACCAATATTTTTTTTTTAATCAAATATTATCGCATTTGTTTCTTGAGGAACAAATTATGTAGTCATAGTTCTAAATGAAGTGATGAAATGTTGAAAGTATTTAAAAAATATGTACGCAGTGGTAATACTCAAGTATTGCTATTATATGATTATTTTAATATAATTTTATTGTAAATTTGAATACG
Source organism: Antheraea pernyi (assembly GCA_015888305.1). Lineage (NCBI taxonomy): Eukaryota > Metazoa > Arthropoda > Insecta > Lepidoptera > Saturniidae > Antheraea > Antheraea pernyi. The sequence continues at coordinate 267,423 of MU159257.1, read as the reverse complement.
TTTGTGAGTATAAAAAATGCGCAGAACATCTGAATACGCCAAAGGCATTTAGGGTTCGACTCTCTATTGATATCAATACGAGGGAGTGACTGTAATATTAAAGTTATTTATTGCAAATCGTTTCCTTTCCCCATTTTTACTTCAAATAATATTATTTTTTATAGTCTCCAAGATAATAAGTGATTTTTATTAATTTTTTGTGTTCAATTGACTCTTTAAATTTCTCGAATATCACTTACTTTAGCTTCTCCTATCTTATATCTATATATCTCTAGACTAAGATTTTTTTACTCATTTGTTTTAGAAAATAGTGTATATAGTTTTTGTATCATGCCACTTTCCTCTACAACTCGGTATTCACACCTTTCATACAAATATACCTACATATATTATATTATATTAATTCTTCACATAATCCATATATCTATATATCTCTAGACTAAGATTTTTTTACTCATTTGTTTTAGAAAATAGTGTATATAGTTTTTGTATCATGCCACTTTCCTCTACAACTCGGTATTCACACCTTTCATACAAATATACCTACATATATTATATTATATTAATTCTTCACATAATCCATCCTTACCTTTTTCATTTTCCTTTATACATATGCTTATCCGTCTATATTCGTACTTATTTCTGCTACATAGCTGTCATTTGTTTAATGACATACCCTTTAGTGGATATCGGCTTAGAATTCTAATGGATTCTTCAGAAATGAGGACAAAACCATCTATCTATATTATTGTAATTCATAGATATCGGACTTTGCATTTTTACAAAATGAAATTTCGATGCTGCGACAAGTTATACTTTTATAAGAGCTTTATAAACTGTTAAGATATATCATCGATATAGTTAAATAAGCAGAATTCAGTGACAGAAAGCAGACGTTTAGAGCGGTGACAATGTATACGAGGGGAGTGTGTTTGCTCGCCGCGGTACGCGTATGAATAAAGATATTCCCGTTATTTGTAGTACAGATGTCATGTAATTTCATTGTGTCGTACAATATTTAGTGTAAACACGCGGGGAGATTCCGCCGGGACCAGATAAGATCTCATAGTTCCGATGTGTTCCAAATGTGCGTCTCTTACGCCGTGATAAAAACGGAATTTTACGGTATTCCAAAAAAATGTGTTTATAGCTAATAAGGGATTTGCGCACAATCATTTGCAATAATATAAAAGAGATTAATCTTTGTTGACATAAATACGTTAGAAATTGTGTATTATAATAGATTTGGACACCTCATGTTATGAAATTGTGACGAAAAAAGAAATATTTATAGTTTTTTTCCATTTAACAAATGTGGTTATTTTACATCACAATAATGAATAACTTATTAAACCTCAATTAAACAGATCACGCGAATTCCTGAATATGCTGTCACGTCAACTGAGCGAGGCTTGTATCTAAGGTAATAAGACCCTACTAAGTTCTCCTTCCTCAAAAATCGAAACAATCTGGTATACAAAAAAATTACAAAAACACGCAAAATACATTTCAACTGGCATTTTGGGTATGTTGAAATGTTCCGAATAATGAATTCCAGAATTCATTAAACCTGCAAACAAAAGTCCGTAAAATTTTCTGAAACAAGGTTGGAATGTGTTTTAAACTTTAAATATTGCCTGCTCATGTCTCATGGTTGAGAAATCCTCCATACAATGTGAATAATTTATAATTCTGTCCATCCACCTCCTACTCGTTCATTGAACTAATAACTAAACTTGTCAAACCCATAGATTGAATTAACAAATTTTAACTTTTCGAAATGTGAACGTGTAAAATATTTACGCTCTTCTCCTGTCACGGCACAATTTGCGAAGCCGCAGGGAAACATCGATATTGTGTTAATAAAATCACGTCAGTCATAGGCAATCGGGACAAGCCCAGCAAACATGAGCCCTCCATTAAATGATAATCCTGCCAATTTATCGACGGAACAAAAAAATACGCACATTGTGTTGCGACTTGTCGAACATGAAAATTATTTTATATAAACACATTGAATATTCCCGGGTCGCGACCTCGCCGATTGACGCTCGCCGCTCGCAGATTACTCGTATTCCCCATCTTCCCCGATTGTCATCTGCTGACATATTTTTTTAAAATAGGGCGACCGGTAATGGAATAATAATAAACTGGAATTTACTTTTTGGTAATTCAAAAACAGAAAGGGGTGTTAACGTATCGGTCGCAGTCGACTGTTTTCATTGTCGTCCATCCGACCAATACTGTGTAATCAACGGTTGGATAAAATGAAATGGAATTCAGTCTGAGCTATTTGTCGCATGTTTGACAGCAATAACAGGGTTCGTCGCGCATTAAAGCCACCATATGTCGGTCATATCAAATTTATTTCTATTATTTTATTGGTTTGGTCGCCGATGATTGCGTTCATTACGTTTATTGGAAGTCAGAGTGAATTTGAATTTATAGTTCGTGATATCAACGATACGTTGATGACTATAACAAAGTGAACAAAGTAATAAAGGTAATAAATTGCTTTCACCTTATTATCTAATACTGTTTGTTTCGTACCTAAATATTAAGGTAGAAGACAGATATATCTATATGTATCACGGAGAATTTTAATTTTAAAATAAATACAAATGAATCAGTCGCTATTTGTATTGTATTATCAAAAATTATTCAGGGTATTAACATAAAAGTATAACTCTATTAAATCAGTACAATAGCTCCATCAACGGTACAGGCTTAGTATCATCCATTTAAATAACGTTTTTAAATAAATACTGCGTAGATAATAGTAACAATGCAATATTTTGTCAACTGCCGACTCCGGCTTGCGGAGAGTGCACCACACCGTGAAGCGGAAAATCCTCGGGACATTGGAGGACATTTTTTGTGGGTTAATATCCGCACGACATTGTCAACTGGCTATTTAATACATCATGTAACACAATACTTTAAATGTTACTAGATTTGTGCAAAATTTGAAATCGTTACGCACACTGATTCTGGTTATTAGTATGAGTCTATTGGATTAATATGGCTGGTTCAGGCGAATGAAGGTTGCCATTATTTCTCTCTTATTCTTTGTGCTTTTATATTCAACGTCGAAATAAGAAAGTTGAAATGTTTTAATGTATACACTAGAATTCGTGGAACTGAAATTTGTTCTAGTAAAAACAAAGTGATGATGGAAAGTCGAATGTTTTTTTATATATATTAATTAGGTAAATATTGATTCTACGGCAAATGTAAAATATTTTTCGAATGAAAGGCTTATTGTGGTACGCACTATTGAAATTACTCTTGAACAAATAATTAATAAACAAATTAAAGGAAAATTGATTATGAAGTAAATAAATGCGTTCTGAAACATAACGATTTTAAAACCGTAGTAGCTTTATTGTCACTTCTAGTGTTCTAGCATTCCAATGATCTAAAATTGAAAAGGTAAAAATAGGGCGATCATACAAATCTAGAAGCTACAAGTCTACCAACACTGCCGTTTAATAAAACACTAGCTTACAGATAATAATCTGGGAAATAAGTATATGTAGAATTGAACAAACAAAACATAAAAAAGGCGAGGCAGTCATGAGTACTGTCGACAGAAGTGAAAACTCAAAACAAAGGAATTTAAGCTGCGTTCTTTTTTTAAAATTTTTAAATGATATATGGTGTGAGTAATTTAAATTTTTAAATTGAAATTTTTATGATTAAAAATATATTCTTTTTTATATTATTAACTCATCAAACATATTTTTTTTCGAACTGACTACGCTATTGACCTACCTAATAATGTCTTAATAGCTTCACAGGACTTTTTTTCCATGGGGGAATCCCTAACGGATATCCATCTCGCCGGGCAGAAGAGGATGGATATGCCCGAGTCGCACGGACTAAAACCCCATGGTACCTTCTTACACCTTTTGGCCGGAAGCAGGGACTGTCTAATCGACACTACATCTGCTCCTCCAACAGGTGTTGTCCCCTCCTAAGTCCTAAGTCCCCACCGGAGTACATCAAACATATGATGAGCTACATAACGTCAATCCAAAATATCAATTTTAGATATACAGAGGCCGCTATACTACGCGTCGCTAGTGTGACGCACGCCGCGCAATATGATCGGTCACGCTTACTAGCATGTCATGACGCGAAATTATAAATTTTTCTCCTGCTAAATAATACCGCTCAGCGTGCCTAAAGAAGTTTTCACTTCAATAAAATTATGTTTATAGTTTCCGGTATATCTGTATTGCAGTGAGGTTCTAAACCACACCCTCAAACTCAAGAAATTCAATAGTTTTGTTTGAGCACAACAGCAGTAATTCTCTATTGAAACGCAATAAAACAAGATATGACAAAAATATCGGATTTCATAAAGCTTTGGTTTTGTCATACGTAATATTATATTTAAGGGACATTACGTTTGTCTTTTGTTATGAGTCTATTCTATGTCGGTTTGCGGTTAATGCACCGTTGAACGTGCTCAGAGTTTTCAACATGAACCTAAAGTAGTTGGACTTTATTCGCCTTGTTCTACGTTTGTAGAAAAAACGACACTAACAATAAAAAAGTTGACTATAGCTAATTTTAGGGTGCCAGTTTTTCGTGACGATGTGCGCGCGCATCGTGATAACTTCAGGGTGTCGGTTTTTCGTGACGGTGTGCGCACGCATCGTAAATATTTACTCTCATCATTTTTCCCTAACGCGCCAAAAGAAGTATAACTTCAAAAATAATAAGATATTATAATGAAACTTACAAGGATATTAAAAACAATACTTTACGAATGTCGTGGAAGAGAAGCCACGTATTCAGAATTAGCATAAAAAGAGCAGTTATTGCTTTGAGCCAGTGGCTAATGAAAAGGAAATTATGAAGTATTGGGACCGCTTGACAATGGTGACAAATTCTTTTAAGTTCTTTACATAAGGCTCATAAACAAAACGAACACAACGCAACTCCTTCGTTTTGTTGTTCGGGTCGCTTTAATTACTAACGCGACTATTGTGAACTGGAATTGAAGGCAAGTTATGCTGAAAGGCATTGAAGGGGTTTGAATAAGTTTCCGAAAAATGATTGATGGCTGTGTTTGTTGAATAATAAGTAGTATAAATGTAGAGAACTCGATATTTATACTTACATTGCTTATTTATATATTTTGTATTTGGTATGTATATTACATTTATTGTGTATGATTTTTTTTAAATTTTTCTTATTGTAGCACGGCAAAATGACTGCAATATGCCTGGGAAGCATAGTACAAACCAAAAACAATGGCGACCACCGAGTGACACACTATCCATCGCTGTTCGCCGTTGTCATGCCGGCCTGCAAAAAGCTGGGTATGCACGGGCTGATCTCGAAACGCGACCCGCAGAAGCGAATCACTATGATGGGCTGTTTCGCCATAAACATAGTGGTTGCGACCCAGTCAGGCAGTAAAACACTACCACCTCGCTTTCGCCATTTTCTCGTTCGTTATTCAGCACGATGCACCACGTGCAGGTGAAGTTGGCTTGGGTGTCAAGAGTCTTATGATGTTATTCGACACCACTTACACCCCTTATATTATATTGCATTAAAAATTACTATGATTTCAAATAAATAAATAGTAAATATCAACTCGCATGTTGATCTCTTCTTCTCTTATGCAGCATTAAATATTATTTCAAACTTATATTCATTATATATTTTTTGTAATTACATATAGATAGTGTCTCTAGTTTGAACATCGCAAAAGCTGATAGGCGTTGTATTCTTGGAATATAAAAACGGCATGTTTATGTGATTTCAACCTTGAAAATGTATGTCTTACATAGTAAATGGTTGAATAAAAGTTACTTATGCAGCATTAAATATTATTTCAAACTTATAATCATTATATAATTTTTGTAATTACATATAGATAGTGTCTCTAATTTGGACGTCGCAAAAGCTTTTATTATAGGCGTTGTGTTCTTGGATTATAAAAAAGACAGGTTTACGTGATTTCAACCTTGAAAATGTATGTCTTACATAGTAAATGGTTGAATAAAAGTTATCATCAATGTCTACTCTCTTAATAAAGAGTTATAGGTGAAATCGAGTGTGTCGTGACGCTAATGGTATAGTGTAAGATATAGCCTTGTTAGTTTGACTTCTTACAACTTGTTATAACGCCGGCGTAAACACGCGTGACGGTGCTGTATCACGTGATCGCACACGCGAACTTGCTGTCGCGGACGACGCGACGGATCCGGCGCTCATCCCCCACACAATTATAAATGCGAATACCTTGTATATACATTTATTTGTTTTTAAATCACGCAAAACTTACATTATAATACAGGACTCGTATATTTAATAAATATTTTTAATATTTCAGATTATCTAATGCATATGAGCATTAAAGTTATTGAAGTGACACGTCATTATCAATGGTATAGTGTAAGATATAGCCTTGTTAGTTTGACTTCTTACAACTTGTTATAACGCCGGTGTAAACACGCGTGACGGTGCTGTATCACGTGATCGCACACGCGAACCTGCTGTCGCGGACGGATCCGGCGCTCATCCCCCACACAATTATAAATGCGAATACCATGTATATACCTTTATTTGTTTGTAAATCACGCGAAACTTTATATTATAATACACGACTCATACATTGAGTAAATATGTTTAATATCTCAGTTTATCTAATGCATATGAGCATTAGTGAAGTGACACGTTCTTATCGGAGGGCTTTGTAATTCTGACCCGCAACCTTTTTACGTGACAAAAATGGTGAGGGAAAACACTGTGTCGGGTAGAATAAGAGCAGTGTTTCACTTGCTTTTTTTTTCTTCACAGCTTCATCGGACTACAATTACTATTTCACATGCCTTCGGGTACTTATTGGGGAACAGTGACACATAAGCTACTCTCGCTTTATTTTTGAAGAAAATAAAAGCATGTATCTTTTTTAATTTAAAATTTTTTAGACATATCTATTTCTCATCTTTATTTGTTGGGCAATACAAAAATATGTTAGCAAGAAACTGTTATAGACCTTTAAAGTTATCAGTACAACTTACAAGTTTTATTGTACAGTACAACTGCTATTTTTGCTGCTTGTATATATAACAACACTTTATCAGTCCTTTAATATTTACGTAGTTACGAATCTTTTATTTGCGCTTTCTCATTCAAAACACTGCAGTCGCATACGCCGTGCTGTCGCTTACTGTTTGATATCTTAGACTAAATTTAACCTAGTAAAATTGTAATTGTGATGTCACGCATTCTCCACATTAAACAATGAATAATAAGTTATTGTTAAATAAAGATGACTATAATAATATTTATATGAATAAGTGATATTTTATTGATAAAAAACGAATTATTCGCGTGGGTGTGTAGCACAGTTGCGTGCTGAGACTGCGTGAGGCGGACACATTCGAGATGGTGCATCACATTGCCACCCTAATTAATATAAGATCTCAATTAAATTGCGACACATAACGAGGAACGGAATTTTTGCACACTCACTTAATTTATATGGGCTGCGTTTTGTCACAGAATAAGGCGATATCCACAAAGCATCAGTAAACTTGTTCTTCGATGTCGCATGCGAGGTAAAATAAATTAAATAAAATGTTATATATATTTTATGATCAATCGATGCGGCGTTAAGGTACAGCATTATTGTAAATATTGTTAATCTGTATCGCCTCGATATTAAAGTTTTATGATGCTAGAGTTACATTATCAAAATATTGAAATTAAGTATGTAATAAAATCAAAAGGAATTCATTGGTACAATTTAAAATGAATTTCCGTTTAAAGTAAGTATTCTCGTTTATTTAATTACTTTTAAATCAAGTAAAGTCACTATAATGTAATTTAACACTTATTTTATTGACGGTGATTTTTGTGTTTTATTTGTGGAGGCTCAACCAAAATTATTTACCTTAAAACTATAATAAATTAATGTGATTTATTGACTACGGTAAATGCAACATTTTTTTAAGAGTAATTATTGCATGTGTATTACTTTTTATGATAGTTTTATTATTATTAAATTAAAATTGTCAATCGAACTTTCATAAGAAATAAAAGACAAACGAAATATAATAGCAGTGGGTCCAGATCTATGTATTGTACTTAACCATAACAAAACTTAACAAAAAATAAATCCTTTACGTTGTTTATATAAAAAATATTATTTTAAGTCATGTTAATTGGCGCCACGGTCGTAGTTAGGGTGGAGGGAGGGGGGGAGGGAATTGTGGGGCAATGCCCTATCTTGAAATCACAAAGCCCTACCTTAAAAATACATAGAACTAAGATAAATTATTATAATTAAATTGTTTGTCCATGGTTGGAGATTTAAGAAAATGTAGTGAGTTATCAAATATTTTCCGAACATTTTGTGACATTCGAGGGCAGATCAATTATGATAATTTTTTTACTTCCGCCCTACCTGTAACCAATCATGCCCTACCTCAAGTTCGACACTAGCTACAGCCTTGATTAGCGCACTTTTATTACGTTCATAAAATATTTAAATATGGCAGTTATAAATGATCACTCTTCTGTTAATTATGCTCGCTACATCTCTCTTTATTTGTGATGGCAGGTACTGAAAGCGACCAGCAAAGTCTTGGCCAAGTTCTGAATCGTAATATTTCGGTCTCAGATTACCGGTGCCGATAACGTGTCATCTCACCTTTTTACAGGATCGAATCTGGTTAAATATGAAAAATTGTTAACAATAATGTAAAAAAATATTAATGTATTCAGCGATAATTGTATAATATATTGCTAATAGTATAGTTGTATGTACAAACTTAATGTAATAATCCCACAATTTATTTAAACTAGAATTGTATTGATATTTAATTAATACTACTAGTATGCTGAAAACATAGCAGTGGGTACTAATATTATATTTCCAATTACTTATCTACCATTTCTAAACAAAATTTTCTTATTAAAACCTTAATATTCATAGAACTTATTAGTTTATAGGGTATTAGGGTAGTACCACCCTCTCATAGAAAACCGACGTGAAGTAACAGTGCTTGCATTGTTGCGTTTCGTTCGGTCAGTGAGAGCGCCGGAGGCCCACCTCCCCTCCCATTTCCTCTCTCCTCTCCCTTTCCCTCCCCTAACCCATCCCCCCAAAGGGTGGTAACGCACTTGCAACTCCTCTGGTGTTGTTAGTGCCCATGGACGGTGGTGATCACTTAACATCAAGTGACCTATCTGTTTGTTTACCATCAATAAGATAAAAAAAAAATGAATTATCTATAGATAATATTTATAATTATTTCCTTCTCGATTTTTTGTACAGGTTTTTCAACATGCCGATTAATTTTAAGTTTGAAACTTTTCTTTTTTATTTTGTGCTTGAGTACACACCTGTAGTGGCCCTGGTGGAAGGCCACACGCGGTTCGGCCAGTAGGGGGAGAGCGAGCGGTGCGCGGGGGGTGTGATTTCATTCATGTTGTTAGATTGGACCGCTCATAACTTAACTGCTAATTTATTCGTTTTCATTCCAATCCAGTTTTAGTACATTCTGTGTATTAACCTAAGAAAAGTTTAAATGGATTTAAAACGATTTTAAATAACGCTTTTATTTATTAAAGTCAAACAGATACGGTCAACGTTTTAATAGAATTACTGTTGCTGATGATAATGATGGCATATTAATACATATTTAAAGTTTTGGTCATTAAAAATCAAAGTTATATGTTTATAATGGCTAACGGAATGAACTAGTGTGTATATCACTTTTAATTATGTTATTTTAATTTTGAGATTTTTTTTCTAGTTGACTTATGATATTTTCCCACAATATATAATACATAAACCGATTTTAAATCGAATTTGATACGTCATTGACTTAAAAAATTATAAGTTATCAACTCACTTTATTGAAGGAAAACATCATTGGTAAAATAGAAAAAAAAATAACAAAATTAAAATAGCATAATTAAAAGTGATATACGCCTGGTTTATTAAGTTAACCATTATAAGCATATAACTTAAATTTACTACATTATTGTGTATATTAAAAAAAAAACAATTAATTTTATAATGTAATTTTTATATATCTATGCTATTAATATAAGATCTCTCTCTCTCTAAGCTTTGTTTGTCTTTAGAAGATAATCTTTGGAAATACTAATAGCAAGCAACATTATAGTGTGATTAATAATTAAAAAGTCATGGTGTTTTCACACATATCACCTCCACAGACGTGCACGCATACACGCTTACATATGCAAGTGGAAGGGTTTTATTTTTTCCCTTATCAAACTGAAATAGTTTAGAAAATTATCCGATACGAAATATATATAAGAGTTGTTGAGGTATGTATGCCTGGTACACATATATGTTTCAACAAGTCATATATATATATGAATAGTTAGTTTAGCTTAGTTAGCGTCAGTTTGACTGCCTCCTCCCAATGTAACTGGACCAGGGATGATGGGTCGGGGGGTCCACTTTCCCATTGCACAGGTCCGGCGGACGGAGGAGATGGCCGGTGTGTACACGGCTGTCTTCCATCAAGACGGAGCCCGGCGGCGGTGCTTTTGTTGCTGGGCCAACCGCTGGGGCGGCACGATAAAGTCTATAGAGATCTCGTGCAACCCCAACTATAGCGGAAGCCGTACACCGTGGGGTTTTAGTGTATGCGAGTCGAACATAACCCACCCTCTCCTCCGAGAGGGTGGTATATCCATAAGGGATTTCCCCACGATAAAAAAAAAAGATAGGTCGCTAATTGCACGTATTAGGCAACATCCCAAGCCGAGGTGTGCCGTGCACCCTTGAGCTAGTCAAATATCGGCTGAGTGCCTTAAGCGCTCACCTTAGTAGTCCGGTGAAGCTGTTAAGACTTTGCTAGGTCAATAGCATAGTCAGTACGAAAAAAAAAGTCATGGTGTTTGAGTTATTTGATCGGCGTAATATCGATTCGATGTCTGAAAGTTCCAAAACCGACATGTATTATTACCTAATTTTTCAAAATTCGCGTACTTCTACTAATTTAAATTTGTAACAAGGAGGAGGAAACCTGAATATGAGAAATGTTGGTCAAAATGAGAAAAGTTTAGAACTGTGGAGTTGTCTTTGTTTTAAAATTAGGGAATTTTATAGGCTGGCTGGCTACTTTGTCTGTATAATAATTATTTAGTGGTGAGTTAGGTAAGTAAAGTTTTATTTTTATTAATTTTCATATAATTAAATAACTTGTAACTAATATTTAGTCGTAGACTGTTGTCATCCGTCTAAATCTGCATAGAAATAAGCATTGTATCGGCTCACTCGTATGAATTAATAAAATTACTCTTCGAAGTAAAAACATTTTACGTACAGATTTTAGGTAATTTTTTATATAACGAGACAAATTTTCAAAATAATAAAAAGATAATAACAAAAACATAATAGAACAACGGTTTTTTTTTCATTACTTAAATTGAAACCTGTATTTTGAAAACATTATATAGTGGGGTCATATGAAAGGTCCTTTATGATTTTAAAATGTTTCTTATGAAGATTACCATATACCGAGCATTACACATTCACTTTTTACTACAATATTTTGTAATATTTTGCAAAAAAAATTATGTCAAAAACAGGCAAACGAACATCTGGGTCACCTGATGTTATGTGATCACCACCGTCCAGAGACACTAGCAACACTAGGGGAGTCGCAAGTGGGTTGCCAGCCTGTGTATGGGGGAGGGAAGGGAAAGGAGAAAGAGGAAGGGAAAAAGGGAAAGGAGGTGGACCTCCGGCGCTCTCACTGACCGAACGAAACGCAACAATGCAAGCACTGTTATTTCACGTCGGTGTTTTGTGAGAGGGTGGTACTCCCCCGGGCGAGCCGACCCATTTATGCTGAAACGCTACAGCGTGGCTCTACCACCATCAAACCTTTTCCATTGCTTTTTTTTATATCAAAGTTGATAAGGTTCGTTTATATTAACGACTTTACGCATTAATATATATAAATAATTTGTGGATTTTAAGTAGGTAAATCAAGTTTATATTAATATATTTTGTACTTATAAAACTGGATTTCCGAAAGGATTACTTATAACTTCAATCGCCTTACGTTCATGATTATCTCGTGAGCACGTGTACAATGTTATTTAGTGTTTGTGTTGTCCATTCATAAAATAGCTAATAAAAGATAACACGTATCTCTAACTTCGATGTAACAATGGAAGACTAACGGGCAAGTGGAAAATATCAAATTTCATTGAAATCGTCAAAGTTCCCGTATCGTCGCAACAAGTTTGAATCAAACTTTTTCCTTGATATTTATGTGTGTCTTTAATTTTTACTCCTTTATCGGTGCCCATTTTAATATTGTACGGTCGGTGTTAACGACCACTATATAAACTTTTATTTGAAAGCATCCCGCACGTCTCTTTGTGTAAGTCAACACATCGTTTTTGTTAATCGACTTTGTGTATGAACAAAGTTATTCGGTGTTATTAAAAAAAAGTTAAATACGTATTGAATACTTGCTTTAAAAAGGTCTCGTATTAAATTTGTCTCACTTTGCTCCCGTTAGGTTAGACTTGCGAAAAAGGATAACGCGAACATGCCTCGGGCGAGCGCGGTGCATGTAATACGAAACCTTTTTAAAGCAAGTATTCAATACGTATTTATCTTGTTTATAATAACACCGATTCATTTTTATAAAATAATAAATAAAATAACGATTAAACAAATGTTATAAGCTCAAATTGACTATTATTAATTATCATTTTAATACACGTTTTCTTGTACGTTAGGTGTAACTCTTTAAATTATTGTTAGATTAATTTCTCACGGAGTTAGAGACGGTACAAATTGTACAAATGATTTTAACTCATCACATCACCCATTGCAATTCTATTAATTGTTTAAAACTGATTGTAAAATTTTACATGACCAAGACTTAAAGACAAGACTTTTTAAGCAGAATATGATCTTAAAAAAAAAACATTAAAAGCCCATAAAATTGCTTGTTTCTAGGAAAAATTAAATATCTTATGAAAATTATAAATCCACCAGTTTGCAACGAGTGTGGAAAGGTTAACGGCATCCATCATTTTTTGGTAAGGTATAAAAAATCAAATTCAGAGGATGCGTTTTATTAAAGGACATATATATAACATTTATATCGGGAATGTCGGTGTTTATCACAGTATTCTAGCAGAATCGATATCAGACTGTTCTAAAAGGCTGTGTAGTTTATTTAAGTTTAGTAATTAATTAATTTATGTTTTTAAATTTAGGAGTTTTGGTTTTATGTGTCGATATCAGGTACGATAAGATTGACATATCAGAAATGAGAAAGTTCCTAAATAAAATAAAGAAAAAAGCCTGTGGAATTACCTATCAGAGTAAAACAAAATATTAACGTTTCATTGAGGAAGGTTATAGACTAACTTGTATATAATGCTACGATTCTCAGGAGCGGAGCAATTAACATATAAAATATTGGTACAAAAAGTAAATTACGCAATAACCAAGTAACTAATAATGAGAGCGGTATGTGTAACGGGGCATGTATCGATAGCGGGGTATCGCGTGCCGAAGCATTACCGTTTTATTAAAGGACATATATATAACATTATAACATTATATCGGGAATGTCGGTGTTTATCACAGTATTCTAGCAGAATCGATATCAGACTGTTCTAAAAGGCTGTGTAGTTTATTTAAGTTTAGTAATTAATTAATTTATGTTTTTAAATTTAGGAGTTTTGGTTTTATGTCGATATAATGTACGATGAGATTGGCATGTCAGATGTGAGAAAAGTTCCTAAATAAAATAAAGAAAAAAAGCCTCAGGAAGTACCTACCTATCAGAGTAAAACAAAATATTAACGTTTTATTGAGGAAGTTTATAGATTAACTTGTTATAGCTACCGATTCTCAGGAGCGGAGCAATTAACATATAAAATATTGGTACAAAAAGTAAATTACGCAATAACCAAGTAACTAATAATGAGAGCGGTATGTGTAACGGGGCATGTATCGATAGCGGGGTATCGCGTGCCGAAGCATTACCGAAAGAGGCCGAACTGTGAATGCCTATATCACTGTGATACTATGACGAGCGTCTCTGTCGCGTAGTCAGCTCTCTATGCAACAGTCCTATTTCATACGGAATGTGTAAAAGTAAGCTTACTTAACTGCGTTGACAGTGTTTCAAATTTGAAAACTAATACTCGAGTGAAGGGCTTTTGCGCAGAGTTAATATAAAGAAAAACGTACGAAGTACATAATAATATAGAGTGATTTATTAATTAATTACTAGTGAGTTACGTGAATTATCCATACACGCTGTTATAATATACTGTAATAACGTTTTTCGTTATTTTAATTATTTTATAGTTGTTTGAAATCGCCGTATATTAGAAAAGAAATGGTATCAATTAAGTTATAATACTTTAGTGACACCATCTTTACGTTAAATACTAATACTGACTTACAGCGCAGCTTAGAGTACATAACTATTTGATGAAAGAAAATTAATTAAGGAGATATAAAATCACGTTAGAAAGAATAACTGGATATGCACAGGCTGTTCCCGAAACGCGACCCGCAGAAGCGAATCACTATGACGGGCTTTTTCGCCATATAGATGGTGGTTGCAACCCAGTCAGGCTGCAACACCCTACCACCCCTAAAATATGGGTAAAAAAAGTAAATTATGGAATAACGAAGTACTTAAAAATGCGAGCGGTATGTGTAACGGGGCATGTATCGATAGAGGGGTATCGCGTGCCGAAGCATTACCGAAAAAGGCTGAACTGTGAATGCCTATATCAGTGTGATACTATGTCGAGCGTGTCTGTCGCGTAGTCAGATCTTTATGCAACAGTCCTATTTCATACGGAAAGTGTAAAAGTAAGCTTACTTAACTTACTTAACTATTTGTAGTGATAGAGCTACGCTGAAACTATTACTGGTTTCAGAATGAATGGGTAGGCTCGTCCGGGGTAGTACTACCCTCTTACAGAAAACCGACGTGAAGTTACATTGCTTGCATTGTTGCGTTTCGTTCCGTCAGTGAGAGTGCCGGAGGCCCATAGCCTTTCCCTCCCCGTTCCCTCCCCCTTCCCTCTCTCTCTCCAGATAGAGGATGGTAATGCACTTGCTACACCCCTGGTGCTGCTAGTGTCTATGGACGGCGATGATCACTTAACATCAGATGACACACATGTTCGTTTGCCTCCTATGATATATAAAATAAGAAAAGTAAAAAAACTACGTTGACAGTGATTCAAATTTGAAAACTAATACTCGAATGAAGGGTTTTTGCGCAGTGTTAATATAAAGGAAAACGTACGAAGCATGTATAATTCATAATAATGTGCAACTGTACAATAAGATTTCTAGTGAGTTACGTGAAGTATCCATATACGCTGTTATAATATACTGTAATAACGTTTTTCGTTATTTTAATTATTTTATGCTTGTTTGAAATCGTCGTATATATTAGAAAAGAAATGGTATCAATTAAGTTACAATACTTTAGTGACACCATCTTTACATTAAATACTAATACTGACGGTCTTGTAGCGCTTACAGCGCAGCTTAGAGTACATAACTATTTGATAAAAGAAGATTAATTAAGGAGATATAAAATCACGTTAGAAATCCAAACTTTATTAAAGATATTAATAATTATTATACTAACCTACTAGGCTTTGCCCGCGGCTTCACTTTCATTAATGTAGATAAGACCTATCTCTCGGGAACACTACTTTTCTCTACATATGAAAACGTGTATGCTAAATTTAAATCAGTCAAGTAGTAAAGGCGGAAAAGCGTAAAATGATAAACAAATAAACTCACATTCACATTTATGACATTAGCTATTATACCATAAACAGTTACTGAAAAAATTGCATTACAAGCCATTCGGAATATTCCAAAGTATATACTTCTATATTTGTACTCCAAAGTGTTTGAAGGTGGTAGAGCTACGCTGAAGCTATTAATGGTTTCACCAGGAATGGGTCGGCTCGACCGGGGTAGTACCACCGTCTCACAGAAAACCGACGTTAAGTAACAGTGCTTGCATTGTTGCGTTTCATTCGGTCAGTGAGAGCGCCGGATGCCCACCTCCCCTCCTCTCCCTTCCCTTAATCCCTCTCTCCTACAAGACAGGTTGGCAACGCAATTGCGACTCCCCTGGTGTTACAAGTGTCTATGAATGGTGGTGATCACTTAACATCAGGTGACCTATCTGTCCGTTTGCCCCCTATGATATAAAAAAAAATGTCTATTTTCTTCTGAAAATAAAAAGAAGAATAGTAGCTGAACGTCGACCGAGAAACTAATTTACTCACAGCGTATTAGTCAGCGACTTTCCCGAAATTGGTTTCAATAACCTGTAAACATAACTGTGAAATCACCGAATTCAGTCTGCGGTGTGTATACCTTAAGTATACAGTAGCAACCAGTCGTAAATAAAATATTTAAGAGTATAAATCAGACTTTTTTGACGCGGCGCGTCGCCTGGAGTTAGTTCTTCTTATATTCATTTAATAAATTTAAATGTTTTTTTTTTCGAACTGACTACGCTACGCTATTGACCTAGAAAGGTCTTAACAGCTTCACCGGACTACTAAGGCGAGCGCTTAAGGCATTCAGCCGATTATATTTTGACAACTAGCTCAAAGGTGCACGGCACACCTCGGCTTGGGCTGTTGCCTGATTTATGCAATTCGTGGCCTATCTGAGCTAATCAAAGCTTAGCTACATATTCATACTTATAAAAGTTAAATGTATTGTATATCCCAGTACTACTACGTTCGATTCTGAAAATTTGCGTAAATTGTTTAATTTAGAGTATCATTTATTTCATCA
This sequence comes from Antheraea pernyi, assembly GCA_015888305.1. Classification (NCBI taxonomy): domain Eukaryota; kingdom Metazoa; phylum Arthropoda; class Insecta; order Lepidoptera; family Saturniidae; genus Antheraea; species Antheraea pernyi. The sequence goes on along the minus strand of MU159257.1, from coordinate 250,580 downwards.
GTTTTTTAATTTTATAAAAATCCTAGTCTATTCAACTATTTAAGCGGCAATTGAATTGTTTTATTGGTAGAATAATAAACATACTTTCAATATCTGCTCAACGTTGGAACCGTTCCAGTTACTATGAATCAGAACTTAGATACGCAACTGTTTATGACATATAACTTGTACCAATAAGTTCACTGATTCGATTACCACCAAAATTAAAATGAATTATAATGGTTTAGCTGGAATTAAACCTTAGTGAATCGATTTCTTATATGCCAAATAAGGATTGCCATCTTAAGGAAGTTAAGAATTGTAAAAATAATTTACTTGAATACAAAAATAAGTAATAAACAAATAATTAAGTATTAATAAGATATGAACTCATTATTACAAGAGTATTTTATTTTTTGTGTTCCATTTACCATATAAAACAAAAACAATGTATATTAATAAGTACCGAGTTGATTTTAAATGTACCTCTTAGATTTATTCTTAGGCATTTGCAATGGAGATTATAAAAACAAATATAATGTCTGTAAATGCATCATCGTGAATACGCTGTGCTAATAAAGCAAGAGTGACATATAACATGAGGCAGCAACAAAGGTCGCAAAGATTTGTGCGAGCTATCTCCAGCGAGCGAGCATTCGTGTAGGCAGATAGGGCGCGCACCGACCGGACCGCGCGACCACGCCGAACCGCGCCGCCATATCGCGCGCACCGCCGACATCTACACACATTAAATATATCCATTTAATGATTACAATTCTCGTTATAATTTATTTAGGACGAAGCATAACAAGTTTTCGAATCAAATATGTCGCACATAAAGATGCTGCGGCAAGGGTTGGACGCACGAACCTGTTATTTCTGAAAGGGATTTAATTCTAACCAAATCAGGCTGCGAAATGATCCCGTATACTATGGACGTAAGAATTAAAACCGGTTGCATCGTCTCACACCGCGATGAGCGTTTTGAAGTCGCTCAAAAGAGACTCGCAGAGAGTAAAAGGGTTTCATGAGCGTGTGCCATCGTCGAATGAAATATTTCTTCGTTGGAATAAATTAAAGTCCATAATCCAATTCCGGTTGGATCTTCCTAAGAATCGTTCTTATTGAGTCCTTAGAAGGGAATAGATAGATCGAGATCTGCCCGAGAGTGTGAATGAGAGCATTATGATTAAACAGGGAGAGGGCGGGCGCGGGGGAAAGAGATGTTGGATAATTCTTTATTCTTTATGAATATGTGAGCTCGTTATCTGTGGCTGACGCGGCTCGAGACATTTGCGTTTGTAACGCTGTGTGCCGCGGCCGGTGCGGTGTGGCATCGCACACAGAGACGACGCAGCGCTCTACTGGTGCCATTAAATAATACATAGGTATCGACAGCGTTGTCTGCAAAGAGCGGCGGGTACACGACCGGATCAACATACGGCATCGACGGCAGATTGAACGATAGTTCCCGAGGAACTGGTTATCGTTATGGGCCGACTAGTGGATGAAATTTATTGGCAGCGCGTTGTAGAAATGTAGCGAGCGGAAGGGACTTGCGATTTTAATTAGGTAATGAATGTCGATGCAGATCTGCATATAGGTCTAACAGCTAGATTTATTCAGCCTTTATCTAACATTGCTAGATTACAATAAACGTAATTTAGCAATCAATTTTAATGATAATACAGAAAACTAGCACAGTTTTAAATGATGTCTTACTGGTGGTAGTTTAAACTTTTAATGTAAATAGAACGAACTTGCAATGAATAGCAGTAACTTATAATATCTACAATATATCATCAGGTTATTAAGTCCCCTTAGATTCGCACAAAAAGGACTCGGTTGTTCATTTTGCAAGCAAATTTTTAATCTCCTTTTGATTTGTATCTTTGAAACGTTCGCGTAAATGATGGAAATAAATAAAACAAAAGGTATGAAAGGGGATCTTTTGAACGGCATATTTCTCTTCAGAATTGACGTTTTTCAGAAGCGGTCGGTTTTTAACGTTTTAATTAGGGGCGCACATTACGGCACGCCGCGCGCCGCTCCACTACGCTCGCCCCTCGCTCTTTGGTTCACATTTTTGTATATTTCCGTCTATTTAGGGAAAATTTTATTTTTCGACCAATGTATGCTATTTTAAAGTCGCGTGCAGCCGGCGCGCACTGTCGCTACTAAATCTCTGTGGGAAACTTGTCTAACTGATCTTGTATTTTGCTGTTTCTATTGTATTACAATTGTAAAAGTATGGCATGTATGGCCTATATACAGAAATATTCACTACATATATTTTTGTACTATATTTTACTTTATACTATGTTTGGATTAGATGGTGAGAAACGGAACAAGTAGAAATGGAGACAAAAATAACATTGTTTATTGTATTGCAATTCCATTACATGAATTTCGCAAATTTATGAAAAATTCGTGTCTACAATAAACTATTTTTAGTTTTGTTTTCCGATTAAACTAAAATCTCTTAAGTAGCTGTATAGTCCTTTTATTAATGATCTAGTTTTTGTCCGCGACTTCACTCGTGTTAATGTTGGATAGAGTTTATTCTGGATGGTTCCTTTGTTGTTCCTTAGACCCTAAAAACACGTATGCAAAATTGTAGATGAGTGGTTAAAGCCTAAGAAAAAAAAATAGAAACAAATACATATTCGCATTTATAATACTGTAGTTAAGATTACGATTTGAGGTGTTAAAAGTTAATTTAACATCGTGTTATATTTATGCATGTAGTACAAACAACAGGAAACGAATACGTGACTCATAGTGGTGACGAATGACACCTTCCTTCTGTTCGGTAAAAAATATGTTTAATTCCTTTAAAAAGTAAACTGAAGTTCTGTCGTCAATCGCTCACACCATTACAAACTGATACTTTTTCTATAACATCCTACGCCTTGTTTATTATTGACGAGTTATAAGTAAAACGGGGAGTTAAGTTACTTATAGATGCAGTCCCTACATAATATATCTATATTATTCAACATAAATATTAAACGCTACTAGCACTTTACCGAAGGCATCATCATCGACCTACACCTGTCTTAGGCTTAACACTGGACCCATTATTCTAGCGTTTTTGTAGGTGGTAGAGCCACGCTATTACTGGTTTCAGCACGAATGGGTCGGCTCGGCTGGGGAAGTACCACCCTCTCACAGAAAACCGACGTGAAGTAACAGTGCTTGTATTGTTGCATTTTGTTCAGTCAGTGATAGAGCCGGAGGCCCACCTACTCTAACCCATCCCCTCTCCTCTCTTCCTCCCCCTTTCCCTTCCCTCAAACTAAGGCTGGCAACCTCTGGTGTTGCTAGTGTCTATAGACGGCGGTCATCACTTATCATCAGCTGACCCGCCTGTTCGTTTGTCTCCTATGATACAAAAAAAACCAGACACTTTATGATGTTTGCGGTTCCCTCTTGCAGGAAGAGGAACATTCTATTCTAAAATTTCCCAAAACAAAACACATCGCAGATGTATCAACGGAGATACATATTTTCAATAATATAAGAACTATTTAGCATATATATAAAAGTAAAGAAACACCTTAAGATGTCCTTGAAGACGTTTATAGAACATTTAGAGTACGTTCAAGCTACGTGATCATTTCGTAATACTGTTCTCTGACGCATCTCGATATTCTCAGTCAGAGCACGTCACTTTACGTCATTTGTCGTCGTTAGGGATGACGCATGACGGCGCTGACCCCACGTGTGACCTGCTCCATCAGTCTGCCATCATCTCGCATGATGTCATCTGTATTGATTTTCAGTTCACAAAGAATAATACAACTTTACTTTGACAAATTGCTTAATTATTGGACACAAACAAACATAATTACATTATGGTTAATAATCAGTTACAGCAAAAAATTAAAGCAGGTGCTGGATAAAAGGCAGATGTCGAAAACGTATAACTTTCTATTCTCAGAATATTATTGAAAATTTTTGCAAACAAAACCGAACCACCCACAATGGTACGTGCACAAACGCCAAAAATCTATATTTGTATAATGATCCTGTATTGAGTAACGACATCTTTCATTCTCGTCTTTCTAAAAACTGATTTATGTAGATATGCAACCGAACAATCGATCCATTTTGACTTACGATGTCGCAGAGCGAGGTTTTACTGCTACCCTCTCAGTTCATCTCGAGACACAAACCCTTTGAAGAACGGGGTAATAAAATTTTATTATTATATTTGCAAAACCTGACAAAACAATCATGTCGTGCACCCCGCCGTTCCTCGCTGTAGCAGTACAGTCATGACACAGAAAAAACTCGACTTTATTTGAAACAAAAAATGACACGTTTACGAAATTTATGACCCGGCCGATGGGCATAAGTATTTTTTGCTATTGTTTAAAATGTTAATAAAATCTTAACACTTTAAAACGTTGTCTCTATTGCAGTTTAGTTTTGCATAATACCTATAAAGGTTGCATCCGATCCGTTAAGAATATTATTAGCAATTTTCATGAATTTTTGGTCGACTTGTTTTTCTAAAATCAAGGCACGCGTCTTAGACATTAGATATGGCATTATACTATTTTTGTAGCGCACGAGATGCGTCGTGACGCGACGGGATGTGCTCGAATGCATTCAAATGGTGCGTGGAGATGTGTGACGTGGACTCAGTGCGGCTTGTCTGCCGTCACCCTCGTTACGATACTAATGTTAAATACTACCATAGAGACGCTACTTTTTGTAAATATTTTATTAGTTAATTTTATTTTAATTCTGTAACAAATTTGGTTTATGAAAAAGTAACAATTTATAATATCGTCTATATTATATTAACGTTGTCATACAATGAATGGTTTACGGGTTCTTCTGTAAGACACCGAAACTTAATTCAAAATCTTTTGCTAATTTTACCTACTAGCGGGCCCAGAAGACGTTGTCCCGCCCTGAGTATAAAAAATAATCCTTGACAAATTATATACTAAAACCTTCCTCTCGTGAATCACTTTATCCACTAGTGAAAAACGCATGAAAATCCGTTCAGTAGTTTTTGAGTTTATCGCGAACAGACAGACAGACGCGGTAGGGGACTTTGTTTTATACTATGTAATGATAATGAATCAATATTGTAAAAAATAATCAAGTTGCATTAACCGTTATAGATATGAATATATAAATGTATTTTAATAAAACGAAATTAAGATAAAATCATAGACAAAATTTAAATTGTTAAGCCATGTACTTAATAGTTTATTTGCGACTCTAATCTGTTCGTATTTCTGGTCGTTAACCAGAAACAAAAATTTATTTAATTTGCCGCGTTATGCAAACCTTGACATGCCTTTCATTATTCCACGCATTTCGATTCTATATCCGAGAGAAATAAACACAGTTCGGTGGCTCCTGCTGTTTTCGCATTGTTTCTTTGAATCCTGCGGTTTTAAACAATGTTACATATCGACGTACGCTCCAGTTAAATGTTATTTAATAATAATTGCGTAGCTTTTGTATCTCTCAATAAGTGAAAGTGAGTTCGCGTGAGGACTCATGGCTTTGTTATTTTAAATTACCATCTTTGTTATGCTAATATTCTAGGATTTTACGATTTGTCGGCAAAAGCAATGGGTGCATTGTCGCTGCTGTTAGTGCAACATGTGAATTGTTCTGAGAATTTTAAGAATTATTGGTTTCTATACAAAACGGCTTCGTGATGGATTTGTTCAAAGGAGTATTGGTTTATTATGATTATAAGTTCTAGCTATTTGTATAATGAGAATAGCAAAGGGCGGGCAGGTCGCGCCGGTAGCGTCTTCTCGTCCCTTCTAATGAGCAACCGTGTTCGCCTCAATTGCACACAGTACTCTTATTCACCGGCAATTTATTTCATTTTTGTCTCTGATCGCGCCTTATTGGGCGCCTTTTTATCTTATTGCCTTCGTGGGTCTATAATACGCGTCCTGTTACTTGCAAATGAGACATTCGGGGTACATGTTAGCGTTGGCTCGTTCATGATGTAGGTAAGAATAATTAAAATTGCTTACTTGATTATTTTTTTATTGAACTTTGAAAAGTTCATGGGAACCTATTAACATATTTTCATCTCATTATTTGTTTTAATTGTTTTTTTATAAGTGGTGTTAAGTAACATTAATTGGATGCGGCGTGTGTATTATTATTATTTAGATGTCGAGTTAAAAGCTTTTTTAATGTTTCGCAAATTATCGTATCGTGTTAAAGAGAATATATTCCAAGGCAATGGTATTATGAGTGAAAGAATCATTATAGTAAAAACAATATCTGAATCTTTGCCAAATACTTGTCGGATACGACGCCACGAGGTGTGGGAGGACTTTTTTAATATTTTTACGAAAAATAATCATAAATTCTTGTGTTACATTTGTTATTACTGTAAATCATGCAATATTGCATGAATTCCTCATTAATTAAATTTAATATGTCTGAAATAATATTATTTGTGAGTTCGTATACCTCACTTATAGTATGTATTTTAACAACAAATTTAATTAAAATATTTACAAATTTATTTATCCTGATAGAGAAATATAGTAATTTAGTCGCTGATAAAATAAATAAATAACAATACAATACTAAGAATCATTCATATATGTTATACAAATGTTTATTCAGAGTTTGTCTTTAAGCGTAATAAATCCTTTTAAAAATCATTCAAGTCAATGTTAAATTTAAATAAAATAAAGTCCGATGTGACGATGTAATTTTTGCTTGTTTTTTGTATCGTTTTATTACATTTTGGAAGACTGGGGTGGAACCGTAAATTAAATGAAAGATCCGTCAGTTCGGGAAGAAGTAAATCAAGCCGGACGGATAGCCCCTAATAAAAATTATAAGAGGCACAATGGTTTGAATGTGCGCCGAGACTGTCAGGAGCTGTAAAATCTTGCTATGTTTGTTTATGGTGCACTAAAATATGTTATAAACTAGATAAGTATAATCTAAATAAACTAACGTATAATTAGTATCATGATATTTGTGTTAAGTTCTTTCAAAATGTGTTCCCAGAATAAGCTTTATTATCAAACGTTTATGATGTCTCTCACGGGTCGTTCTCTCGAAAATGTCCTTTAATCCTTAACCATTTGGTCGATATCAATTTATATGTGTAGATCTGAATTGAGTTTTTTGTGTACAATAAAGAAATGTAATAATAATATACTATGGAGAGAACAAATAAACGTGCGGTAATATTTCTTTGTTCGGGCAGCCAATGGTACGCGGTCGACGTTCACGTGTCTTGTTGAGCTTTTTGTGGACTTCTTATTATATTTTGGTGGATAAATTTTTTGGTAGATCTTATTTGTTGTTCAATACGTGGTCGTAAATTTGACGACGATCATGGGATTTAATATGTGCAGGTGTACAACCCTTTATATATGTACGAGAACGTACACTTCTGTTATTTATAAGACTGTACAATTTAATAATTTCGTGGTATAAATTAGAATAGTAGGTATAAATTGTTATACTGTTTTATACAGAGATATTTTGTGGTTCCTTTTCTGGATAGATCTCGTAACTGTAAAATCACGATTTTACAATAATAGATTAAAAAAACGTACCTATATAGACAAATACAAGAAAAAAAACATCTCTAAAAAATCCATCATTCTGTACCTTCGATCAACAGTTAATGTTGATCGAAGTTCTGTACATTTGAAGTTCCGTTTTACATAATTAAAATACTCAAGAATGTTGCCACTAATAAATTCAATTTCGAGAAAAATATAGTTTCTAATAGGTTCACTCAGAGCGGATGGTAAAAAATAAGTAATATACTTGAGACTTTTAAAAAGAAATCAAATGTTGATTGATTTCCTACGGAGCATTTCCACATAGTTATTTTCTAATCGTAGATGGGCCGGTGTTATTTCAAATATACTCTATTTTCGTCTGTTTACTTTTGTATTTAGAAGAAGATGCCCCATTTATTACATTCACAAATGTAAATGAACGCTTTCGAGGTACTTCGTTTACGTGAGAATATTTGTATTTATTTTATTTATGGTGAGCGCAGCGCGAGGGCGATGTGTTTAAATATCTTTAGATTTTATATACGAGTTCACTTGGAATAACTCCGGAATCCATTAGGTTAATATTGGTTATCTTTTGTTTGCATTAGTCTTTTAATTATTATTTTTAAAGTGATCGTTTATTTTTTTTAATATTTTTAAGCTTGCGTTAGCTGTAATTGATTGTTATTTTTGTTAACCCTTTTGCATTATATGACAGTGCAAGTACTCTGCATGCAGACGGACAGTTGTACTGTAGTGACTGTAACAATGTAATCAGTTTCATTGTTTGATTAAAAAGGACTTTAATTCGCCCATCAATGTTTTTTATGAATTATTATAATGTAGCACGAGTTATCGACTTCCCTAATGTTACCATTTTTACTGAAATTAATATCACTCGTATGGTGTTCACTTTTTTTGTATATTCATTGTTTTACTAGACCATTATAATGAATAGCATTAGAATAATATTTGAACCAATAATTATTATAAATTATCTCAAGGGACTATTAATAATTGGTAAATAACTGTAATGATTTTCACCATAATCCATAAGAAAATTTAGTTTTTATTTTGAATTGACAATTTGCAAATTGTTCTAGGTTATAAAAATATTATTAGAAGGTACAGATAACTTAAAATTAGAGAAAGTTTCTATAAAACTGTATATATAATTTTACATGGCTATTTTGTTCCGACGAATAGTACATAGTTATCTAAACTGTGCAAGGGATAATTCTTTTATACAGCATTTTAATTATTTGCATAAATTAATTTTAACTACATAGACGTGTCGCACTCCTGACTATTATATGAATGCTGCGATGTAATGCTGCGCTTTAGTTATTATTATTATTATTTTTTTATATAATAGGTAGCAAACGAACAGGTAGGTCACCTGCTGTTAGGTGATCACCACCGTTCACGCACAATAACAACTCCAGAGGAGTCGCAAGTGCGTTGCCCCCCTTTGGGGGGAAGGGTTAGGGGAGGGAGAGGAGAGAGGGAAGGGGAGGGGAGGTTGGCCTCCGACGCTCGCACTGACCGAACGAAACGCAATAATGCAAGCACTGTTACTTCACGTCAGTTTTTTATGAGAGGGTGGTACTACCCCGAGCGAGCCGACCCATTCACGCTGAAACAAGTAAAATTACTAGTTGTTGCGTTTCGTTCGGTCAGTGAAAGGGCCGGAGGCCCACCTCCCTTCCCTCTTTACCTACCCATACCCTCTCCCCCATACACAGGCTGGCAACGAACTTGCGACTCCCCTGGTGTTGCTAGTGTCTATGGACGGTAGTGATCACTTAACACCAGGTGACAAACCTGTTCGTTTGCCTCCTTTTGATATAAAAAAGTAATTAATAATTTTATTTTAGATGTTATATGCAGTGGCTGTCTCCAGATTTTATTAACACTGTATATAACTTTGTGATCATCGTGACTCATTAAAACCCGCTTGAATTATGACTTTATAAGATTCTCTTTCTGATGTCAACTTCAAAATTTAGGTACCTACACAGCATGAATCTTAAATCATTTGGACGGGACGATTTCGTATACGTGCTAATATATTTAAGACTTGCTTGTTTTTGCATGCTTTGTAAAGATTATATCGCCTGAAAACAGTAGGTTTGTCACTTCATTAGATTTGTAAGGAATTGCAAGGTAATTTAAAGCATTAAGAATATAAAAATAAGGTGACTTTTCTTAATTTGTTTTTATTTTGTGATAAAAATATAACGATATTATAAATGTATGCACAAAACCTATATATACATATAAATCTACATATACAAAAAGTCAATTTAAATAGAAATACTTTCAAAAAATATTACTCCAGGATATAAAACTCACCTATGGAAAATGTAATCAAATACTTGGTACCTTATTATACCTATTATATATATTTCCATAAACACGATAGGTTGTAGAATAGATTCTGTAATGAGTTATAATATTTTCCTGATTCTGTCTATCCTCAAACAAATCTGCAAATGAATTTCAAAATTTAAACTTAATTTATCTCTCGTTTAGATGTATCATTTCTTTCATTCGTGGATATAAATTACCACTTAATATCTATATCGCAGATTTACAAAATGAAATATCAGGAAATGAATGTTTATTTATTGAGCTTTAGTGGGAGTTGGTATGAAAACAGCATATTTATACCTTCCTATAGTCTCTGTTTCTGACATCCTTACATCAACACGGGTCTTACTCGTTTGCCACTTCGTAAAACATAAATATTAGCGTGGAGAAGGCCGTTCTCGATCGAACTTATTTTTCCGTCTGCCGACAGTTATTTCATATAAATTAATGGCGCGAGTCGTCACGGCGCAGACGCCGCGCTCTATTTTTAAACTGACGAATGAGACGCGCCGAGCGCACACGCACGCGTCCTGTCATATTCCAATTACAAATAGCTGTCATCATCTTTACATGACCAACGTGTTCTTTTTCTCGTATTCGAACTATTCAGAATAACTACATTTAACAGTTCCACGTGTCGGGTTTAATTTAAAAATTGTAAACATGTCCTCCTTTCGTGTACCGGTTATGTTTTCGCCGGGCCAATGTGAAGCGGAAAATTTTTCATGTAGCCGACGAAGCTCGTAAAAAATGAAATTATGAATTATAATATTTCAAGCAAAGTGAGCATCTCGCTTTCTCTCGAAGTGATTGTAATGGTAGGAACGAGACGCAGGGCGGCGCGCCGCGTCGCGCCGTCGGCTGAAGGGTTATTATATATGAATTATGATGCCGCAACTCCGTCGGCGGTAATATCTTAATGAATATGCTCAGCTTCGCTCGCTCATTGGTCTAAAGCACATCCGCCTCGTATGCATGGGAACGCCTACGGTGTTTTTTTTTCCTTTATTGACATTCAGTTATGCACATTGCGAGAAGCGATGTACGAAATGTAATATTTCGCCTGGCATAGCAGAGAGGTAAGTCGGGCGAACGAGCGTTCAAACCGAACATTTGGCATGCAAATACGAGTGACTGTCGCACGTAAACGAACTTACGCTACTGATGCGGTATAGGCCCCCGCTATGAGGTCCACTTACACGTTTCCTGTACGTTATATTATTAATTTGCATTTCAGCCTGGTTAGATATTTTGCGATCAGATACGTATGATATTTAAATTATCGTTTTGCAACACGGTATATATTTTGGTAGTTAATATTATGCACAAAATAGTGAAAGGTGGTCAACTAAATAAAGGTAGATTTATAGTTTGCGCGAAATATAATTCTGCTGGGCATAGAACCTTAGTAATATTGGTATGCAGTATTTAGTTTTTACAGTGGTACAGATTAATTGCTCCCCTAAGAATACCTACTAGAGACAAGAGAAAGAAAAAAATGAGTGCGTGTAACCGTCACACGCGATTAAAGTAATACTTTTTAAATATTTTTGATTTTGTCAATAAATCGTTTATAAACAAATCAATCAAAAATCTTTAAAGAACATACTAATAAAAAATATTAAATTTAATAATAATAAAAATCGTATAATAGAATTAATTATGTATATATGAGCGAGCGACCGTGCTCCCATTTGGTTTCAATGTAAGTAAGTAACAAATTAAATCGAAGCTTCATTATCTGTAGTTTCATCTATCAGCTAATTCGGAACTTAAATAACACAGGAAATATTATTAGCAACTCTTTGTTATAAAGTAAATAAAATATAGAAATGTACGATTAAATTACTATGATAAGTAACGAATTAAATTAGTTATGATTTAATAGAATATGATTTAATAGAATATTGCCATGACGCACTTCCGTTGCATTGTCGTCCAGTTACCCGCTAGTCGCCCCTAAAGAAGTTTTACTTCAACAAAATCCAGCAAAATTATTGTAATAATTTAAACGACCAATAAGATTTAAATTTCAGAGATAGTAAATAATATTGAAGTTCATATTTCTTTTCTGAATACCTATATATGTTTTTTAAACACATTATAAGTATAATCTCTTATTTACAGTGAATGCATCATGCTGAAGAATAGACATTGGAATTGTAGGAAGATACTCGTAACGAATTTCACGACCACTGTATATCTACTTATATGTAAAAGTGCAAGGCAAGATTTCTTAAAGACTTATATATTAACAGCCATCGTTCGGTGATAATATAAAGACCGAAAGGTCAACAGTAAAGGTTACTTTGAGACCAAAAAAAACGCTAAAACACCCTTTAAAATAAACGCTTCGCAACTTCGTAATCCAATAGGATCAACCAGTCTATATCCTGTTGCCAAAATAGAGGTTACTGAGATGTTTGCAAAACAGTACAAAGGCGTTGACTGTCGCTTGAGATTTGATTCTTCGCAATGAGAGTGGTTTTAAATGATTATATTGTTGTTACTGTATAGAAACTGAAAATTACGGTAAGTATGTAGTACGAAACATTCTTTATACAACCTAACGGTACTGACAATAATCCAGTTAGTATCTAATTAGAATATAAAGTGTAGGTGATTAGTTAGAGACGGTAAATAATGTATTGCCCTTAATCTTTGAAAAAATCATAATCAATGAGAACTACTTTTAGTACAAAAATTTAATAGAAACTGAAGTATAAAAGTAATGATAAACAATTAATTTCCGATACTAACACCGACGTCCATTAAATTATAGGTAAATTAATTTGGATAATCAAATGCACGAAGAATTAATTGATGTAATTAAATTTACGATAATAAAGTATCTTTTTTTCCTTTCTAATTTCAAGTTACAAAAATCACATTTTTATAAAACTTCTTTCACACTAGGATGTCCTGAAGAAACATTGAAAAGTCTTGACAAACATACAGTTATAGCTGGCAGAAATATACGTACATTTTTTTATACTCTCGTAGGTGCATCATCGCCCAATAATGGTTAGGAAAGTCAACATGATGTCATATTTCCGTAACGGGGTGTAAGTGGTGTCTAATAACATCATAAGACTTGAGACACACAAGCCAACCTCACCTGCACGTGGTGCGCCCTGCTGAATAACGAACGAGGCGATGGTGAAAGCGGGGTGGTAGGGTTTAAAAGCCTGACTGGGTCGCAACCACCATGTATGTGGCGAAAAAGCCCGTCATAGTGATGTCTAGTCTGCGGGTCGCGTTTCAGGATCAGCCTGTGCATATCCACTGTGTCACTCGGTGGTCGCCATTGTTTTTTGATTGTACTGTACTTACCATCAGGCACAGTGCAGTCACTTTGCCGTGCCACAATAAAAAAAAACCTAATGGAAAAATACAAGAATAGGCTAGAATAGGATAGCTTTTGTTTGAAATCACGAATAAATCTCAGATTGTCTTGGTTATTAACTCCGTATATTCCTTCTGTTAGAAGTTTTTATTTAGTAGTGAGGCATTTAGGTGATTAGTTTCCTGGCGGTAACTTAGTGACCAAACCTTGGTATCACCATTCAATGGTGGTAGAGCCACGCTGAAACTATTACTGGTTTTAGCATGAATGGGTCGGCTCCTGGCGGTAACTTAGTGACCAGACCTTGGTATCACGATGAAAAGTGTCTCCCGAGAAATTTAGAATTTAGATAAAGAAGTTTATTGTAAGTTTTACAGGATACCTATCATCTATGTAAGCATGTACCTATTTCACCTGGGAGCGATATAATTGACTTCATAATTGTCTTACGCAATTATACTCCACAACAGTTAATTCTCCCGTAAAGACCAGTATCTCTAAAGTAAGTTAAAAGATAAAAAATATTTTTGCTAAACCATTCGCTAACCTATCTCACGCCTTTTATGTATAGAGTTTTATTTCAAATAAGTGTTCCAAGAAGTATATCATTTAACCGTTAATATACCAAACTGTTATATCAATGTATATTAAAACGGAACGTTACACAAATGACTATTAAAAAAAGTGAAAACACGTGTGCTTGTTTAGGAAGTAACACAGCAAGACGATGTATTCTATGTCTAGATAAGCAATTCGTATCGACGCAACAACGACTAGATATATTTCTGTGTTTTCAGCGTGTCGGGTAAAGTGGGTTGCGGACCCGATGCGTGGCTGTCGTGGCATTCACCTTGTTGGCACCACGCCAGTGGAACCCGCACACGACCATCCGCCCGTTATATGCGCCGTGCTACCGAATTTATGGAAAATGTTTGTCATTATTAAGGCGACTGTTTGCTATTGCGGCTAATATATTGACTATACACGAATGTTACCAGTTATCATTTTGAAATCGAGTAAAATTAAAACACGAGAAATGCTATAGGAAGTTAAGACATTCATAAAAGTATTTTATAGAAGAATTTAGGATAAATGAAAGAAAATAAGCAAGATATATTTATTCAGC
>MU159257.1:205986-236207 GCA_015888305.1 Antheraea pernyi | reverse complement strand
TATTAAATCATAATTAATTTAATTCGTTACTTATCATAGTAATCTGTTCGTACTTTTCTATATTTTATTTACTTTGTAACAAAGAGTTGCTAATAATATTTCCTGTGTTATTTAAGTTCCGAATTAGCTGATAGATGGCACTACAGATAATGAAACTTTGATTTAATTTGTTACCATTGAAACCAGCATTATACGCGCGCCCATTATACATAATTAATTCTATTATACGATTTTTATTATTATCCAATTTATTATTATAATTATTTTTTTCAAAATTTTTATTTCACTTATTTATAAACTATGTATTGATGAAATGACAGATATTTAACGACTGGATGGTAGAGAGATGTGACGCCATATTGCCGTAACGGACTTCCGTTGCATTATCGTCCAGTTACTTCCTAGTCGCGGGCAAAGAAGTTATACTTCAAAAATTCAAGAGCGACAATTGTTTCATGGACTTAAAAGGTCTTTGTCTCACCACAAGCTGCAGGCTTGTATGTGGAAGCATTGCAGCGCCGGTTTTCAGATAAAGCCTTCTGTATATTATTACATATATAACATTACAAATACACAGATGCACTTACATGATGATTTCAAATTAATATTATACATGCCCTTAATAATGTAGGCTTGTATGTGGAAGCATTGCAACAAAATTACAAATACACAGACGCACGTACACGATTATTTCAAATTAATATTATACATGCGCTTAATAATATAACCTAGTACTGTCTATGTAGAATACGATACAATATAATACAATAATTTCATGAAACTGTGGAATTAGGTACCATTTTCAAACGACTGCGCACTGGCTCCGAGATCACATGTTGTAACCACTTTGTTCAATTTATTAATATACTAAATTACAATAAATCAATATGTCTATCAAACTATAAGATGCACCGAGTATATTAAATAATCTAATCTAGCGTTTGACAAAGTGGAAATAAATATAATCTCGCCTGTGGTCAAATATCTTTTCTCGAGTATACAATTAACACTTAACATAATTTACATTAAATAAAAAGCGGGAACAAATTTTAATTTTTTATTAAAGCTATCGACGAAGGTGGGTGTTAAAAAAGTTTGTAAAACTAAAAACAAGATATCGAGGTACAAAAAGTGGACTTGCATAATGTTTGCAGCTCTTTAGCATAACAACCGACTTTAATGATAATTATTTAAAACGAAGTTCGACAATGTATAATAACTTATGTCTTGATTGTTGACTCAATCCTCTTACGGACGACATCTTCTTCGGGGAATAACGAGAATTTGTCCATATTAAAATACAGAGACTCGTCGCGTCGATGTAATTAATAAAAACACATTACAGAAAATAAATCGTCCATTGTTATAAGTACGAATTTGGATGGGAAACAGATAAAACTCGGCTGCTGATGTCACTGCGCACGACTATACATGATTATAATTAAATAGGCATTAAATACTAATAACGTTGCTTTATGGTAATGAGATTTCACTTTATGCTCTCGTTTTATACTTTACATTAACTGTGGAAGAAAATAAGGCACGTGGAGCAAGATTACAACAATATTTGAAATTAATTCTTTAATAAAATAATGGAAATCACTATATTAATCTATAGTACTTCATTGTCATGAAATATTGTTTATATACTCTATTACATACTCTATTAGTATAACAATCTTAATAGTAATTTATAGTTTATAAAATTATAGAAAGAGTTTTTACTTATTAGGATTTCATCAGAAGCAATGCGTTCAAATAAGAAAAACACTTTATATAATAGGTTAAATTGTTTTGTCAAATAAGAAACTGATACCAATAAGTAAACGGATAATTAAGTCATTCCATTTCAAATTAGTAAAATTTAAGTTGGCAAGTGGTCGGAACATTCGACTAGGGCGATGTCTGTCGGAAGTTAGCAAATTATCACTGGCTCGTAAAATTAACGCTTCTTATCGATCGCGAAATGATTTCAGAATTAAAGCTCACGCGGGAAATTGCACATTTCTGTAAGTGCACAGAGGTCAAAATTGCATATCGCCATGCGATCCTCAAGACTCACCTTATTTAAAGGTAACAAAATGTTTTCAATTTTATTACTGATTTTATGTTGAATTCTTTAAACATGTATAATGAGAATTGTGTGCGTGATACGGACGCATGCACCCACACAAGTGCGTCGCGTATTCTTTCGTGCTATTACTTGCTTTAGGGCATAAAGAGTAAGGTGCAAAATATGCAAGAGGCCAACGTGAATCTAAAATTTGCCTTCTGGAAGTGGCAGTTTCGAGATAAGATCTCACGATGCCGCAATAAAAAGCGTTCGTACCTCGTCCGTTGTGTAATGTGCATTCAAATTGCATTGTGCCAGAACTAATTCGCTTTAAGTCGATTCGCATGTTCCGGTAAACGTATGTTTTAATACAGTGTTACGCTAATGGCGGACCTACACTAATAATATCCGAGTCATGGCGTCGCGTCGAATTTGTTTATTTTGTTGGTATTAAGTATATTGAAAATTGTTTGAAAAAAAGATAAGTTTAATGAGTAATGCGAGTGTATTTATAGTTACAGCTAAAAGGACAGATTAATAAATTACGGAATATACACAGGGAAGGGCACTTTAGGAAACAATCATGCGAATGTTATTGTGCTTTAGGAGGTTCGGAGAGAGACAAGCGTGGCGCTCAAGATAAGGGTATGACAAAAGCTATTGTTTTGCAGAGCAATTACTCGCGGCTTGCGAATTACCTAAGACTCATATATAAATTAACCGCCGGCAAACAGCGGAAAGATTTCACTAGTTATACTCCAACATAACAATTATTCGTAAATCACTTTACTATATGTTGAAATTTACGAGAACTCATTCAAAGTGGCGCCAAACCCGACTCTGTAGTTTCGTACGTCTCGCACAAATACTAACTGATGGTTCTATTGAGTAAGGTTTACTTTGTTACAGCACCGTATCAGTTGATAGGGAAGACGAAATTTTGTAGTAAAAGAGAATATGCATGGCGATTTCGTGATGAATATTCATTTCCTACGGGGCATGAAATTTATTGTGTTTTACATTTATATTCTACTCAGCTGTCTTATGTAACGGTAGCGATGCGGGATTAGCGAATTGTGAACGTTCACATTAGGATTGTGTCGCACGATTCTCACTCGTGAGCGGTTAATTTTAACCGTCCTTAATAAATTAATGAAATCAATGCGTGACTTTCTAATGACATTTAGTTGCAAGGTTTTCCCGTTATTATGTAAAGTTCACAATCGAACCTATTGATTATTGATAGACTATACATTGTAACTACCAAAGCATATTGATTTGCAAAGTGCACATGTTTTATTAAAGGATCCATGTAAGATGTCACAATACCGTCTGTAAGAGTAGTTACTGTTGCAATCACGGCAGATCTTTGATACCGAACTATGTGACAGGTGCTCAATTATGTGACATTTACAATAAAAATATTTGGCGCGTAGTTAGTCATCGACGATCGAACTCAACGATCGACACACTTGGCACCCATCGAATATTTAGCGCATAAATCCATAGCGACTGTGCTACCGTTCTGTTCACTTGATGGATTCTGAGCTATATTTAATCAAAATGGGCGCGAGACATCGGTGCATTGTTGTCGCGATTGGATTGTTGGAGTTTCCATCCAGGATTAATAAGTTTTGATTAAAAATTCTAGCTTCGATATTGTATCTTTTTTTTATAGTAGCACGGCAAAATGACTGCACTGTGCCTGATGGTAAGCACAGTACAATCCAAAAACAATGGCGACCACCGAGTGACACACTGTCCATCGCCGGTCGCCGCTGTCATGCCGGCCTGCGAAAAGCTGGATATGCACAGGCTGATCCCGAAACGCGACCCGCAGAAGCGAATCAGCAAGTCAGGCTGTGAAACCCTACCACCCCGCTATGACCATTGCTTCGTTCGTTATTCAGCAGGGTGCACCACGTGCATGTGAGGTTGGCTTGGATGTTTCAAGTCTTAGATGTTATTTGACATCCCTTACACCCCAAAACTACCTACTTTATATATCTACAAATAAGAAACTTGTTTTGGAATGAGGGCCGTGTAATCAGTTGAAATAGTGTGGCAAACGTAGATCAGGCACTAGGCGGTGCGACAGACGAGCACCGCGCTGGGAGGTGGTCGGGTGGTGCGTGATTGCAGTGGCCGCGTCAAACAATTGATTAGTAGTATAAACTCGGTTTGGCACGCGCTAACGATTCATCATTCCGACTGATAATTAAATTGTAAATTAGCTAAGCCGACGCCACCTCGAAGCCGACGCTATTGGGTCGGTGCGGTCAGTATACGCTTACCACATTACTGCCATTATATTTTTTGACCATTCTTTAGGATTATAACCTCTTTATCCAAAATGCAAAGTAGTTAATTGGACAAATGCTGTTATTAATATATGCGTAGTATAGTAATAAGCGGCACGGCCGTACCATCTTTTTCTCGAGACAGTTCAGGCAATTTTCGACCCATTATTACTTCGTTGTGGATAAAACTAGACGCTTTTCAATAACCAAGCAGGCATTGTATAAACACGGTATATTTCAAATTTCATTCAATTTGAACCAGTAGTTTAAGAATTATAACTAGTCAAAACTTCTTAATTTTGGCACTCACTCACTGATTGACCGATCATCAAAACTCTAAGGCACTTCTCTAACAGACATAGGAGCTTCAAATTTAAAATACAATTAGTGTTTAGTATATGTAGTTGGACTTAATAAAGTAACCGACTTGTTATTGCATGGATCTCATAACTTATTATGGTGGAAGAACTGAGTTGCAAGACTTGGTTTTTGATTGCATAAATTATTCTATTTGTCATTTGTAACAATATGACAACACAGATGAGTGTATATACTAAAATTCGATTCGGATGGGCAACGCGCGTTGATTGCGAAAAATTCAATCTTGTTTCATGGAAATTTAATTTAACATACAAAATGAAAAGCTCTCTCGTTGTATATGAATCGATGCCGACCGGCTGACTGCTCCGCTGTTTGTGGACGAGATACTGCTTTGTGTGCATATTGTAATCAATTGTAGAATTGTATTCATTTAAATACTCAATTTTGCAATTTTAACATGAATTCAATAATTTTCCACGACCTGAACCTTAATTGTGGTAAACCAATTATTTAAATATTTTTAAATTGATAGTTTTAAGTATATTGTGTTAAGTGGCATATGTTGGATATATAATGTTTTAAAATATGTTCGTTATATATAAGCGCGTGAGTAAAGAGGTAATTTATATCTAGGTAGCCAATTTATAAAGACAAGAATTTGGGAGTACTTTCTATTTTTTGGTTATGGCATCGTAGGTAATGTCAATATTGTTGTATATATAAGATACATATTACTTATATCAAACATTTTTTACTATAAGATCAATAACAACTTGGAACTGATCTCCATATGAAAAATGTTAAAAAGGTTGACATAGCTGCCTAATACAAAACTATAAGAAAATCCTAAAAATAAATAATTCTCTTAATTTGAAATATATTTATATCACGAAAATAAATCATTTATATATTATAGAAAGAAAGAAAGAAAGAAAGAAAGAAAGAAAGAAAATATGTTTATTGCAGCAAACACATGGATAACACAATAGTAGAAAAATAGAGTTACAAAAAGAAATAAAGAATGTACGTTAAAACATATTAAAATTATACCACGGTTTAACTGCAAAGGCGCACAATTCAGCATGTGCTGGTTGCCACCTTTACAAATGGCCCCAGCGCTGATCTTCCATTGTGGCCAAGTGGGTTTATGTATCTATTAATAATAACACTATGATAATAATATTATAATAACACTATAATAGCGAAGTTTATTATGTATAAGTATATGTATGCATATAAGTAGATATTCATATAGGAAAAATAAAGTATTAAATAGGTGAGATATATAAATTAATGGATAAATAAAGAATAAATAAATAGGTAATGGGATTATATCGCCGAGATGTCCAAATTATAATTTTCGAAACACGCCTGTGAGTCGAGTAAAAACATTTTTTATATATTATGTAATTTATAGCTTCATTTTATGTTCCCTTCGTTTATATTAAAATTCAGTTTGATTTGGAATAATTTTTATTTATCACATGTGCCAATATTTGTAAACAAAAGACTTTTCTCAAGTAGGTGTGTTCTATTGATAAAATATGATGATTGACAAATGAAAAGGTAAGTAGGCTTACGTTATAGTTTGATTCTTTTCATGTAACATTCCAATTCATTTTCCGTCGGCTATCGCAAACCGGGTTACAAAAATAAACCAGCAAGGCCAGTCTTTGTCGATAAATAGTTACGTACAAAACAAAGTTTACGTGTTGATTGATAGTAATCAATCATTAGTCATTACAGAAATTACAGATATAATAATGGTTTTATTTTTTAAGACTTCGGTCTCAGTAAAACCAGTGACAGTTTGTTTTACAACAAAGTCTTAAAGGATATTACCGATTTGCCGGATTGTGAGTTTAAGTGCCATGTCAAGCGGGTTTTGGTGTCAAAAGATCTACAAATAAGAAACTTGTTTTGGAATGAGGGCCGTGTAATCAGTTGAAATAGTGTGGCAAACGTAGAGCAGGCACTAGGCGGTGCGACAGACGAGCACCGCGCTGGGAGGTGGTCGGGTGGTGCGTGATTGCAGTGGCCGCGTCAAACAATTGATTAGTAGTATAAACTCGGTTTGGCACGCGCTAACGATTCATCATTCCGACTGATAATTAAATTGTAAATTAGCTAAGCCGACGCCACCTCGAAGCCGACGCTATTGGGTCGGTGCGGTCAGTATACGCTTACCACATTACTGCCATTATATTTTTTGACCATTCTTTAGGATTATAACCTCTTTATCCAAAATGCAAAGTAGTTAATTGGACAAATGCTGTTATTAATATATGCGTAGTATAGTAATAAGCGGCACGGCCGTACCATCTTTTTCTCGAGGCAGTTCATGCAATTTTCGACCCCCTATAACTTCGTTATGGATAAAACTAGACGCTTTTCAATAACCAAGCAGGCATTGTATAAACACGGTATATTTCAAATTTCATTCAATTTGAACCAGTAGTTTAAGAATTATAACTAGTCAAAACTTCTTAATTTTGGCACTCACTCACTGATTGACCGATCATCAAAACTCTAAGGCACTTCTCTAACAGACATAGGAGCTTCAAATTTAAAATACAATTAGTGTTTAGTATATGTAGTTGGACTTAATAAAGTAACCGACTTGTTATTGCATGGATCTCATAACTTATTATGGTGGAAGAACTGAGTTGCAAGACTTGGTTTTTGATTGCATAAATTATTCTATTTGTCATTTGTAACAATATGACAACACAGATGAGTGTATATACTAAAATTCGATTCGGATGGGCAACGCGCGTTGATTGCGAAAAATTCAATCTTGTTTCATGGAAATTTAATTTAACATACAAAATGAAAAGCTCTCTCGTTGTATATGAATCGATGCCGACCGGCTGACTGCTCCGCTGTTTGTGGACGACATACTGCTTTGTGTGCATATTGTAATCAATTGTAGAATTGTATTCATTTAAATACTCAATTTTGCAATTTTAACATGAATTCAATAATTTTCCACGACCTGAACCTTAATTGTGGTAAACCAATTATTTAAATATTTTTAAATTGATAGTTTTAAGTATATTGTGTTAAGTGGCATATGTTGGATATATAATGTTTTAAAATATGTTCGTTATATATAAGCGCGTGAGTAAAGAGGTAATTTATATCTAGGTAGCCAATTTATAAAGACAAGAATTTGGGAATACATTCTATTTTTTGGTTAATGCATCGTAGGTAACGCCAATATTGTTGTATGTATAAGATATATATTCCTTATATAAAATATTTTTTAGTATAAGATCAATAACAACTTAGGACTGGTCTCCATATGAAAAATGTTAAAAAGGTTGACATAGCTGCCTAATACAAAACTATAAGAAAATCCTAAAAATAAATAATTCTTTTAATTTGAAATATATTTATATCACGAAAATAAATCATTTATATATTATGACTTCATTTTATGTTCCCCTTCCTTTATATTAAAATTCAGTTTGATTTGGAATAATTTTTATTTCTCTCTCGTTGTATATGAATCGATGCCGACCGGCTGACTGCTCCGCTGTTTGTGGACGACATACTGCTTTGTGTGCATATTGTAATCAATTGTAGAATTGTATTCATTTAAATACTCAATTTTGCAATTTTAAAATGAATTCAATAATTTTCCACGACTGAACCTTCATTGTGGCAAACCAATTAATTTAATATTTTTAATTTGATTTTTTTAAGTATATTGTGTTAAGTGATATATGTTTGATATATAATGTTTTAAAATATGTTCGTTATATATAAGCGCGTTAGTAAAGAGATAATTTATATCAAGGTAGCCAATTTATAAAGACAAGAATTTGGGAATACATTCTATTTTTTGGTTAATGACACGCCTGTGAGTCGAGTAAAAACATTTTTTATATATTATGTAATTTATAGCTTCATTTTATGTTCCCTTCGTTTATATTAAAATTCAGTTTGATTTGGAATAATTTTTATTTATCACATGTGCCAATATTTGTAAACAAAAGACTTTTCTCAAGTAGGTGTGTTGTGTTGATAAAATATGATTGACAAATGAAAAGGTAAGTAGGCTTACGTTATAGTTTGATTCTTTAATGTAACATTCCAATTCATTTTCCGTCGGCTATCGCAAACCGGGTTACAAAAATAAACCAGCAAGGCCAGTCTTTGTCGATAAATAGTTACGTACAAAACAAAGTTTACGTGTTGATTGATAGTAATCAATCATTAGTCATTACAGAAATTACAGATATAATAATGGTTTTATTTTTTAAGACTTCGGTCTCAGTAAAACCAGTGACAGTTTGTTTTACAACAAAGTCTTAAAGGATATTACCGATTTGCCGGATTGTGAGTTATGTATATAATATAGAAAAGAAATAAAGAATGTACGTTAAAACATATTAAAATTATACCACGGTTTAACTGCAAAGGCGCACAATTCAGCATGTGCTGGTTGCCACCTTTACAAATGGCCCCAGCGCTGATCTTCCATTGTGGCCAAGTGGGTTTATGTATCTATTAATAGTAACACTATGATAATAATATTATAATATGTAATAGCGAAGTTTATTATGTATATGTATCCAAAACATCACGAGCATGTCAAGGTCATCGGTGACGCGATCCCATAAGTTTTTCCCCTACCAAAAATCGCTCAACGCTGCTAAAGAAGCTTTCACTTCAAGAAATAAGGACTACAGAACAAAATTGATTAAGATTGATACGAAACCTTTTATCTTTAAGTGCTGAGTTGTTTATTTTGCAGTACACACAAATGAAGGCTTCAGTGTTGTGTTCAGTGAGTGTGATCGACCTAAAAGGAAAAAAATATTCAATTTTTTTTTTGCAATATTAAAGTTTCAGTTTTCTATACAAAAGACATCAACGAGCTAGGACGGCTTCATGATGATTTATTTATTAGATAAATATTATATAATAGTTTACCATATTGAACTACGGAAGTTACAATCCTACAGTGAGATTCCAATTCATTTTCCGTCGGCTATCGCAAACCGGGTTACAAAAATAAACCAGCAAGGCCAGTCTTTGTCGATAAATAGTTACGTACAAAACAAAGTTTACGTGTTGATTGATAGTAATCAATCATTAGTCATTACAGAAATTACAGATATAATAATGGTTTTATTTTTTAAGACTTCGGTCTCAGTAAAACCAGTGACAGTTTGTTTTACAACAAAGTCTTAAAGGATATTACCGATTTGCCGGATTGTGAGTTTAAGTGCCATGTCAAGCGGGTTTTGGTGTCAAAAGGCTACTATAGAGGGGAGCAATATGATGATGACTGGAATTAACTCATTTCTGGGCATCCACTAAAAACGATTGTGACGTTTAATGTATTCTAGATATTACATGTATATGTTAAAAAGATTAGATCGAGTTTCTTACCGGTTCTTCCCGATGTCTGGGTTGTTTTCCGAACCGTTTGATGTTCATAAGTGCTTTCTTAGGGTCTAAATTGAATAAAGTATTATTGTTTTTTTTTTAATTCAAAGCTCGACCTACCTGCAATCTATATTTCTTAACCGTTGTATAACCTATTACAATTTTGTGTAAGTTTTAAAATATAAATTAAATTCTTTATTCACAACAAAAACTATCTTTTCCGTTAAAACAAATGTTATTTATAGCTGGTTTTATTAACATGTTCAAAATTTGTTTTCGTTATTTTTAGACTAATTTTATCGGTCTTTAAAACGTTGATAGCTCCGTGGTTATCAGATTGAAAAATACAGCGAGAGAACGATATGGTAGGCTGTGTTCGGTAAAGCTGTGTACGATGTGTTCTGTGAGGCGGGGCACTTCGTCAGAATATGCACACCTCAGCAGATTGGGGACGATGGGTTTGTCAATAACTAACAATAACTTTTTAGGTGTTCATTAGAAATTACTTAATGTTAAGTGATAAGGAGGTTAAAGATAGTAACAAGCTAACCCTAGAGAAGGGCTGACTTTCAATAGCAGTTGTCGGAACTAACCATTTTTTTTTATGTCATAGGTGGCAAACGAACGGGTGGGCCACCTGATATTAAGTGATCACCACCGTCCATGGACACTAACAACACCAGAGGAGTTGCAAGTACGTTGCCACCCTTTGGGGGAAGGGTTAGGGGAGGGAGAGGGAGAGGAGAGAGGAGAGGGGTAGGGAGGTGGGCCTCCGGCGCTCTCACTGACCGAACGAAACGCAACAATGCAATTTTCACTTTAAGTCGGTTTTCTATGAGAGGGTGGTAGTACCCCGGACGAGCCGACCCATTCATGCTGAAACCAGTAATAGTTTCAGCGTAGCTCTACCACCATTAACCATTAACCTATTGGTGCTTGGTGATAGATTGTTCAGCTTATGGCTCTAAAAGGCTGAGGGTTCATTTGAATGTTTTCCTAAACTAAAAACTAACTAGGTAGCTAAGATTGTAGGATGCGAATTCACGTCGATCGACACAATGTCTGAGAGCACTACCACTGAACCAACATTGATTTGTTTTTAGGATATTTTTTATCTGATGCCAAACACCTGTTAATGTATTGCGGTACCTACACTTGAATCCCAGTCTTCTTTTTAGGCTTAGTGTGTTACCTTCGAATGCTTTTGTTTAACATTATCTGTGCTTAAGGAAAAGCTATGGTTAATAATATAATGAAGTAAATTATAGCGTTAAATACATTATTTTACACCTTGCAACCATATTACAACCATTTCGATATAAATCGTTTATATAGTATCATCATCATCAGTCTGTAAGAGACCCAATACAGGGTCATGGGCCTCTTCCCGAAGGAAGGTATGGGCATAATCACCACGCTAGCCCACGACGTATTGGTGATTTCAAACTATGAGAAATCCACAGTTATATAATTTTCTCACATACAGTAGTACTACAAGAACATTTCTCAGGTTCAGGTTTCCTCACGATGTTTTCCTTCACCATCAGCTGATAATGTTACCAATTTATTTATTATTATATAATTTATATAATATAAGAATAAGGAATACAAAAAGGCACAATGTAAAAAAGCTACTCATATAACATTATATTAGTTTAGTTAGAATAACAATGCTAAATCCGTTATTGTAAAATAAAACATTATTTACGACAGAAGTATTTTTAATGTACCTCTTTGCTAGAAGCTGAGTTATTGTTTTTTAATTATTCCGATTCTTCAGTCATTAATCTCCCGTCGCATAAATAAATCTCTTGTTGTTGCACCACATATAGAGTCGTATTTATAGTGGTTCGTCGCACCTATCGCGGGGAGTATTCGCGTGCCGATGCCTTGTCAATAATCGTTAATAGATATTTCAGAAGACAATGCAATCGGCTAAGTATAGCCCGTCGTGACTAACACGCCGGTGCGAGGCGGTGCGGTGCGGCGGCACCGGCTACTACACGCATGCCTCACAGTCTTAATCTTATTATGGCGGGATAATTTATTTCTAATGGAGACCGTTTGACAGTTAGCGTTCCATTTTCCTATAACCTATTTGCTTTGTTATCTCTTGTATCAAGTGTCTAAACATTAAAGTAGATATAGACAGAGAGCAAAGGATACGGTGAATATGCGCACATGTCGTTGATTATTCAAATAAGTATCATAATAACAGTTTTTGTATCTGTTTATGTTTTATTTATTGTCACTGTAAAGCAAGCGGTCAAGATTTTTGTGAGCTTAACAATAAATACAAATTCTCTTAAATTAATAAGTGG
The DNA here is from genome assembly GCA_015888305.1 of Antheraea pernyi. NCBI lineage: Eukaryota > Metazoa > Arthropoda > Insecta > Lepidoptera > Saturniidae > Antheraea > Antheraea pernyi. The sequence goes on along the minus strand of MU159257.1, from coordinate 223,812 downwards.
ACACAATATAAGATATAATTTGAAAGATTTTACAATAACTTATATATTAATGTATTTATATATTAATGAAAAAAGTTTACAAAAAAAAACCGCCTTCGATGTGAAAAACTAACAAGGCACTATAAAAGCGCAAAATAACTGAATTATTAAAATAACCAAATGAAAAAAAAAAATATTGATATTCGCGCTACCTAATTATATATTTCGTCCTCCTTTTACGAAGTCGGTTAAAAAATGGGATAAGTTCATAATTTTATATTTATTTATGATGGAAATGTGTGTTGCATTTTATAAAATTGACTTGCGTGTAAATTTTGAATGTAAAAAAGTTGCATGTCGTTAACATTAATTATGAATCTATTTTTATCTAAAAGATAAGACACGTGACAAAAAATTCAGCATAGACTCCATATGCTGCCATTCGTCGGAAGTCGTAAGTTACAGTTATGAAGCGAACGACACCAGTTTCATAAACATTGTTTTTCTTCGTTTCGCCCCTAATATTTATATTTATCAATCCATCTACACATTTAGTTCAAAATAGCGAACCCCCGAGGGTGCCCCGGGCCCGCCATCATTACGATTTATTGTTTACTTTGGTCATAGTTTGGGGATCTTACAACGGTTCTCGGATTTTAAGATTACTTATTGTTGACCGAAAGGAACTGTGGTTTTCCGTGAGTCTTTTAAATATAGATTAGATTTATTCAGTTAGATCATTAAGGTTTCTATTTATTTTTATTTATGGATATGTGGTATTATATATGTTAATGTCAATAAATGTTTATTTTATCTGTAGTATACAGAGCTACAACAAATATATATGCTTTCTAAATAAATATAGCAATATCATTTTTTTTTCACAAATTGACTATGGCACTCCAGTGATTACCAACAAAATGAAATGTTACTTAATCAAAAATAATAAATTTTACCGGTTTTTCGGGATGTCTGGGAAGCAAGGATGTCATTAAATAAATCTAGTAAAGAGTCATTCATTTTATTTTCGAGTTCTAGTTTTGGAACTTCGTTTCGTGTAATCAATAATTTAAAACACAAATATTTCAATCATTTAATTAAAAATATGATCATAAATTAGAATTCCCGATCAGTGCGTCTACATATGACGTCAGCTAAATAAGAAAACAATAAATATCTTACAACATGTGTTCGTGGAGAATTACAATTTTTAATTTAATAAAAAATCACTTCATACTAGAACCAGAAGGCAGACTAAATCTATAGCTATTTCCTCCATCAACAATATTTCACGTACGTTTTATTTTTGTATAGCCGGTGTATAAATATTATCTATTTTTAAAGGTTCGCACACGTGGCCGAGATATAGAGCATTCTGTTAAGAGATATTACGACTCTCAAACTGGGGTGAGGACTAGTAATATTTTATTTGTATAATCTCGGTATGTTTGAAAGCTGTTGTATGAGGTTCATAGTTTTATTACCGAATGTTCGTAAACTGCGCGTGCGGCGATTAATCTACGATACAAGGGTCACTGAACTTTACAAAGTTTTATGAAAATTTAAACTCTACGATCCAAGGGTCACTGAACTTTACAAAGTTTTATGAAAATTTAAACTCTACGATCCAAGGGTCACTGAACTTTACAAACTTGTATGAAAATTTAAACTGAAGTGTTATTTTTTCCTAATCCTTTGTAATTGTGATTAAAATAAATAAAAAAACGATTAGAAACATTAAAAAATTAGCTAAATGTTGTTTCGGATGAACGCTGTTACGAATTATCAAGGAAGTAAGTAATAATTGCAGTATTTTTTCACTTCTACTGCTGTTCTCTAATAAATCTAACGAAACATAATACATTTACATTTTTTTTTTAACTAATTGGCAGTCTAATTAATACTAATTTCAGAACAAAGTGTTTCATAAATAGATTTATTTATCTTACTCACAGATATTATAGTAGTCTTGTATTTAATGGCATATATTGAATACCTCAGAATACATATATGCCATACGACATGACTTTAATGAATTCTATATTCTCTCTTATTCTGCGAAACACAATTACCAGTTATTGATTAATTTAAATAAAAAAATATATATGTTTCATTAATATACTTTATGGTGACCAAATTCAAAACTCTGAATCATCATAACGTATAATACCTTCTTAGAATTCAATGTGACTATTTAAAATATTTGTTTACGTTTAATTTTGCACGAACGTGAAATTCGAAGTGTCAGAATTTGTTTGCCTCGTGCCATAAGCAAAAATTACTTAGACCTATAGTCAGAACGCGATGTTTTGATACTTTTTATTAATTTTTCCTTATAATAATAACGCTATTCTAAGAATTTTTCTTGTTTTTTAATGCAAAAAAATATTGATGTTTTTACTATATTTTAAAACTAAAACGGATAATTTCAAAAGACCTGTAATTTTTAAATGTAATTTACAATAAACTCTATAAACTCACCTTCATAGATATGATTAGACGTATCGCCTTGTCTAATCGTAAAATACCAACGAATGATTATATTTTGTATTTTAATTAACTTACTTAGGTAGCTACAAACATAAAAATATGCCATTATATATCTGTATTTTTAACATTGGTATCGAATAAAAATGTAGTTTAATTTGCTAAATGATGAGCTATGTAATAATTGTTTGGTATTTTTATAACAAAAAGAAAGCCGCTTGGCTGAATCATAATGGTCGAACTGCTTTACAAAACGTTATTAATATATTAGCATGTTTATGTTTACTAATGTTCGCTCAGTGTTCGAAATTCAATCATAATGTATTGATTTATTAATTTTTCCAGATTCAACATAAAAAAAATTAAAAAATATTTTAAAAAAAAGGTAAAATATTTGCGAAACGGAGGAAGAAGATTTACTTAACTTGTCTTAAAGGTATATATTAAACGATAAAAAAACAAACTATTTCTAATTTATTTATACCACTAAAGCAGGTGAATAGATATTAAATAGAAAAAAAAGAAATACACTAAACAAAAAACGTAAATAAACTTAACTTTCTTAACTCTAAAGAAGTTTCACTTCAATAAATATATAATTCATTTATTTATAACAATAATTAGATCAGAAAGTAAATCAGGAATTGTATATATTTTGGTACATATGGTAACCAGGGTTCGATTAGATATTTTAGTGAGATCGATCAGTAATTGATATAAGTAAAAGATCAAGAAACACCGTGAAATAATATGGCGTCGGTCTTCTCGATACTTGACATATTTATGTATACAGTAGGTGCAGCGCACGGGACATATGGCGCGGCAATTTATGAACCCGACGGCCCATTACCATTTTAAATATTATTTTTAGGGAATTTCGTGTCAGATCTCACTCGTCGGCGGCCCGTATATTAAGAGATGTGATCCTCTGATTAAGTTACCCTGATATTTTTTGAAGTGGAGTGCGTTAGGATTTTTCTGTTAATTAAGGAAACATTGACATATCGGCAGGCGGCTTCATAATTTATTTACTGAACATACTAATGATTATTTTCATTACAATGTCTAATAGCACGTAATGTATAATAAATAGCAAAGAGTGTTAAAAATTATTTGAAGTATAAATAAGTTTTTTGAAAATAAAAATGAGATTACATACTCTTCGGTGTAAATACTTTTTAGACTGAAATAAATATATAATACAAATTATAACACAATGAAATTTTACAAAATGTGAATCCCTAAAGTTTTGGTTATGTGGTATCGCTTCAGAACGATCGCAGTGAAGCAATTAATAGTTTACCAGAATGACTATAAATGGTACAGTTGTGAACCCGTCTAAAGCAAACAAAGCTGGGTCAACCGCGCCATTAAACTTTATGAAACGGAAGCTGTCAGCCAGCATGTGTGCATGACACCCGTTCTTCGATGTATCAATAAAGTTCGACGCGTGCGCAGACCTTTTGCCGACGATGTAATGTATATATTATTATCTTATGAAGAGTTATAAAACAATTTTTAAATAATTATGGTAAAACAATTATTTTTTTCGATTGTTTAATACTGCTATATAACGATATATATGTATATAAAACGAGAATGATGATTGTTCCGACGGATTTCGGCCATAGTGACCTCTAATTTGAGAAATGGTGCTAGTGCCCTCGAAAGTGGCTTATGTGCCTATCTTCGTGGCGAAACTCTGTGCATACTGAGGGCACGTGAGTACGCCGTTCTAATAATGATATGTAGGGTTTTTTTACGCTGAGCCTCGAACTCGCGTACTTGTATGTTTAGCATCCTACGCCATTCTGACCGCTGTGTTCCCAAACGTTGCCTACGAGAGGGCTTTATGTTGCATCTCTTCATGCAGACCGCCATGATTCCGCTTGTCCTCCTCCAAATATACTATTCCAGATATATTAAATATAATATTCTCCAAAAGGAGAATATTACTCAACCGTTTTGATTTTGTTATGATTTCGGAGTTGTGACATACTCGTAGATAAGTTACTATACGTGCGCGAATTTTCAAATGACCGATGGTACATTTTCTTGTATTTACCATACACCAAGTGGAACACACTTGTCTTATCGCGTTCTAGGATGTGCCGGTATATAGCGGCTTGATAGGCATTTATATCCGACTAGGTCGAGTATTACCATGCTCATGTTTATAAAACCGTTTGCTTAGTTTTGGTTTGTAGCGTTTTATGCCATATTCAATAGCTAAGAGGTTTACAGGCCGACGTGGCAGCAGTGACTGGCGATGGATCCTATATCTCTTTGTCACTTGTTTTTGTGCACTGTGTTCGCTGCATTGTGCTTAATCAGGTACAAAACCGTTACTATGCTGCCGTTACTATAAAAGAAAAAAAAATGAACTAAGAATTCGGATCAATTTCGGAACAATAAATTCGAATCAACTGAATGAATTTTTTTAGGAGATTTTTTATGAGTTACAAGTGTTTGCTCGCAGCTTCGCCCACGTTATGTAGATTAGACCTCGGGAAGACTTATTTTTTTCAGAATGAAAGTACCCTATTCTGTACCCCTGACTACTTGTCTACGACATTTCCTGATAATCGGTTGAGCAGTTAAAGTGTAAAAACGAAACAAACAAACATACTCACATTCACTTTTATATCTAATATTAGGGAGGCTTGCTACCTCAAACTAGTATGATATATTTTACTTTGGTTAGGTTAGGAAGGTTATACCTTTATGTGGAAAATAGAGACCAGCCACAAATATTAATATTAAAACTACAACGGTAAGAGGTAATGAAATGCGTTAATAAGCCAAATCAAGTGATTAAAGTAATAGCTAATTAATACAATAAAATATGCGGTTAATAATAATAATGAAGACATATGATAAAATGGAGCAGCTCAAAAGCTTTCGCCATACCGTTAAATTTGCCAGCAAAACGCTTCCTTGCAAAATGCTCAGCGGCAAACAAAAACGCCGGCGAGAATGTAATTCTAATTCTGACGAATAAACATAGTTTAAGCATTAAAAAGAAATTTCCTAACAATTTTAATTTCGTTCGTTGAGTTTGTGTTTTAAAAAAATAGTAAAAAAAAAATAAACAATTTGATATTGTTATGATTGTGACGAGGTGTTCATTGAGCTGTGACGCGCGACCGGACATTGTGGTAGATGCCTGCACCTTGTACACCGTCATCGTACAATCGAGCACAAAAACTGGGGCGACATTTTGCACCGTATATTTTTATTTATTACAAAACAAAACTTTGTATTACTATAAGTACAATATTACATAAACCTTCTTCATGACATTTCATTGCTAGATAAAAATAATTCTAATGATAATCAAATCAATGTGTATACAATATATGCTGGTTTTTATATCTAAGACGAATAAACTCCCACAGGTATTTAACGGTGGTAAGCTATTAATGGTTTCAGCATGAATGGGTCGGCTCGCCCGGGGTAGTATCACCCTCTCACAGAAAACCGACGTGAAGTAACAGTGCTTGCATTGTTGCGTTTCGTTAGGTCAGTGAGAGCGCCGGAAGCCCACCTCCCCTGTGCCTTTCCTTACTCCCCCTCTCTCCCAAGACAGGTTGGCAACGGACTTGCGACTCCCCTGGTATTGCAAGTGTCTATGGACGGTGGTGATCACTTCACATCAGATAACACACCGGTCCGTTTGCCTCCCACGATATAAAAAAACACTGTTCTACCAATTGTCACAAAAGTTGGTATATCAAAGCATGTTCTCATCTCTCATCTATTTATGAAGTCATTGATTTAGTAAATAATAAACTAGGTAAAAAACCGCGATCACAGTTAGTATTACACTCATAATAATTCTAATTGTCCTTACTAATACCGCAAATACGAATGTTAGTTTGTTACGCGTTCACGCTTAAACTACTCAACGAATAATCGTGAAATTTCGCATAAACATTATCAGGAGTACAAAATGGTCACACAGTACTTTTTATCTAGAAAAAGTGCTGATGTAACAAATAAGTCAAATCCACATTATCGCTAGACACTGGCAAAATTTGTATTGTATGGGTCTCAGTAACTTTTACCGAAACGAACATCACCGAACCTATTGCTATTACAAGTATAAAAAATATCAAATCCCGTAGAATCTCTCTGAAGACAGTTTAGACTATAACAAGTAAAAAAGTAAATGATGAGACAAGCAAGTAATCGGCCATTTATTGTAACTGCATCGCTTAAAGTCGTGCAACACTGTACTTCGTTTTGGTTAACTGAATCAGCAAAAATATTTTTTCAGAACATCAGCCAATATATTGACAAGAACCTGTTAGTAATATAATTCTAACTAATATTATTAATGCGAAAGTGAGTTTGCTTGTTTGTTTAATTACTCAATCGATCATTGAAATTTGCATATATACTTGCATATATATAGGACATTGGGTACTTTTCGTCTAGAATATATTACTGTTCAGGGATTAACCAAATATATATTAAGGGGTGCGAAACCGCGTGCTAAAGTTAGTAGTGTTATAATTACACAATCTTGACATACATGTAAAACCCATTATAACACATTATTCATTGTTTTAAAAATAATTATTTTGTAACCGATTGTACGAGTCGAATAATAAAGAGGTACAATATCAAACGGAAATATCGAGTTCATCACCACCATTATATGTATAAAAAGGTCACATCATTTATTCCGATACGGGAAGTTCGATTTTATTTGAAATTTTTATACGTATCTAACAACAGTATATTAACATAAACACGAATAATAAAATGTAACAGTTACGTATGTTGCCAATATACGAGTATATTGTAGTGAAATAGTATGTATAATTAAATATCTGTAACAATATATGATATTATAAAATCACTAAAGATTGGATGTTCCATAAATCACGTATTTAATAAAGTTTTACAACAGTTCAACACCTATTTATTAAACCTAATATCTATAAAAATAAAAGTCACTAAAACACAGATCGTGAAATTTACTAAAATTATAGCATAATACCTAAATCAAATTTTAATACGTATGCAGCTATATAATGCCATGCTAAATATAATATTATATTGACTGAACGAAACTATTTATGAGACAGATAAAATATTGTAATTTGATCGGGTATCTATTTTATATTCAAAATTCTCTTTCATAAAAACTTAAGTATAAACCTTAGCTAAAGAAAATATAAACGCTGTCCAAAGGCGAATATGCGGTAATCCCTCACACAAGTGGGTAAGACGACTTGAATTTTTAATGTTACACTCAGACCGCTGCAAACCGTAACAGTTTTCTTGTCATTGGTGGAGTGGAGATGTGAGATAAATTTTGCAGAGTGGCCCCATCTTTTCGTCTGACATCAATCTTTAATGCGAATACAGGGTACACTTCATATGCGGCGTGTCTAATGCTATTTGTTCGCGAAGTATGAAGCTTTTACATTGTAACTCAATAATACGCTTGGCCTATATTCTCATTACAATATTGTGGCGAGCGTATCAAACTAGGAACATTTTCAGAATATTAAATTCGTATTTTCATTTCAGGAATGTATTTCCAATAAATAATTCCAAGTCGTTAAACAAGAGATAGGTAGGTAATGTTCACCTTGAAAGCATGAATCGACTTCCTCATAGCCGGCGATAATAATGACAGCATTAAAACAATAGTTGTATTAGTTTTTATTTTTCGCCTCAGCTGAAGGTCATGTTTAACAATACACAAAACAAAGTTGACGCGATTCGTCTCGCCATATAATTTCAGCAGTCAAACAGCACGTCAGCGCGAGGCGCGGTCCGGAATCGATTTAACCGTTCCATTTCCGCTGTTTTTATAGGGAATAATTATTGGAAAACTGATCAAACAATCAAGGACCGTTTCCGTCACTTGGTTTGATTTTTAATAAAGAAAGAAATCAACTCATAGAGCTGTGGATAATCTGTGGATACAATCAACTGTGACCGCTTCCTCGATAGATTTTTATTTCTTCTTTGATAATTCGTTTTTACATTCAACGTGACGGTATGGTTTTTCCTTATCGTCGAGCGATGTTGTATTTTTGTTAAAGCGTGCTTGCTGGTGCGGTTGGCGTCGCGTCGCACCTGCCCGAATGCCCGAAACTACGATGAAAGTACTGGGCTTTAATTATTAACGATTGTTTTTATACCATTTAATATTGCGACTTACTTGTCGAATCGCATCAGCTGGTTGATTACGAAAATCTTTTTGTTATACTTTTTAAAGAGCATGCAACGAAGCGTGTCATAATAGATTTTTCGTTATTTATGCTTGTCTTCGATATGAAAGTTTTGTGAAAGTAATATAGATGTTTGAATTTATGATATAAAAAGTATGGTTGTACACACCATTAGGTGGTGGCGGGTATAATATAAAATAACTAGGAATGAAGAATAATTATAACACTTCATGTCGGTAGCAAAATATAATTGTAATATTTCTAGTATCATATATATTATCATCATCATCATATATATTAATACGTGAAGCCTAAACTTTGTATCCCTTTTTAACGGAATTGAGCGAACGGATGAACGTGAAATTTAGCATAGTTATAGTTTATATGGAGGAGAAGTGCAGAAAGATATTTATTTTATATAAAATGCATTCGAAGTATATTAAATTAATTAAAATATGCATTACTCACACTACTGCTTCAATTTTACGCAACTACTACACACATGTAAATAAAAAAGACATTTTGACATCTATCAATAAAGGACGTCAAAAAAGGTTGTGAAGGAGGTTGCTATGCTCGACTGTATGTATTATTTTACTCTTACGTTCCAATTACCCTTTTTCATTCTACATTCAACAATGATATTATAACATACAACTATTATTATAATGACTAAGTAACCATGATAAAAACCTTTGATTATAGAAGTAAGTTGACAAAAGAACCCTAATAAAGTTCAAACTTTAAAAAATCAATGAACTATGGTCGAATGTCGACCACTGGGCGCCCACTAGTATTATGAAGTGCAAGAAATGTGTATATATTTGTACTAATATTTAATATTATTTATTTATTTTATTTATGTATATACAAATAGAGGTCAAAACCTCTGTATATGCATTACCTACAAAACTTTTTGATTGACAACAATACCGCTAGTTAGCTGGAAGAAAATGCTTCATAGCATTAAGCTCGCCAGTGTACAAACAAAAAGTGCAATACAGTATTCACTCACTCATTCATTCAAGAAATTCTTCTTTTTTTTGTTTGAACGCCCTATCGCTTGATCTACAAATGGGCTTAGAAACTTGAGGAATATTATAAGTACTAATATAACCTAAGATTGTAATACTACGACTTTTTTTCAAACTGACTACGCTATTGACTTAACAACTTCACCGGACTACTAAGGCGAGCGCTTAAGGCACTTAGCCGATTTTATTTGGGCAACTAGCTCAAGGGTGTACAGCACACCTCAGCATGGACTGTTGCCTGATACATGCAATTCGCGACCTATCTGAGCTAACCTAAGCTAAGCTACATATTCATACATATATGAGTTGTTGAAACATATATGTGTACCAAGCATACATACCTCAATAACTCTTATATAATTTTCTAAATTATTTCAGTTCGATAAGGGAAACCGAGACCGGAAACCAAAACGATACTCATGCTTTATAAGGCATTTGTTTAGGCTTACCTTATTCTATAAAAAACAGTGAAGTGAAATTTTTGTATCACATGAAAACATTTTAATTATTTATCAATCACTTTTCAATAGCATTGATTGTGTTCAGTGATCGCCATCTTGTTTGAACGCAGTACATGCAACGATGGACAACGAGAAAGAAAGAAAGCTAGAAGAGTTTATGTCTCACTGTTCTCCAATACCCGAAGACAAGGGAGACGCTGCTCCCAGTCTACTCAATACAATGTTTAACCCCATCACTTTTCGTCACACAAAAACGTTGCTGATCTGAATTACAAAAATTCTCTTATAAGAACTTCAATAATTAATTAAAAGCCTTAAAGATATAATGCGTGTGTAACCGCGGGTTACAGCTAGTATTAGATAGGATCACTCTACTTCTGATTATGTTGTTATTTATTATTGTATGAGATGTATGTCATTATGTCGATTATAATAAACATCAAACTGTCAGTGAGAGGCACGCGCGCCACCATAACGTTACGGTTTTGAGTGTAAATGAACATACAGCTAATGGACTATTAACCTCCTGCCGTTAATTATTAATATTTTATTTTTACGGCTCACCTCTGTCCAAATTTAACGATCACTTTCCGGTCCTCATATCCATATTATGATATTTTAGAATATAATGTTTGTTTGTCGCTGATAGAAAGGTCAATGATTTTGTTTAAAAAAAAGCTATTTAGTCGTTAAAATATGGAATATTAAATTCCTTAGCAGATTTAGCGATGATTTAAATGACACATGTTTATTATAAATATTAATGTTCTTTTATATTGTGCCCGTAATATGATATTTGGTGACAGAGTCGAATACAAATGTTTTAATTAATTTTAATAATGGTCGTAAATATTAAAACATAATGTAAAGCGGCTATTTCTTTTAAAACAAATGTGTTAATCCGGATATCTGTTTTAGTTAACTATTTAACACGTGTCCCAAATCATTTTCATGCATGATCTGTCAAACTTATCCGAAATGTCAAGGGTTGACAGCAGTTCGTGGCCTTAGGTTCGGTCTGCGGATGAATTGTAATAATTTAACGTCATTTCGAAAATATCTTTTTGCCCTTTTATTTTACAGATCACTTTTCACTGACGACTTATATGTGATATACATCTGTTCAAACTTTTCATGCTTTCGTCATTCCTTTTCAAATATCGTAAAACGTGTCTATTTTGTTCAATTAGCAACGTTATTCGATAGAAATAAAGTGTAATATCCCGTGACACAAAACACTGTAACTCGAAAACGGAACGGATAGCTCAATGTGTGGCTCTACATTTGTGTTATTAAATGATTTATGGAAGAGGATTACCGTGTGAGCATATCGTTGAACAATTTTGTAAGGTACTCCTCCAGGTTTTGGGTATGATTTCGTATGATCATTAATCATGTACGGTAGCTGTGTTGATCTCACAGTAATTGAGTTAACTGACATACTGATGACTTATTTGACAGAGTGAGTCGTGTGTTTTACAGTTTCGTATTATCATAATCTTTGAAGGATTTGTCGGTCTGTTTGTTATCTTTTGAGATATTGATAATAAACGCGGCAGTTAATTAACTGTTATGATGGTTATAAATACTAAATGTTATGTTCTACTCAATACGTGAATAATAAAACATAATAAGATTTTTTTCGAACTGACTACGCTATTGACCTAGCAAGGTCTTAACAGTATCACCGGACTACCCACATAATAAGATTGCTTCGAATTTTATAGAAGGACAAATTTATAAAGGTTTAGAAAGTATCGGTGTTATTACAAAAAAGTTAAATACGTATTGAATACTTGCTTTAAAAGGGTTTCGTATTAAATGAACCGCGCTCGCCCGAGGCAAGTTCGCGTTATCCTTTTTCGCAAGTCTAACCTAACCTAACCAAAGCGAGACAAAAGAGCAAGATGACGAACATTCAGCAACCGCGGTGCATGTAATACGAAAGCAAGTATTCAATACGTATTTAACTTTTTTGTAATAACACCGTATATATTTAAAATTAGTGTGCATTTTTATACTTACACAATACAAAAAAAAAACAGTTTCAGTTGATTACAGTAAGGGATTGCAGATTTGAGTGGAAGCAGCACGGATTATCGAACAGGGTTTTTGATGGCTAATTAGATTTCTATCTATACAATAACAAAGTCATATGTTTTGGACAGTTAGGCAAATAATGCGGTTAACTTAGTCTTGAAATGCCTAATTTATAAAATATTCATTTAACAACTAGCTGTTGTCTGCGAATTCTTTCACGTGAAAATATAAACTGTGTGTTTTATATGGATTAGATGTGAGCTCTTTTGATTTATAATTTTGTTATGTCTACCTAACGCCCACAATCCATTACTGATTATAAATTACATATTTGAAATGTTATAATTACTGCTTATCTTCGATTGTAAAGCGCAATGATTAAATTAGATGATGCTTTGAAAAATATCCTATCTACTTGTAAAACTCTGGTCCAAATCGGTTCATCTATTTCGGAAATTAGCTCTGACAAACGACAGATACTTCTATTTTATTTATATGGATAGATTTGTAATGTCTACCAAGCTGAAGCAATCTATCCCATCGATTCATATGTGGCGCATTATGTTTCCACATCGAGATATCAAATTGATAAGTGAGGAACATTCGCGGCGAGCGGGCGAGGCATTATGATATTGGCCGTACGTTAGGAGCCATTACTTTCGATAAAATATAACCGACTCGCCGGTCATATCTGTCTAACCAAACGGCGAGTATTTCCTAGTGAGATCACGTCGTTTCCTAAACTCATCCTTTTGATTAAAACTTAATAATTCCTCAAGATATGAGGTCAGTTGATAGTTTAGTTTCAAGATTATTGTAATCTGCAGTCTGTAATTTAGGGGGATTGATGCAGTGCTATATACTTCAATACCTAAATCACCGTAAACGAGATAACGTGCCTTGTAAAAATATCACGACTACATTTATCTAATATCTTTTTAATGTTACATAACTTCAAGATTCATTCGAACTTTAAATATGTTGGTGAAGGAAAGTATCGCGATGATACCATAGCATGACGTTAGCATAGCTTCCGATACCCGTCAGGCTAACCATCACTGTCAATTTCAAGATTTACTCACAGTACTCCATTAGCATCCCAAGAATTATACATATCTGTCATACGAGCAAATACACGCATACTCACTCACTTTTACATACACACCCACACACACACCAACACATACACAAACACACACGCACACACACACACATTTTGGGGTGTAACGGGTGTCAAATAAAATCATAAGACTTGAGACACCCAAGCCAACCTCATCTGCGCGTGGTGCACTGTCCTTAGTGTGTTAGTGTTTAATTTACTGTGTTGCATCAGTGCTGTGTGTACTGTGCTTACCATCAGGCATGGAGCAGTCATTTTTCCGTGCTACTATAAAAAATAACACATACACACTTTAACATTTATTTAGATATTATACGAATTTTGTGTCTACTTTATCTTAGATTCAATTCTCTTAAAATGTAATTTCCTCTAAATGTTGTCAAGTCAATACACGCCACCATCAGTTTAAGGCAATCTGTAATAGGCATTGCCTAGTTTGGGGCCATAGTTAAGGTTTATACTATTAAAGGATTCTAGAAATAAAGATATTTGTAAATTGAAAATCTATACCTAAATAGGTGTCCCGACAGCGGCACTTGAGAGCCTCCCTCTAAATTTAGAGTGTTTTGGTAAACAGTGCTAAATCTATGGTTTAAGATGGCTCTGAGAACATAGATTATCACCAGGTAAGTTTGTGGTAACCTTAACCTAAAAAAATCTTCTCACCGTAATTGTAAATATTACGACGACCTGTGATATAAGATATTTGACTTCTAATACCTATCGACTGAACACTGTCGTTCATTCATTAGTATTTACCGAGGTAAGGTATTAATATTATCACCACATTCCTACAATTTATTGTTAATTTTGCCAAGACCTTATTTAGTTTCATTTGAATAATAATGTCACTTTGTTTGGTATAACAATGTTGTTCGTGTAGATAAAATGTATATTATGTCTGTATTATAGTTTAGACTATTTAATATCACTTACTTTTAGGGTAATAACGTTCAACACAACTTTTTAACCGACTTACTTTATTGAGCAATAATTAGATTTATATTGGATTTAATTTATTTATTGTCTAACTAGCTATGTCCGCGATTCCGTCCGCGTGGAGCCTTATGTAAAAAAACAGTGAATAAAAAATCTTTCGAATGTATTAAATTTACTTAACTACTTTTCTCTCGTACTTACGCCTCGTCGTCATTAAAATCACAATAACTTTTGATAGAGTGAACCGATTTTAATGAAACAAAGACTAAGTTATTCTCGAGGATATTTTTTATTAGGTTAGGTTAGAACCCAGTACTTTAGCAGTGATCCGTGTTCATACAAACAGACAGACATCTTTAAAAATGATTGGAATGTATTTTATTACTTATTACAGTACAGACACGAGTATTACACTCTTATTACATGCATAGATAGAAGATATATTTCACTAAACAGTTAGTATAAAAATCAATTACCATGTATTACTAAATATCCTATAATATGAATTATTTTTTATCAACTTTAAAAACCCTAAAAACAGAAACATATTTCCCTGTAAATATTATTCATTTCCAAAGTGATTCACGGAACGTTTTCAATCCTCGTAGAAAGTTCTCAGAAACCTTATGGCCACGGTATAGAATGTAATGAATAAGGTACAATTCAGTGGTCGGTGCCGTATCTCTCACAACATCTGATGTGGTGCAGCACTACCGCAGGGACAGCAGCGGGCTGGGAGGGGGAAGCGATAGCTCAGAGATTTATGTTCTCATAACGCGCACTTCCTAACCGAGCGAACGTTCAAACATATTGATTTCATTTCTCGTATTAATTTTTAAACAGTTTTTCCTCGCTCTTCTCATTGATGGAAACTGGTGTATAAAGTTCTCAAGTAATCAAAACTATTTTTTATGAATCATTACTTATTATCAATTTTTTCATACTTTATAGGTTATAGCGTTTAACCACAGACTAAGTCTAAGACGGTGGACACGCTGGGTGTTATTACAAAAAAGTTAAATACGTATTGAATACTTGCGTTACAAAAGTTTGGATACTTACTTACGTATTAAATGGACCGCGCTCGCCGAACGTTCGACATTCTGCTTTTTTATCTCTGTTTGGTTAGGTTAGGTCAGACTTGCGAAAAAGGATAACACGATCCTGCCGCGGCAGCCGTCGGCGAGCGCGGTGCATTTAATATGTAAGTATCCGATACGTATTTAACTTTTTTGTAATAACACGGACTAAGTCCAGAGAAGCTTGGCTCTCAAGTGCAACTACCGGAAGACATCAACAGGTGCTTGGTAAGAGGTTTTCAACTTGAGGGATGTAGCTTGCCTGACGTATTTAGAAAAAGCCCTGCTGTCACGCTATGGTTTTATCACGACATTTTCCTTTTTTATACATATATATTATAGGGGGCAAACTAACAGGCGGGTCACCTGATGGTAAGCGGTCACCGCCGTCCATAGACATTAGCAATCGCAATTAGGGAATCGCAAGTGCGTTGCCAGCCTGTGTTTGGGGAGGGGGGAGGGGAGAGGGTGGTACTATCCCGGTCTAGCCGATCCATTCATGCTGCAACCAATAATAGCTTCAGGGATTTTAACGTACGTCCATCGACGTGATTTTTTTTTTATTTCATCGCTGGCAATTAGGCGGGCGAATTTCGAAAAAGCCCTACCACCACGCTATGGTTCTATCACTATGTTTTCTTTTTTTTTAATATATATATTATAGGAAGCAAATGAACAGGCAGGTCACCTGATGGTAAGTGATCACCGCCGTTCATAGACACTAGCAACACCGGGCTAATTGCAAGTGCAACCTCAGCCTGTGTTTGGGGTGGGGGGAGGGGAAAGGGTGGTACCACCCCGGTCTAGCCGATCCATTCATACTGAAACCAATAATAACTTCAGCGTGGCTCTACCCAAAGCTCCGACTCAGTTGCTAGGATTCTAAAGTACGTCCATCGACGTGTTTTTTTATTTATTTTTTATTTCATAGCTGGCAATCGAAAGGTGTCCTACCTGATGTTAAGTGATCACCACCGTCCATAGACACTAACAACACCAGGGGAGTCGAAAGTGCTTTGCCGGCCTGTCTTGGAAGAGAGGGGGAGTTAGGGAAGGGGCAGGGGAGGTGGGCCTCCGGCGCTCTCACTAACCTAACGAAACGCAACAATGGACTGTTACTTCACGTCGGTTTTCTATGAGGTGGTAGTACCCCGGGCGAGCTGACCCATTCATGCTGAACCCAGTAATAGCTTCAGCGTGGCTCTACCACCTATAAAATGTCAATACATGTTATCAACTAAGCCATTATTGCGTTAACAAAATGCTTTTGTTATATATAATAATATTAGTACATTATAAATATGTATAATGGTCTCGTTTAAATTGATTATTGAGTGTTATTTATTAACCTAATATATGTTTATGCGACTCGTGTGAAATAAAACTCGATATGAATACCTAATCCGGATATAAATTATGTATGGGGAATTTATCAGCGCAGTGCCTTTTTTGGCATTACGACATTTGGAGAAGAAAAAAACGAACAGCAGTTGCAAGTGTCTATGGAAGATGGAGATCACTTAACATCAGTTGACAACTTGACCCACCTGTTCGTTTGCCTCCTATGATATAAATATAAAAAAAAAACTGGGTACCTACCATCATACCTTTCTTTTAACTTGTTGCATTTGAGATTAACCAGTCTAGTAGCTGAAATGCTGACCATCGGGTCATTTTATCGTGCTCCAATAAAAATAATCACAAAAGCCTTTTTTGGCATTACGACATTTGGAGAAGAAAAAAACGAACAGCTCCTAGACAGAGTAATACTAAACTGAATTATGTCGACATTTGTGTGCGAAAGAATCACGAGTACCATACACCAAGCGTAATATTTGCCGTAGTGGAATGCTTAGACTTGTCCAGCACCTAATCAAATAGTGTGTTACAGATATGTACTCAAATGGTTACCTACCACCATACCCTCTCTTTTAAGTTATCGCATTTCGAAATTAACCAGTCTAGTAGCTGAAATGCTGACCATCGGGTCATTTTATCGTGCTCCAATAAAAATAATCACAAAATTCAATGAAATTTTAAATAGTTATAAGTGTATTTATTTGTCATAGACTTTTTGTATTAATTAATACCTAGGTCTAAGAAGGATGACATTTTAAAGCTCTGTAGATAGATTTGCTAACATTAGAGATGGGAAATAGTATATAAGTATAATACATACACCTATGAACTAATATATAAATGGAAACTATTACTTGCAAACAGGTATAAAATCCTCGTAATATCAAGAGGCCATTGCAGTCTATATATGTCTTGTGTGAGAAGTAATATCACGATTACCAGGGTTTGAAATATATAACCATATTTCTTTTCTTGTTTGACTTTATTTTTGGCAACAAATTTTCTATTTTTTTTATGTCAAAAGGCGGCAAACGAACAGGTGGGTCATCTGATGTTAAGTGATCACCACCGTCCATAGACACTAGCAACACCAGGGGAGTCGCAAGTGCGTTGCCAGTCTGTGTATGGGGGAGG
>MU159257.1:0-199490 GCA_015888305.1 Antheraea pernyi | reverse complement strand
AGGCTTGAAACGTGTTATACAGTTTATCAAGTGTGATATAACTTGATATCTGACCTCATATGCACAGAAAAATATATAAAAACCGGATAAACCGTGATCTGAATTCCCAAGATAATCTCCATCTTCATAAGACTTTCGCTCGAGGTCAAATGTCTCATCAAAATTCATTTACACCCACTCTTTCATCAAGGAAAATCAGAACGTGATGAACCAGTTATCCGAGAGGACTGGACATAATAATATTAATGATATGAGATAATCGTCAACTATGAAGTACCTCCTATGATTATTCTGGACATCATACCATATACTTTGCTGCATCTACGTAAAAAGAAGTGAATAGATTATAATCCCCTCCAATAAAACCCAAGTATTAGTGTAAACATCAAAACGATTATTAAAGTTTTCTTCGATTTTTGTCATGTTGATTAGGTATATCATCCGTCGAAGGTGTTGTGGTTGTTAGTTAATTAAATATAAACTCAGATGAACATTCCGTTCTAAGGCGGGATTAATAATCCTAAAGCAGATTTGAACCTATCTCTGTGACCAATGGGAACCATTGCGTCCACCTCAAATTGGGAAGCTCCTTGCCTAGTCCTGTATGGACCGTATTACTTTCTTTATATTTGGTTAATCTTGAGTATTTGGTTAGGCCTCCATGAGTTTTATTGTTAAACTGTAGCAATTACGTAAATCTATACTTAAAATATATATATATATATATCTTATAGTATTCTGCATCAGAAGGCCTATTTCGTTCTGGAGAATCCTATAAATATTTCCGAATAATAGTCAGGATGATCGATAAAATTAAATCAGAAAATACAGACCGGGTAAGAAAGAAAGAAACAAACAACAGAAACAGATTTTCAACATGCGGGTGATAGCTAGCCAGACGGACTTAGAAAAGGTGGTTAGAAAAGGTCATCGACGCGGTGTCCGAACACACTATCAACTAAGTCTTTATCGCTCCACAAAGGCATCATCGTTTCTTATAGTTATTATTTTATATATATGTATAGATAGATTTATAGATGGATTGGCGAAAATTTTCCGATCAGAGTCTTTCACAACTATGAGCGTCGTAATTGTTTCATTTTTCGGTGATTACTGATTTTCTTGGACTGTACTGTACTTGGAATGTACATTCCGATACACTGACGAGCCAATATAATTATTGATCAATATTTTTCTAGTAACAGTTCCTAATAATTTTAATAAATATCACTTGAACGATTCACAGTCAGCCCTAAGAAACAATTATGGATGGAATGATCTGATGTAACCACACGTTGCGCCTCTTTGTATTTATTAATCAAGGAGATAAAACAAATGGTAACACATCTTAAGCCTCGATAATAGATAACGGACGAACTGAAATTATTACCCTACATATCTAAATTTCTCTGTAAATATTATTAACGGTATATCTGGTTTATATAAGTACATACGTCCCAGATACTGTGAACACGAAAGCGTTTTGTCGAAGCCATTGGTGGGCCCCTATCGCTGGTAACTAAAAAGGTGTCGTTAGTAATGGTTTTTGAAACATCATAAAGATGTCATGGTGGCTATTACCCGATTGTGGTTATCTGTTCAGCGTAATAGAGAGCGCGTAAAGTTAGTCGCGAGATACAAAGCGCGTATGAGCACAGTATACTGTTTCTATCCGTCCTTATAGACATAAATACCTTATAGGAATTCATGTATCGAAAACGTACTATAGCGATAGAAACAATCGGTGATTATCAATATGTATGCACTGAATTTACAAAATACTTTTATTATATCGCTATAAAAAAATTGGTTTTATGTAAAATCGGTTTACGGACTATAATTTTATGTGACAACGAATCGGACGCATCGGCGTGGAATAGAGATAGACGCGTCACAAGCCGAATACTTAGGGAGATCGCGCCTCTTGAACGCTTGTTCCGCGCTCTCGCTTGCGCGCTCGGCACAGGCGGAACGTGACAATACTTTTTCCTGGGTGTAACCGGCGTTCATCTATTTATAAGACGTTATCACGTCAAAAATATATTGTATAACAAAGGTCTTTACTTGGGTCAGCGCCTCTTTATCGCTTGTTCCGCGCTCTCGCTTGCGCGCTCGGCTCAGGCGGAACGTGACAATGAGTCATACTTTTTCCTACATGTAGCCCGGAGTTCATCTATTTAAAAAACGTTATCACGTCAAATATATATTGTATAACAAAGGCCTTTACTTGGGTTATATGTCCTTAAGAATAGCATTAAGGAAATTTTGCTGTGGAAACTCTAATAAAAAAGCTAATATTTTTTAAATAACTCCTTTAATCTCTAAGCACACCTCTTCAAAAGTTCATGAAGGTTTGGTAACAAATACTGATAATATAACTAATATTATAAATGCGAATGTCAAGTTTCTTTACTTTCTTTATTTGCTTATTACGTTGTCATGTCTTAACTACTTAAACTATTCGCTTGTTCCGCGCTCTCGCTTGCGCGCTCGGCACAGGCGGAACGTGACAATACTTTTTCCTGGGTGTAACCGGCGTTCATCTATTTATAAGACGTTATCACGTCAAAAATATATTGTATAACAAAGGTCTTTACTTGGGTCATATGTCCTTAAGAATAGCATTAAGGAAATTTTGCTGTGGAAACTCTAATAAAAAAGCTAATATTTTTTAAATAACTCCTTTAATCTCTAAGCACACCTCTTCAAAAGTTCATGAAGGTTTGGTAACAAATACGGATAATATAACTAATATTATAAATGCGAATGTGGAGTTTCTTTATTTGCTTATTACGTTGTCATGTCTTAACTACTTAAACTATTGTCAGGAAATTTTAAATATTGTTGTCATGGGTGAAGAAATGGACATAGAGTACATTTCGTACTAAAAAGACCCTGTTCTCAAAGAATAGGTCTAACCTACATCAACGCCAAGGAAACCACAAGGAAAAGCTTATGATTTTATAAATTGTAATTATTAGGACATAATTTAAAACTTAATTATGTTACTGTATTAGATCTATAATAGATAAGCTGAAGCGAATGATTCCAAAAATATTCTTGAATAATATCAAGAATGTAAATAGCGAAGTTTGTCAAAACATTTTATGTTAATATTAATTTACTAGTGAATATTTAAATTATCATACTGTTCGAAACAAAATTTTAGGGCGAATTTGCATAAGGTGTGAAATTTTAAAGCTCTATGGTCACTAGTGAATAGTTTCAAATTTCACCATATATTTAAGAAAATAGTTGCATATTTAACGAAGAAAAATATGACATTCGGTTTTTTTAATTCCCATATATTGTTCTCAGACAGGTACCACAGTGTTTGAGGGTCATCCGCCTCGGAGGAAGCCAGCACCGCTAAGCTGGTTTAAGTTAGCGGACATTGAGGTGTACACTGTATTGTGTGATACCATATATCTTCTACCACTTGAAAAATTCAAAGAAAGTTTATTGATGCTTAAAATTATGTTTAATATGTTTAGGATTCCTATGCCCCCCAGTAGCACAACTATGTATATGTAAGTGTGTAAGTTTGTTGAATAATGTTGGGTTATTTGTTTGTGTAAGGTATATTTTCATATGATTTTATGATAATGTAAATACCGAGACAATTTATTGGTTACTTACCAACAACATTAAAGGATCTTGCGTACTACAATCTTTTATCAAATAAATTACAACAATAGAAGATTTAAAACTGATGTTGTAGTCGGAGTAAGAAGTGTATTTTAAACGCTATTTGAAAACTGATTTAATAATAATATAATAACAACCTCCTTATCGCAATTACTTAATAAAACAAAGCATATTTTCCATGAAATCTATGTGTTACGTAATGTTTTGTTTTATATCTTTCTTAATAAATATAATATTCTTTGGTGGTTCTTTGGTCTTTATGGTAAATAGGATTTCTATAGTTATATAGTTAGAAGTGATGATAGATGCGATATCGATGCAATGAGACGAATTACTGAAACACAGTGTTCCATAGTAGTAACTGGTTTATTAACCACTAGCCGACCCGTGCCCACTTCGTTGGGCGGTAATACGTAAGCGTGGAATGGTTTTTTTGCGCTAAAACGCAGCAGAAGCTCTGAAAAGGAAAAAAATACCTCGATTTTGCAACATTCTTCATTGCTGCTCCGCTCCTATGGGTCTTAGCGTGATGATATATAGCCTATAACCTTCCCTGATAAATGAGCTATATAACACTGAAAGAATTTTCCAAATCGGACTAGTAGTTCCTGAGATTACCCCTTACAACTTCACAAATTCTACCTCTTTATAATATTAATATAGATTATCCTAATAAAGCACATTTAAGAGTATAATTTACCTAGAATTATGTAAGATAGCGATGCTTGGATCGATCCAGCTTCAGAGCTCAATGGTTGTTAAATGTTACATTAATACATTATTTCACAGTTTGAATAAAGATATACGTAGATAAAATAGTCATATATATAGTACTGAATTATTTTAAGGTGATAGAGCCACGCTGAAGCTATTACTGGTTTCAGCATGAATGGGGCGGCTCGTCCGGGATACTACCACCCTCTCACAGAACACCGACGTGAAGTAACAGTGCTTACATTGTTGCGTTTCGTTCGGTCAATGATACTACAAAATGACCACCTCCCATTCCTCCTCCCCTTCCTCCTTCCCTCCCCCAAACCCTTGTTGGCAACGCACTTGCAACTTCCCTTGTGTTGCTAGTGTCTATGTACGGCGGGGATCAATTACCATCAGCTGACTTGCCTGTTCGTTCACCCGCTATAATATAAAAAAATATATATATGCGTCGCTATGCCTGAACACGTGAAAGTATGAAAAATCAAACAAGGACTGAAAAAATTCAGTGCGAATGTGAATTTACGACGATCAAATATGAGAAATGTATACGTAAAAACACTTCGAACCGGCGTCGTTGTGTGAAAAGTGTAAATAATGAAGAAGAAGCAGAACATCTCCTTAAGATAAAGAAAACTAACGCACAATTTGTACAGCATACCCTAGGAAGGACCTAATCTGATGATATTGTGCAATCGTATTTGTTATAAAACAATTTGTACAATAATTATAAGAAATATACCTAATATATTTACCTTAATATTACCGTACTATATATAGGTATTCGTTTTTGTACTATATTTGTATATATCTTGTACTATATTTCGTACTACATAGTTTTCTTCTCTTCTCTTTTCTTTTCTTATCATTATCATCAAGCGCATTAGAACAGTAACAGAAGATTACATTAGAATCAACGTTGATATTTGTAAATAACAATTGCTCAATATAGTGTTTAAAACATAAAGGACCTAGTTTGTAAATATCGCTTCTGTAAGCGATTTACCTGCTGACTGTACATACTAAACATTTTAATCACTTCATAAGTCACCAGGCGAGCATTGTTACAGCTTATCTGGTAATTTTTGATAGCCACTAGTCGTCACTTAACACTCGGAATTGTTTCTGATAGCTGTTTATTTATTTTAATGGCATTTTGGGGACTTAAAGAGCACTTCCACTAATCAAGGGAAATGCACTTACAAATGAATATTACGTGTACGGCGGTAATTGATTGCACTGATTTTAGACTTACATAAGACATACCGGAACGACTGTTAAGATTCCGAGTGCAATGGAAACAAATGAACTGATGTAGCGTAGATTTGATTTAATTATAAGTTTATCTATAATGGGTTTCGCTCGCGTTAGTATAGTTTTGACCTAACCCTCGGGAACAAAATTGTTATGTGGATAGAAGATACTTTATATCCATCGGTTGAGAAGTTAAGGTGCGAAAACGTAATACACGAATAGACAAACTCACTTTTGCAATTAACCTATTATAGGTTGTAGGTTTGATTACAACACGCGATGACATTTTTCATTATGATTATTATTTATTATATAATAATTATGATATTATTATTTTATTTTGTTGCTTTTCAATTTTAGATTTAGTTTCACTAGATTTCTTCTTATGATATGGTCTAAAATAATAAACACGGTAAACAGCTAGGTTGCCTCGGTAGTGTAGCTACTGAAACACACTTATTGGCTGCTGCTGGTAGATTGTTACCTTAAGGGTAGTAGCTAACCAAACGATCTTAAAAAACTCTACCATCATGTAGTCCGGTGAAGCTGTTAAGACCTTGCTTGGTCAATAGCGTAGTCAGTTCGGAAAAAAAAATTACCATCATGCTGTGTGTACTTTCACCAAAGCACATAACAGGAATCGAACTTAGGTCGATCAACACGTTGTACGAATATGCTACCATTGAGCCATTCTCTGTTACATGTATTTTTATATATATTTTTTAGATTTTGTTATCCAAATACATCAAATGCCTGCCGTCAGCCTTTAAATAAAGCAATCTCAATAAAAATATTATTTCACAACATATGATTTATAATTTCTAAATCATCGATATACCTACTAAGTACTGACCACCCAATCTCAACCAACTTTTGTCAAACAAGATTTCTCTATACAAGTTTAATATACAGAAATAGATACTTAAACAATACCGTTACGGATGGGTGCAATTCGTCACAATTCTATAAAATTAAGTAAAAACATCTGTAATAGAATTTATTACATCCAATTTATGTCAGGCTATGTGACAAATTTGTACCGAGAAATAACTTGTTTTATTTCATATGTTGTATAAACACTATTATTTCGTAAAACATATTCCTTGTAAAATTTATTACTTAACTTTCAGCACAGAAGTGAATTTGTGTGCAGACAAAGACGTTTTTATTTTTTACATCAGCAGTATGGAGTTATTATTCTTTTTTAATAAAATATTTTCTAAATAAAATGTTTATGGGTTTAACATCACTTATATATGAACTAAAATTTTTATATTTATTTGGAATATATTTTTTTGTGTTAGTTTAAAATTCTTGTTCATTGATTTATTGTAAATTTTCTGTATTAATTTTATGTTATCTATTATATATTACTAACCTTTCGCGTTTCTTATAAATACGATATAAATAACAAGAACAGGCTTTGTTTATGCTGTTGTTACCAAATAAATTATGAAACGTTATTTTAAAATTCTTCTTCATTGATTTATTGTAAATAATTTATAATCAGTTTTGTGTTATCTATTATATACTATACATTTACCACGTTCTTTCTGAATACGATGTAAATAACAAGAACAAGCGATGTTTATGTTACTGTTATAAAATTAATTCTGAAATGTTATTTTAAAATGCTTCTTCATGGATTTATTGTAAATTAATTATAATTAATTATGTGTTATATATTATATACCATATATCTTCCATATTCCTTGTAATATGATGTAAATCACCAGAATAGGCTATGTTTATATTCTTATTGCAAAATAAATTTTCAAATGTTATTTTAAAATTCTTTTTCATTGATTTATTGTAAATTATTTATAATCAGTTTTGTGAGATCTATTATACTATGTTATATATATTCTACATTCCTTGTAAATAACAAGAACAAGCTATATTAATATTCTTGTTACAAAATAAACGTTGAAATGTGGCAATTCCCTTATCGTAATAACTTCGATTATTGATCTTTCTGATCCCCCAGTAATATATTTTATGCTTGATTTGTCACTAGCATCAGCAAGCGGAAATTTTAATTTATGCGCTAGTACAGACTGTTTCTTTTTATGACATCGATATTTTTTGTATTAACAAAAAGTATGATTACAATCGATCGCGGAAGTTGCGAAAAATTTAGTTCGACCAAGTAATAGAGAGCTAGCGATGGATGAACGTTCTTTTTATAATTATGATTTAAAAGTATGAAGTTACATAACCGGTATATATAATATAGGTAAGTAGTTCATTCTTCAAACGTCATTCGATCGTTCGATGTTAATAAAAATCATACTGCAATAATTTGTTACGCCGTGGAATCTAATTTGCGAAGTGACTTAGCAAAACCGATACGCTTTGTTGTTGTTTTTATTTCAATTATACTCGTTTATATTATTAACGATTTGCGATGATGTTGTCTAACACGAGGGCTATGGATGATTTTAATTTATTAATGTCATTATGTTATACCGGTTTGGACGGTCCCGTTTGTATTTTTTTATGATTTAACACAATTTTTAATGATTTACTCTTTAAAAAGTGGTCGCTGTCGTTTCTCCATGGTTCTGGCGGAAGTAGAAATCGAACCCTGTCATGGTGAAGCCGAGAAACGTGACTGAATCCAAAATCTTTGAACTTTTTACATTTCTTAGAACCAGGTAGACGTTAAAAAAATTAATAAAGATCACTGATTGTTGATATTAATACTTATAAATGAAATTGAAATGTCGCTTGTTTGTCCAAGATTGTCTTCGAAACAGTGGAATCGATTTTGAAGAGATTTTATTGGCAGACTTACAGTATTATCTAAGCCACATACGCCTACACTTGGTCATAGCGGCTGGTTAGTAGTAATAAAAAATAACCGAACTTCCTTTAAATCCGTAAACGGGTTGAAGGGATTAAGTATTAATGACAAAATTACAATTAACAATAAAAATAACCTAATAATTTCATGCGTACAAAGTTACTGGTATCATCTTGTATAAAATAAATTTAGAACATTTAAAGGTTCGTTATGCTGTCGATGTTCTAGGAATTACAATCAGATTTATAATCATATAGGAATAAGTAAAGAACCGGCGAGTTCACGTAATACTAATCTAGATCTATACCTTCCAAGAACTCAGGACATTACCACCAAATATCATGAATGTTGTCTTACAAATGAGAAAATTTCGCTCTAATTATTTATGAATGTGTTATCGTCATATCGCTGAAGCTCACGATCCCGGCTCGGGCACCGAGCGCACGACATGAGCAAAACCGCAATTAGCAAATGTGCCTTTCTTTGTTCTCTCTCGCACGTTCTGCCATCGTTTTGCATCTATCGCTGTATACCCTCGTAGGTACGTTTGTGAGAAGTTGTTGTTATGTCGTTAATAAACCTCCATTACTTTCATTAAAGGCTATCAGTGGACAGTGGTCGTGTTTGGATGTCGCTTGCCCGTCATGCCATCGACACATAACGAAATTAAAACGATGACGCTATCGAAGCTCGAGCATTGAACATCCGATGCTCGTTCTCAGCCGGTACCCGCGTCCGCATTTAATTACAAAATGTCAATGAATAGCGATAATATAATTTAATCGTTCCACCGAATGCAGCATCATGTGCGTAATACTAAATCTCGTTATGGACGCAACTGGAATAGCTAGGCATCTTTTATAAATTACGTTTCAGATTATCATATGATCCAATCGTAAATTAAGACAAGATACATAATTAAGGTAAATAAATAAAATGGTTGGCATTTCGACGGGAGCACATTCGATTCAGCTCGCTGTAGATTGCCATTTTGAGCTATCAGTCTCCTTTAATAAAGTGTAGTTTGATTCGTTACATTTAATTGCGATTCAATCGCAAACATTATTGAAGGAGTCCGAATGCGGGGGCGGGACGGGGTTTTGAATGTCACGACAAGATTTTTAATTACGCTGGAGATATCATCTAAGAATTATGCTCGGAGCTTATGCGACACGCCGCAAAACAATAATTCATTGATTATTTCTTTGATGAGATTAAAGAAATTATTTCCAGACGGCCTAATTATCATTGAAAATTGTATTGCTATTTATTGTTGAAAACTATACATTAAATATTTTATGTTGTACATTAATAGATTCGAAACAAATTAAATATACGAGTTGAAATGATTAAAGATTTTTTTAAATATATAATTTATTTAAAAGCAAGGGAGTGAGCTAGTAGCTACACGCGCTGGTAGATAGTACCTTGGCGAGCCGGTGCGGTGTGTCGAATATGATCCTGAGTTTATTTTCGTTCTTCTAATGCGTCTTCGCTGTCGTCCGGAGTACAATTAAAAATACAAAATGTGAAACGTTTGTTTCAGACGTTCATTGTCTCCGTTATTAATAAATTCATTTTACTGAGTTGAAGTCGACGTGTATTTTATTCGCTTTAAGTGGTTTCACATTGTTTTTATATTTATGTGCAGTTATTTTCGGCAGACATTATAATGCAGTTTGTGGGGGAAGATGTAAAACGGCTCACTGTTTCTCCATTAGGGATATTTGAAAGTTGAGAGTGCACTCATAAATTGACTTTTGTTGTATTGCTTACGCCTAAAATATCTATTTATGAATCAATTATTATGTTAAGTATATTGTGTAACTTATATGATTTAACGCAGCACAGGTTTTACCAGTATTTATAAATAACTTATGAATGTATCTCTCTGTGACGCATTTTTAGGTTATATTTTTTCAAACTTGAAACATAACAACGAGAATAAGTTAATTAATTATGATATCTGGAATGTAAGAAAGGTTAAAAGCAGATGCCTGCATTGACCATAACTTACCGTATCTTTTTCGTAGTAAACTAGCACCAAGAAGCACGTCCTCCTCTCTCACTACTGCATTTACTTTATTGCTCTGATATTTTACAGGTAGTGCTCTTAACTTTCATATGTCCCGCTTTTATAGCCCGCTGTACGCGTTATGGGTTAATGTCACGTGATCCTGTGATTTCACTGTCTTGTTTTAAATGGATACACTGCTGGAAGAAGTACACTAGTCATCTTTTGACACGGATCCTTAACAATGAATAAGTTTATTATGACTAGTGATGTAGGTATATTTTCAACATATTAATCTGAATAGATACGTATAACTCTGATATTATAATACTAATCTATTTTTTTTTCTTATTGTAGCACGGCAAAATGACTGCACTACGCCTGATGGTGAGCATAGTACAATCTAAAAACAATGGCGACCACCGAGTGACAAATACATCGTCGGTCGCCGCTATCATGCCGGCCTGCGAAAAGCTGGATATGCACAGGCTGATCCCGAAACGCGACCCGCAGAAGCAAATCACTATTACGGGCTTATTCGCCATATACATGGTGGTTGCGACCCAGTCAGGCTGTAAAACCCTACCACCTCGCTTTCGCCATTGCCTCGTTCGTTATTCAGCAGGGTGCACCACGTGCAGGTGAGGTTGGCTTGGGTGTCTCAAGTCTTATGATGTTATTCGACACCCCTTACACCCCAAATATAAATATACCGATCAGAGTTAGTGTAAGTATAATTATATAAAATCAACAAATTTTGAAATACAGTGTAATAACGCGCAATATTAATTTTCTGGCTGCATTTTAATTTGTTACGTATGTCTTTTTCTTTTACAAGCTTGAGTTATTTGACTTATATTAAGTAATATTTGTGTTGTTTTGCATAACTTGGTTTTGTTATTTTGCATAAGCGTCGTCGAATAGTAATAACAATATGTAATGTAACTTCTGAGATGTCTCAGAAACATTCTAGAAAGTTCTTATAACGTGGCCACCGTTTTGTGAGAGCAATAGTCCTCATAACATTATAAGCTTATAATGTGACGATTAGAAGTTAAAATAATGAAGAAGGAGCACATAATAATATTCAATCATTTTTGCGTAAGTACACATAGATAGTAATCATTTTTGTTACAACTGCTGTAATAGTATATGTATACTTTACACCCGCCCTTTCCTTTAAATACATCTTAATGTCAATTCGCCAAATATACTATTACAATAACAACATTTCTCAAGAATTTTCGAGCTAAAAAGCCTAAAGAGGCCACGCAACAAAGTGAAACAAGATCCACTTCACTAATCCGACAAAAGCGAGCCTTGTTACCCTTCAAATTTATTTATAAGAAAACTCTCGGACAAGTCGTTAATACCTATAAAGTAGGGGCGAGAGAGAGTCGCGAGCGAGTTTATAACTCACGTACCGAACTTTACTCGCCGACACATAAAATAATAGGTGTAAAAAGTTACACGAGAATGTACTCAGTGAGCGAAGAAACCGCGAGATGGACGGCGCGACGCTTTGCCCTCGCACTGGACTCGTCTATTTGGTTACTAGTGAACATTTGTGTAATTATTGCGGAATTCAAATATATTACCAAAATCAAAATGCGCTTTATTCAATTTAGGCCCTGAGAAAGCACTTATGAACGCCAAAACTTCCCAGTCATCGAGAAGAACCGGCAAGAAACTCGATCTGGTTTATCTTTCCATAATACATAAAAAAAAATTATTATTACAACATAATAGACATGTAAAGTTACATGTGTTTTTGGTAGATGTACAAAGAGAGGCGTGTAAAGTTACATGTGTTTTTGGTAGATGTACAAAGAGAGGCGTCACTTCCAGACGTCGCCATCGTTCACATATTGATCCTGTAATAGACTTTAGGTATTAAGACCCACTTAACATAGCGCTTGAACTTACTATCTGGCAAATCGGTAATATCTTTTGGGGCTTTGTTATAAAATCTAATACTATTACCTAAAAAACTATTACTGGTCTTAGTTAGCCTGAAATATGGAATGACCAGTTTGTTACTGTTTCCAGTATTTACATTATGTCGGTCTTTTACTAAATCCAGATTATCCAAGTTTAAACTAAGTTTTATCATACATTACATAAATTGAATAAGTAGTCTTAACTTCCATACCGGCGTATTAGTTACCTAGAACTACTAGTACCGTTTACTTGTACACTAAATTTTATCAGTTTGTAGGTATAAACAAAAACAGTGTATTACTTAATGTTCCTACATATCTAACTTAATTTACTTAAACACAGATATTATTAAATATAAAATAAAAAAACTCAATATATTTACTAGATAATTCTCACCCGATCTATTGAGCATTGAAAAAAATAGCTAAGGGTTAATCGAACCAAAAAATAAGCCTAATAAGCCTAAAACTATCTACAAAAAAAGAGTAATGAAGGTAATAACTATATGTCGAAACGTCCAGTACTTTTGAAGTTAAGTCTCAAAGAAACTGTATTTTAATTATCTATGTATACGTAGAACATAGATAAATAATAAAAGATGCACATGCATTCCACATGCAAGTGGAAGAGTTTTATTTTATTTCCCTTATCAAACTGATAGAGTTTAGAAAATTATCCGATACGAAATATATATAAGAGTTGTTGAGGTATGTACACATATATGTTTCAACAACTCATATATGTATGAATAGTTAGCTTAGCTTATGTTATCTCAGATAGATCGCGAATTGAATGTATCAGGCAACAGCCCAAGCCGAGGTGTGCCGCGCACCCTTGAGCTAGTTGTCAAATAAAATAGGCTGAGTGCCTTAAGCGCTCGCCTTAGTAGTCCGGTGAAGCTTGTAAGACCTTGCAAAGTCAATAGCGTAGTCAGTTCGAAAAACAAAGAAGATTGATGGAAAATTTATATTTATTTCGAAATACAACAAGAGTAGACATATAAAACAAAAGAAGATTATTTTTTATCTTACGGGTACCTAAACTAAAGGAAAAGAGTCAAATAAAAAAAAATGTTTGAAAAGCTTTTGGCAAGAATTCACCACGAGAACTACCGTGTCAATTTTATTCCGAAAAAATGACCAAACATTTTTTTTATAATTCACACAAAGAACTATAGATTTATAATACATCTGTCTCAGTTCTATCAGGTTTCTAAATTTATTTACGAATTTATTTATTTAGTTTCTAAATTATTCTAAAGAGACCTTTAATTTCTGATCCTTAAATATTTTTATATGTCGCCTGGTCGCGACGCGTCGCTATGCAAACGTTTCTACCTGTCGTTCTGCGAGATAACATAAACATCATTATTCGGAGGCCGCTGGTTCGTTAATCAGTACAATAGGGACGGCCAAGAAACTTATTATCTTGCATAAATCATGATAATGAGCACCTTTCGAGCATTTCGTATCGCCATTAATTCTGATATCACTGCGGAAGCAAACGTCGGTTTATCCCGCCATCTGTGGCGCATGCGCGCGCCGGTAATCGTTAACCCCGGGGTGATATTATTTTGAATATCCATTTCCCTGTATCATTATTATTCAAATCGTCTTTAAGTGGGGGATCTAAAGTCCAGTTTACATAATTTCGTTGTTGTCTAAGCACAAAGATATATGACACAAAATTTGAATTCGGAGCAGTTATTGTTGTGGAGCCGCGGGCGACTGGCATGTGTGTACGCGCACCTTGCCCTCACTTCAACTGTGAACTTAAAATTAACTAGTATTTTATTTAATTCGTAATCTTATTCGATTTCGGTATGTTGAAAGTATATATTGATAGACAGGATTTACTGACAAACTTTTCTTAAAAATTCTTATTAGTCAAATGAAATGACTTATAAGCTATAAATGTTTATTGAATTGGAACTATTGAAGCTTGAAGGTTATACTTTATTAATGATCATCAATTTTAGACGTGGTAGAGCCATGCTAAAGCTATTACTGATTTCGGCATGTATGGCTTGACTCGACTGGGATAGTACTACCCTCTCGCGAAGTACGTGAAGTACCAGTTTTTGCATTGTTGCGTTTCGTTCGGTCAGTGAGAGTGCCGGATAACCCTCCTGCCCACGCACCTCCCCCCCACCCCAAACATTGGGTGGCGACGCACTTGCAACTCTTTTGGTGTTGAAAGTGTCTATGGACGGCGATGATCACTCAACATCAGGTGACGCACCTGTTCGTTTGCCTCCTATGATATAAAAATCATTACAGGTCTTTCAAAATATTTATAGCATCATAGAATAAAGATTAGTTAGACAATATTACTAGTAGTATAACTAGTATTAGAGTAGTAGACTAAGTATTAGTCTACGAAAATTGGGCTTACTTGGAGTGAGGTGAAGCGTCAAGCCAGCGACAGATCGAGATGGGGAAGCATTGTGTGTGCCTCGACAATTTGGGGACATAACAAGAGAGAGAGATAACTAGTATTACAATAACTATTTATCAAAAATATTGTAAAATCCATAATTTATCCCAAATATTCTCTTACTTCAGTATATGTTTCTTCACGCTTGCTGTTAATCATTTATGAAGAGTTCGTTCGTTCTTTGAAAAACATGGTAATATAAACATCATCCCGAATGCTTAATATCAGAAATCCTGCGTTTCTATTACCCTTCCAGTGACCCAGGTCAATCAGCAACTATATCCCAACTATAAATTTCATTTAATAAGACACAAATACATCTTTATGCTCGTTTTTGAATCGCCAACCGAAGAAATTTAAATAAAACACTTTTATCAGATTCGACAGGTGGAGTTGTTTTTGTGTTCGTTTTAACGTCGCTGTAGGTTAAGGATTAGTCGGTTACTAATCGATTCCCGATACGGAAGGGGATGCACTATTTATTTCAGTACCTACTATTTCACCTTGCTTATGTAAACTTCATTATTTCTCATATCAGATGTATTTTAAAGCGTGCCCTTCGTAATTAAGTACGGTACCTAAGTAGGGTCGCCATAACGTGTTTTCCTCTATCACTCTTTGTCAGGTGTTATTTCAGTATTCATATCTTTTCTACACATCATTTTTTACACAATCCATCCATAACTTTTTCAGTCTTCCTTTACTCTATATACCCATCAACCTTCGTACTCACAACTTTTCTAGTTATTTTTTTTATAGCATTGGTGGCAATGTGATCACCACCGCCCATGGACACCTGCGACACGATAGGAATCACAGATGTATTACAGGGCTTTGAGAAAGGAGTAGGCTCGCTTTTTGAAAGATGGTAAATTGTAATGGTCCGAAAACACTGCCGCTGGGAGTTAATTCCAGACAACTGACGTAGGCGGAAAAAGCGAACGTGAGAACTGAACAGTGGCTCATATGGCTGTCATCTCTTTTCATGTTCAATGTTCACGTCTCTCCACAACTTCTCTTTCACTGGTGCCATTTTAAAACTTCCTCTGATATATTCATTTTTAATCTTATCCGTTCTAGTTACAACACACATCCATCTTAATGTTCGCATCTCTGGCACATGTAATCTTTTCTCAACCGTTTCTTTCGTAGCCCAGCACTCAGCTCCATATAATGCAACAGGTCTTATTGTAATTTTTTACACCAGTAATATAAATTATTATAAAAAAACCAGTACCCAATTTGAAGTTTCTAACATCGTGTAAATACTACTACGTCTATGTAGATGGAGTTAGTTGGTTTCAGTTCCATTAACGACCGGAACCTTTATCCTAACTATTATTGTAAATGCGAATGTAAGTTCGTTTGTCACACCTTAATAAATATTTAACTGACCATCGTGAAATTTTGCATACACATTGTCAGGGGTACAGAAAAGAACATATGGTATTTTAACCAGGTAAAGTACTGTTTCCGAGGTATAAGTCGCACCCACATTAATGCGAGCTATTTTTATAAACTACCTATTAGCCAACGGGTCTTAATATATTTTAAAAATACATTCATAATGCATATAATAATATAATACATAAATATCACATGCATTATAATCTTAGAGCTATAATTATTTTGACTTTTCGTATATTTCTCTACTGCTGCCATACCTTATAACCTTTTGTTTGTGTCTTCATTATTAAAAAAAAACTATTCCTCGTAAGAAACAGACTAGTATTAACAATATTAATTTATCTCTTTGAATGATCATATCGTATTTTTGAACAAGATAATGCGAACTAATTTGAAATCATTTTGGTTATATTGTAGACTATTAATACCGCGTCTCGATCGATCATTACTTGTGTACTGGCCGTTAAGAAAAGGAATGTATCAAAAAGGAGATCAAATTATAGAATTTGGTTGTCATATATATCGGGAGTTGTGGTTAAAATGTAGAAGATAATCAGTGTTTACCAATCTCATTGGTCATGAGACGTATGTATACATACTAATATAATAAAGTAGTACAATAATAAACTTACTTATGGTCGTTTGATTTCCGAAGAGAAAGAAGAAAAAAGCACGAATTCTACGTTATGCCGGCTTTAGTGTTTGGTACTAAAAAAAAGTATTTGCCATGTAACAGCAAACTGATTAAATTGTAATTATCAATTAGTCTTTTACTAACAAGCGACAGGAGAGATCTTCGTGTTATGATTACAAACAAAGCATTATTCTAAAAATAATACTCATTTTTTTTATCGATGTTATATCTATCTATGAAACTGAAATGTATGTTTCATGAATAACTTAATTTGTTTCGAATTCTTAACTATCTGTTGTCCGCGACTTTGTTCCAGCGAAAAGGTTTTTTTTTATTTCAAAGTAATTACATGTTTTATTTTAGACTTGTTTTTAATTGTAATATTAACAATTCAACGTAAACTTTATAATTTTTTTACTGATTTTAAATTACATCGGTTAATTTTTATAAATATTATTTAACCTCTATGGAAAGTGTAATCTATATAATAATCCGAAAAATTACTGTCGGATAAATCCTCTTTCTGCTAGAAAGTATCATCAAAATCGGTTTAACCATTTCTGGTATTAGATCGAACAAACAACGTAGATTGCATTTTTATTTATATGTAGAGTGTGTTAGAATGAGTAATGTGGCGATATAACAATAACTAACACCTTAAAATGTGAGATTCTGGTTCCAACAATTTGTCTAGTGTACGTTGCGTGTAGTGTACGTCATTGGTTGAAATAGTTTACATAAATTATGCAAGTGTATACCTGATACACGACTTTCTCAACGTAATGGCGGTAATGTAGGCATGAAAGTGCATACGATGAGTGTTCTTCGAGCTAGAAAATAATGATTTA
Organism: Antheraea pernyi; assembly: GCA_015888305.1. NCBI lineage: Eukaryota > Metazoa > Arthropoda > Insecta > Lepidoptera > Saturniidae > Antheraea > Antheraea pernyi. The sequence goes on along the minus strand of MU159257.1, from coordinate 181,788 downwards.
ATATTCATCATGTCTTAATCAGCCACTGGCAGCCCACCCACGTCTGCCGACGATGCAACAAATACTTACCATTTTCTTCGCCATCAGTGTACCCATCGTCATACTAATTTAAACCTCCGGCTACGCATAGACTATGCGCAATAAATATTTAAGATTAATCTGATTGGGATCCTAAACCTCGTTAGAATACTAACGATCTCTAACAACTGCCTTTCGAGTCGACGATTAGAACCTTAAATTATATATGCGAACAGACAAACAATTTATTAGTTAATACTTTTAAGTGACGTCAAAACACATGAAGTACGTGTGTCATTATCGTAGGCGTCACTCTAGGTTGGTAGTTTTAACAGAGTTCGTTAGATTATTTCAATATAATCAATGTAATTTGTATAAATTATGCCTTTCTAAAGCATAGAAATATATTTAAAATAGTGTTACATATGAATACATAATATTAAAAACACAAATATGTTAGGTATTAATGGTTAATGGTGTTAATTATTAATGGTGGCAGAGCCACGCTGAAACTATTACTGGTTTCAGCATGAATGGGTCGGCTCGTCCGGGGTACTACCACCCGACCCATAGAAAACCCACGTGAAGTAACAGTGCTTGCATTGTTGCGTTTCGGTCGGTCAGTGAGAGCGCCGGAGGCCCACCTCCACTCCCCTCTCCTCTCTCCTCTCCCTCCCCCTCCCCCTAACCCTTCCCCCCAAAGAGTGGCAACGCACTTGCAACTCCTCTGGTATTGTTAGTGTTCATGGACGGTGGTGATCACTTAACATCAGGTGACCCACATGTTCGTTTGCCACCAATGATATAAAAAAAAAGGTTGTTCGTTAGTTAAAGATGTGAATACAACTCAGCCGATTTGATAAGTAAATAAAAATATATCTATAATTACATATACAATATTTATCAGTAAAAGAAGCAAATATATACAAGCATTTGCTTTATTTTAGTTTCAAAAAACAATCTGCTCCCTTCCCCTCTGTGCCCAAAAACTCTATTACTTAAAATACGCACCCTTTATAACTTAAACTAATAATTTCAGTATTAGCCTTCAGTTACTTAAATAAATTTCGTCATTTCATATGAATATCGAAATTTATTACTTGCATGTTTACATGTTAAATTGTTAACACAAACAATAAGTATGCAATCACCCATTGTTGCTTTGAAATCCCCAAAAGCTGTATTTGCGGTGGTTAGGACAGCGGCCTACTTAGATCATTAGTTGTTGATCACTGTCTAGGAAACTGTGCTGTGTGATAAAAGTTACCTAAGTAAAATTAGTTCAAAACGAAAATTAACAGCACTAATATACGCTGATAAATGTAGCAGCATAAAAGATAATGTGTTCTCCTTTCTATTTATCATAGAGAATCAAATCGATGTAGAAACCGCGAACTGTTTAAAGAAAAAATAATTACAGATTTTTTTCAGACTTAACATGCAATAAAGTATTATTATGTTTTTTTTTATTCTGGAAAAGGGGCTATGCAGGCCTTAGTCCTGTATCACTGCAACCAGTACTGATCTATTGTGATCGCCCCATATTACTAAAGCTCTCCGCCTAGTCCTACAGTATTTAAGAACTGCAGGAATTTATTGGTTGAGAGCATCTGCACCTCATCCGGAGGCAATACATGCTTGCTGCTACCTGGACGCTAATGAGGAATTGATTAATAAATTGGAGCGGCTACAGAATACATGCATTCGCTTTATTTATGGACTTAAAAAATTTGATCATGTATCTGAATACCGCTCAAAGCTTAAATGGCTACCCATTCGGCACCGACGAAATAGCCACACCCTGTCCCTCCTGTATAACGTTCTTCATAATCCCAATTCCCCTCCATACCTACAATATAAATTCGAGATGTTAGGTTGCAGAGATTCTTCATCACGCCGTCTATGCTCTCAACATATACTCAAATTCCCTATCTGTTACACTACATTTTATAGTAAATCATTCGCAGTTCAAGCTGTACGCCTATGGAACGCACTCCCTTGTGATATTAGACAGGCAAGATCCTTGACGTTATTTAAAAAATATCTCCACCGGCATTACCTCTCGCTGTCGTAATATAACTATTGTATTGTGTTATTTCTTTTTTTTTTACTTTTATCTATAGTTTTTGTATTTTTTTTATTTTTTTTTGTCTTTTTATATTGCCACCCGGTAGTTATGAAAATAAAATGTCTCCTCAGGTTTGCCTGAAAGAGATCGCTCTAAGCGATAAGGCCGCCTAACTGTACACATATTGTAAACTGATGACTAATTTTGTATATTTTCAACGTGCTATAAAGAGTTTTATTATTATTATGCTTTCTCAGAATCCGGTTTCGTGTAGGCTTCAGTGGATCACACTCACACTAGAGGTGTTTGGGGGTCTCATCCGCACTATCACAAAATCTTCACTCTCTTGTCCTCTGGACACCTATGTTATGTAACATGTATTTTATTTTACCACTTTTTCTGGCGCATTCGGATAAAAATAGGAACTGTATATTAACTCATCAATCACTGTCTAACATAAAGCCTTGATAAATTAAAATTTTTATAACTTAAAATAGTTTGTGTTTCCCTTTATTTTTAACTTAACGAGGTTCCACTGTATATTATTTCAATTTTAAGTAAAGGATAATCCAAGTTGCTGCCAGGTGGAAACGTACCCGAAGGGTTGACCGTATTTGTTACGTTGTATAGAAATAGTTATAAATTAATATGGTAATAGGTATATGGGTTAGAATTAAAAATATCGAACGCGGTATTCTTTTAAATTACTTCGACTATCCAATAATATTCGTTACATAAAATGCAAGCGAATAATAAAGACTAAATGTGAATTATTTTCCTTGTATGTTACTATTGGGAATTCATCTATTTGATTTGAACAAATTCAAATAAACAAAACGTACTTTGTTAAAGTGTCGAGCATTAGTAACCGATTCGTTAAACCTACCTATCGAGTTACAAATTATATATCTAAGATCGATACCGTCGTAATGAAGAGGGCTTAGCATTTAAATACATTTGCATATTAGAATGCGCTCACTCTATCGGTGGAGCAGTGCGACCGAGGGCGTATATATTACATAGTGATATGTAGAAACGATACTGACCATTCCACTAGTGACGAGTTCACATGAACGCTCACTTAGATAAAGTATTTACAAACTACGTGTATAAATAATATTCATAAAATCATTGAACAAGATAACGAAAAAGCAAATTTTTTGCAAATAAATATTCCAGAAAACACGTCAATTTAACCTTATTTATATTTCAATTCTAATATGGGAACAGGTACCTAAACGTTAACTTTTATTATATGTAATTAGTTAACTTGACCACAATGTAGAAAACCACGTCAATGAGTTAGGGAGGGTTACCTTCTGGCAGAGGGATGGGGAAATTAATAAACAGCGCGGCAGACGGGTCATCGCTTTAGTCAGAGTCTGACGCTAGCCATGTCTTCCAATTCAAGAATCGTCCCAGGTTAAAAAAAGAGGAGTTGACCGTCACGTAAGGCAAAAGCGTTATGAACCTCTATATTCCTCCCCATATGCGGTTTTAATTTTAACTAACGACTAATTAGATTCGGTATTGAAGAGTAAGTGTAAGGAACTTCGGTTGATGTTCCCGTTTTTTTTTATTGTGTCATGTATTTTACTAAGATTTGAAGAGTCATATGAATCGTCGGGAAGCTTATTATAATTATGCTTTAATTATGTTTAACTATGTGACGCTAATCAGTACGCCATGAAATGTTTGTGATTTCGCCAATTTATACAAAAAATTCTAAAACAAAAACAAACAATTGTCTGGAGAGTAAGGGTACTAAGGAGATAGTAGGTGCCCCAAATCGGAGCACTTGAAGTCCATAGTCGATCATTAGGAATCAATAATTTACGAGTATACACACATACCACTATTAAATCCCATTCAATTCCCCATCATTTTGTTACGCGGTTACGAAAAATGCGGAATAGAATATTTCATAGTTTTACAATCGATTGTCTATGACAAAAAAACACTTATACATTTATTCTTCATTTGTATTGTTTATCATTAATAAAACTGCAACATATTTTTATCCTTATTCTAATGATAATGTTGACTTAGATATTTAAATTCTGTACAATTGAGAAAATCAAATCTAGTAGTATAATAACAATATGACAAAGTAAATTGAACATATTCTATAGAAACATAGAATACAAAATTCTAAGGTTGAGATATGTATGCTTGGTACACATATATGTTTCAACAACTCATATATGTATGAATAGTTAGCTTAGCTTAGATTAGCTCAGATAGGTCGCGAATTGCATGTATCAGGCAACAGCCAAAGCTGAGGTGTGCCGCGCACCCTTGAGCTAGTTGTCAAAGTAAAATCGGCTGAGTGCCTTAAGCGCTCGCCTTAGTAGTCCGGTGAAGCTGTTAAGACCTTGCTTGGTCAATAGCGTAGTCAGTTCGAAAAAAAAAACAAAATTCTAAGTAACGTGTAACCATTATAGGAAAACAGGATCTTTCTAGAAACAATTTATGTAAGCGCCATATGAACGTAATAGTACGTAATATGTTTAGGTGCACACGTAGAAGTTAAGCTGAATCCGATGCGCAGCTCGATAGCAACACCAATTAATATGCAATGTCGTAGCACTCGTAAACTAGTCACGAACATATATCGGTGCAGTTAGGCACTGGCACGGACACTGGCTATTTGTATAATTCGGACAATTTACTTGGCGGTTTAACGTTGCTTCGTCGAGTTCTTATAACTTGCCGTGATATTAGATTGTCCGCGTTCGGATTTATAGTTTGGTTGAAAATGATAAGCCTGGTGTGTAATCCATGTTATAATACGTACTATTGACGTGTAAACAGTGTTAAAAATTTTTTTTTGATTACGTTATACTACAACTAAATTTTGCCCGCGGCTCCGCTAGCTTTAATGCAGATTTGACCTATGATTTAGGGACAGCGCTTTTTTTCTCGATAAGAGCTTCTATATTATTTTTTTATACCTCTGACAAAATATATGCAAATTTTTATGAAGATCGGTTAAGTAGCTAAGTTGTGAAACGTAGCAAATAAACTAAGAAACTCATTAATATTAGTTTACGATTAGGAATTTTTGTTTTATATCAAAAGCACGCAAACCACCACGTGGGTTATCTGATGTTAATTGATCACCACGGTCCATAGACACTAGCAACACCAGGGGAGTCGCAAGTGCGTTCCATTGACGTGCAAGCAGTGTTAACATTTTTTTTTATTAAGTTATAATACAACTAGCTACGCTTTAGGGCCAGCGCTTTTTTTTCTGGATTACCATTTCTATGTTATTTTTTATACCTCTGACAAAATATATGCAAATTTTCATGATGATCGGTTAAGTAGCTAAGTTATGAAAGCGTAACAAATTAACTAACAAACTCATTGGATTTATACATAATATTACTTACGATTAAGATTCGAGGACAGAAGTCCCCGGAACTCTCTCATCTATGGAAAGACACAATAAGTTTTTTAAGTATGTTTATATGTAGATATAGCTAAATACTGATTTTCAATCTATAACTATTCTTACATCCTATATCTATAAACGTAATAAGAGTTTAAATCTAACATGTCTGTACTTTTTAGATTTTTGTGAAAAAAATTGTTGCAGGTGTCTTGGAATAAGTAATAAAATACATTTCAACCATTTTTAGAAATGTCTGTCTGTCTATCTGTCTGTTTGTTTGTTTATGTGGGAGGGGGAGAGGAGAGGGGAAGGGAGGAGAAAGGGCCCCCGGCGCTCTCACTGACCGAACGAAACGCAACAATGCAAGCACTGTTACTTCACGTCGGTGTTCTGTGAGAGGGTGGTACTACCCCGGACGAGCCGACCCATTCATGCTGAAACTAGTAATAGCTGCAGCGTGGCTCTACCACCTTCAAAATCAATTTGATTCGTGGAAAACAGTGTCACTCTCTCCTATGGAAAGACACAATTATTTTTTTAAGTATGCTTATATGTAGATATAGCTAAATACTAATTTTCAATCTATAACTATTCTTACATCCTATATCTATAAATATTATAAGAATTTAAATCTAACATGTCTGTACTTTTTAGATTTTTGTGAAAAAAATTGTTGCAGGTGTCCAGGAATAAGTAATAAAATACATTTCAACCATTTTTAGAAATGTCTGTCTGTCTATCTGTCTGTTTGTTTGTTTACGATACGTTAACGATAAAATATCACCAATAAAATCATAAAACATATCCTCCAATAATATTTAGTATTTGTTACATTAAAATCAATCCTATTAAAAGTTATTGTAATTTGAGTGACGGTTCGAGTTAAATACGAGAGAAAAATAGATAAGTAAATGGACGTAATACATTCAGACGCTTTTATTAATCACTGTTTTTTTAGATTAGGTTCCACACGAAGTCGCGGGCACAACTATATCTAATATTTATCTTTTAGGCATTAAGTTTGGTAAAATATGTTCTCCAGTACGTCGCATCGCTGTGTCGATGTGGTTTCCAATGATACAGTTACCTGCAAAAACACAATATAGTCGTAGAGTATTTTCTAACCGTCTTCTTCGCTCTTGGAAGTCAGTAACATTTCTGTATCTAGCGTTTTAGTCTACATCGTCTCTTAACAGCCGACAATATTCCAGTAATTATAATCTATACTAATGCTATAAAGCTGAAGGGTTTGTTTGGTTGAACGCGCTAATCTTAGGAATTACTGGTCCGATTGAAACATCCTTTCAGTGTTAGATAGCTCATTTATCGAGGAAGGCTATAGGCCATATATCATCACACTAAGACCAATAGGAGCGGAGCACCAATGAAGAATGTATAAAAATATATAAATTTGCCTTTTGGGAGCTTCCGCTGCGTGTTAGCGTTAGCCCAAAGTATTCCACGCGGACGAAGTCGCGGGTAGAGGCTAGTAAAGTTATATAATAGGAGCTCTTATATGTGGTCCGGTGAAGCTGTTAAGACCTTGCTAGGTCAATAGCGTAGTCAGTTCAAAAGTAAAAGGAGCTCTTATGGTACTCTGGTTGATAAAGGTAGAGTCGGAAAGAGTCCGAGGTATAGTAAAACCTCAATAGCCACAAGTGATTATGAAATAGTAGCGATTTCATACATAAAAACTATACCACTTATTTTTTATTGATATAACCTGTACGTATTTTAAATAATTCCTTAAAAGTTATGTTAAATATTAAGTCATAAGTGTTCACTTAAACACATGGACAGATAGAACTGGGCTCTCATTGGAAGTTAGTTAAAAATATTTTCTTCAAGAGGAGTTCTTTTAGCTAATGGAAATGCTTCACGAGTAGGTCAATTCATTTTACAGTTCATACTTTGGATCAGAACATAGAAGTGCAATATCTTCTACTTTACAAAAGGAAGAAGAACGACAACTGTGTGTCTAAATTCAAATTTATGGCAGATTTTCTTTCATATAACAAGAGCATTTATTTATTACTCTTTAATATTTTTGTTCTAGTCAACCATAATTATTAAAAAAAAAATTGTTTTGCGGAAATCACAAATCCTGTTAAGAAAAATAGATATTGAGAGATCAGTATTGATATATGCGATATACGTATACTAGTTTGGGATCGATGTGATTTAATTTTTATTAAACGAAGTTCCTATACGTGGCTTTAGGTAGGAGTTAACTGGTACAAATCATCACGTAAGGGAAAAACGTTATGCTTCCTCCATGTGATTATCTCTCTCTCTCTGTCTCTTTGTAGTATATGAGTGTGTCTGCGTGCGACTATTGGAATTCGAGCAGCGAGCATTGTGCGTTGTTGATTGTATAACCTTAAGTGAATCGGTGACGGTTCAGTGGCTGTCTCCGGACACCACGTCGATCGACGTAAGTACGAATCCTTGTCAATGAGCTGAAGTGAAGGAAATCATTGTGATGAACTAATAGCGGAGTGGTAAGGGTTTCTCTAAGCTCGTCTAGATAGCTACCACCCTGAAGTTGAAAATCTGTCACCGATCACTGTCACTGTATCTCTCATCTTGAACCACTTCTTTTTCTTCTTACCCTTATCCCATATAAGTTTGTCATGTTGTGGTATATGATTTAGCTTAATTTTTACGATCGGCCGCCTGCCTGACATCAACCCTCCTTGGGATTATTTTGTTATACCACTGTATTTACTGTATATATACCACTGTATTCCACTCTTTTAGCCTTACAATTTTTCGTTCCGGTTAAAAACGAAGTTCTTCAAGATTATGGTTTGCTTGTTATATTGCCATTTTTATGTAACAGAAAACTAGCCAACTTTAGACTATTGCCGAGGACTGCAGTTTCTGGGTTTTTTTTTCAAGATTAGTGGTTTCAGAGTTTTCTCAGTAATAGTAATATAAAATTAGATATAATAAACCATTATAAAAATATAAAATATGAAAACTATAATAGAAAAATAAACGCAAATAAAATGAACTCATCTTGAACCACATCGCCATTTAATATCAGATGATATTATGGTCAAGCAATAAAACAAATGTATAAAAAAATACTGAAACCATGGAAAGTACAATTCGTTGTGGCAAGACTAGAGTGATTTGACCAGTGAAATGTCAATTAGATATGTGCAAATTCAAACCCTGGCATGTGCCAACGAATTGGCTAATTTAAATTGGTGGTACTATCAGCTAAACGTGAAGAAACTTTATTTAGGAAGTCAGAATCTGAGCAATGTTTATGTGGTATCACCGTGTGTAAAAAAATAAAGTACTGTGGATTTCTTGGAGTTTGAAATCGCCAATAAGACGTCGGTTGGCATGATGATTATGAAACCTTGCTTCGAGAAGATGCCTGTGGCCCTGCATTTTTAATTACATTTTTTTTATAATCCACAATTTTATATTTAAACTAGCTGACCCGTGTAACTTCGTCTGCACCAAATCGGTTATTACAATGTATTTTTAAACGCGATAAATTTTAATAAACCTAAATCCCGATTGCAACCACACCTACGACGTCCAATTATGAATCCAAACTATTCAGGGACTCACTCAAACATATACCCAGATAGTATGTAAGAAATCTTTTAAAATAAGCCTACAACCCGTTATAACAGCATCATCTACCGGGTTCAATTAAAGTAAAAACTAACCTACGTATATTGGCAGTAATGTAAAAAAAAGCTTTCGAGGTCTATGGAACCCCAGTTGCAATGAAGTTCCTTTCGCTATTTTTTGTAGTATTCAGTATATTCAGTCAGTATAGTTTACATTATAAAATATCAAGTTGATAGACTTAAATTGTAAATTAAATGATAAAATATAGTCATAAAATAAATAATGATAAATTAAACACTGAATGATATCATAACTATTTTAAACTAGAATTAAAAAAATTTCACACTCCATTGTTCTGAAGAAAAATATAAATATTAAAAAGATATTAGCAAGACGCCTTAATTGTCACTCTGTTACTATTTGTCTAAGAGCTAGCAATGGTTTCGACAACGAATTTCAACAAGCCAGTTTTTTATATATCTTTATGTACTTTCAAACACAGTGTGGGCTACCTGGCTGCCGATAAACATTGCGTTTATTAGAGCATATCGCACATTTACAGGCAAAAATATTGATTTTTACATAATTTTTGAATGTTTTATTTTTCACTAACTTTGAAACGCTACTAAAACATGAAATTATTATTGCCAGACATTTTTGTTATTAACGATAATGTTCCCGATGCTATTTTTTGTAATAAAAAAAGTATGTTCAAACCATTTTAAGATAGCTGTAATTTTAATATTATTTTATTTAGATATACAAGAGGCTAAATTGAAAATAACATTTATAGAATAACTTAGCTATAGCTATAGTTTAGCGCAACACTGGCTGTATGATAAAGATAGTTAGAATTGTGAAAGCGCCTGTTATAGACGCATGTATTCATGATGGCGTCAGTCCCAAGTTATATGTCTACGTTTATCGTTGTTTTTCAAAGTTTACGGTGAAATCTCAATATCGTAATGGTTAATAAAATGAAATATGTTCTTTGCAATGGAAAAAAATGGTTTGAAATAAATTATTTTATTTATAAAGAATATCATCGGGCACATTATTGTCAATAACAAAATTGTCTGACAGTAATAAATTCATGTTTTTAATAGCGTTTAAAAGTTACGGAAAAAAATGTTCCTAAATTCCTAATTATTTCTAAATCAAAATTTTCATATGCAAAGGTATAATGCACATTAAAAAAACACAACGTTAACGCCAGTTAACGGTTAACCTGGTAGCCGTACCAGGTATCCTGAATCCTGTTTGGAAGGGCATAATATATCTCCATATTAAAGAACCAGCATTTCTATAATTCTCGTTCCTCCAACGTTGCTGGTTCTTGTACTACTACGCTTTCGCAAAAAAGTCTAGTTACATTAACTTACAATTTTTGTCTTTCATTATCCTGGAGAACTCCTTGCGTTTTATGGGACAAAAGTATCCTAGGTGTAACCTTGTTAACCACTGTGTTAAAATTGGTTCAGTACTTTCACAGTGATACGTGTTCACAAGGAGAGACCGACAGACAAAAATTGTAAAAGGATTATTTTTGGCTTCTAAATCGATAACAAAGTCTACCTCTATCAAAATTTTCAAAAAATATTTTGGTTTGTTGCAGTTTTATTATACATTGTATAGATAGAAGATAAATGCATATTATTCAAGAAATATTAATTGAAAATGAAAATTTTAAATTTAATTCCTCACGTTACGCTAAGGATCTTCGCTTCGGATTTCTAACGGGGGTCCCAAAACCGTGTAGGTTTTTATTTCAAACTTAAACTATTACTTTTACATGTGCTATTCTAAAACTTGCAATAATATTAACAGGAGATAAAACAGTGCGGTTACACGGTTTAGCGTTATGGTAATGCGGTATCACACATCGACACGTCGGTCGCCGCCGCCGCGTCGCGTCGCCGCGCCTGCGCACTATATCGGCGTCATCGCGGTCCGCGGCGCGCCAGAGCACGTTGCGAACTCTACACCTATTCAGTTATGAATAAATAACGAAAAGTATTGCTCAAGAATAAAACATAATTCTTATTACCTCTAAACTATCATAATATATTCAACATATATTAATTTAACAGCTATAAAAACGTCGGCTTATATAGGTAGCTTTGTTAGGATAAGCAAGAACAGATCTATTCTTATTTATATTTTACTACGTTATGGTTACAGTATGATAATATATTTGAAATATCTAACTTACCTCTCATTGTTTCCCTTTAACGATAATTTTAGAAGGATTAATAACAAAATACTAAAACTAATCGAGGCGTTTGTAACTTTTATCAACGTTTCACTATCCTGACTATTCCATCATCACTAAGACGGTCTATATAACTTTTCTTCGGCCTGCGTCTACGTCATTCTATCTACAGGTATTCCTCGTATAGTAGTTTAATTAACACATATTTGTCGTATGTAAGTACTATGGGAAAAATATATTTTCTCTGATTTTTTTTTAAATGTCAAACGATGGTGGCAAACGAGAAGGTGGGTCACCTGATGTTAAGTGATCACCACCGTCCATAGACACTAGCAATACCAAGCAAGTGCGTTGCCAGCCTGTGTATGGGGGAGGGGAAGGGAAAGGGGGAAAGGAGGTGGGCCTCCGGCGCTCTCACTAACCGAACGAAACGCAACAATGCAAGCATTGTTACTTCACGTCGGTTTTCTATGATATATACATGATGATGATAGATGATATAGTACAGTAATCATTTGTTTTGTAATTTTGTAATTATAGTTCCTGTTATTAGAGCCGTCTTTACCGGGGGCGCAAGGACTTCAGGATACACGAGCACAGAGTCCTATAGGACGCAACCAGTCCACCGTAGATGATAGGTCTTTTTTAGAATATAAATTCATAAAAAAGGTATCTGTGGTCAGCTATCATCTAATATTTATTACGTGTGGTTATAATGAAACAAATTGCCAACATAGGTAAAAAAATGTCCTTTGATATATACAGATAAATAAAACATAAAAATTTAATTACACTACGGCGCCAAATATGTTTAAGATTGATCTGCCAGTTATATAAATTGACCATTAAACCTTAAGGTTAACCTTATTCTTAAGAATATGATGATTACAACACAATACACTAAAAATAGTAAAGAAAAATTTAGTTATAAAAGAAATTACGTATAACAAAATAATAAATCAGACTTACTATGAATTAAAGACTTTTCTAAGATCTAGCTTAAATATTTTGTTTCAATACATTATAAACGATTGAAACAAAGGCGTAAAATCAATCCCAATAAAAAGAGATTGTGATGAATTTGCATAGACGAATGGCCTGCGTGTATTAAAAGCAAGTAAACTCGTAAGCAGGTAAACTTGACTCGCTGACGTTAAAGCTCGGAACGCACAGCATAATAATTAGTCATTAGAAAGTAGGCAGCGAGGGAGAGAGGGCGGCAGGAGGTAGGGAGGAAGGGGCGGGGCTCGTCTGTTTCAGCTTATCTGAAATTACATCTTTTATGGGTACCCGCGATTATTCTGAGTTGCAGCGACTTACCGCGCGTTAGTGCCGCCCGGAAAACAACTCTACATTACCATTGTTGTTCTACATAATCCATACAATTGCTTTTTATTCGACTGTTGCTAACTTTTAAAACATTTCTTATATCACACTGTGTTACAATTATATATTGTTTTTCTACCAAACTACGATTGCGTCACTATCCACGTCTGTCAACGAATTTATAATATGCGAGTCTAAAAAACTTCTTATGATTACTATAATTTTATTCGTGATATAAGCGTTACTTGATCGTCTCGCAATTCACATTCACAAGATTCAGTGTAGCTAACTTGAATTCATAATCAAGTAATTTATGTGTACAGCGAATAAATTAGCCGCTCCAGCCCGCGCGCCGCCCATAACTTACCCCAATAAATTGCCCAAAGCGCGCCAACTTCATTTTAATTCCAAATACTAATAAGTGCTCGTGCTGCTACGTATACGGTTAAGTCACTTTAATTTTGATTTTATTTTTTTCTCTCTTGTAAATTTTCAACCCCATTATGGCCGTTTTTTGATGGCGTGGCGTAACGTGATCACCACCTGATAAGAACTTTACAAGAACTAAAGAAGCTGAAGTACAACGAATAATTTTACTAAATTGTGACTTATATACAATGTTAAGATAGGATTACTATTTTATATTGTTTTAAATACCCATAAATTTTAAGTGACGTTACAATGCAATATTTGTTAATCAAATATAGACTTCGACTACAAACACCAATAAGAATCATTTTCATTTGCACTTTTTTTAGTATACGGCTATTTTTTATGACGCAAAATGATCACGTATCAGGTGGCACCTGCTTTGCATAAGGCGTCATGGTAAGAACCCCGCTTTTAAAGTGTAAATTTAGCGATTAAAACTATAGCATTGCGCATAAGTACATTGTAGTAAAGAAGGTTCAATAAGAATATTGAATTAACTTTAATGAATTGTACATAGCTATTAATTATTGGTTATCTCTGAAGGTCACTCTGTTCTACTTAATAGATAAATACTTGAATTTTATGTTTCACCATTTTATATGTTTATATGTCAATCGTTTACATATGTTTATCTATTCTTATTATCAATGTGTAACGTAATTACAAAATATATATTACAGGCTAAAATATTTTCAAATAACTAAAACCACCGACTTTGTTTCAATCGTGTCTCAGTTTATTTTAATTGTGTAAATTGTTCGCAGTTTCGAAAAAGTTCATAGGTCTAGAAATTTACAAATTATGGACACAATTTAACATAATAATATCTTAAATTCTATATCAGAAATAGATTAATATGTTCTAAACGTTGTGCTTAAAGAATCATTGTCTGTGTGAAAGTTCTTATTCAAATTCTTATTTCATGAACTCGAACAAAGCAACGATTTATAATTGTATTATTCAGACACATTCAACCCCCACAAAAGTTGTCACGGTATCCGATCGTCCAATGGAGTCAACAATAAAATTAACATGAGGTGTCACGCCGCAGGAAGTATACTGTAATTTGTAAGCTTTGTGATTAATAAAGTGAACTAAGTGTGCCTCGAATAGGACAGATTAGCGGGCACTTTATCACATCTATTCCGAGTTAACGTCGCGTGACGGATCTCGTTTGAAACTCATAAAGAGTCCAAAGCAAAATATACTCGTAGATAACGTTAACTTTACGTCGCGGGCCCTTTTCCACTTGTTAAGTTTTATAATTCAAGCCGCTCGCATCTCCCGACTCACTTAGGAGTTTATTCATTAATATTGTTATATTAATTTTGTTTATTTACATTTTCACTTTATAATCCAGTTAACGAGTTATAATGATATTATAACGCAGGGCTGTATTGGGTTCTTGTAGAAGTTAGAGTTAAGATACTTCAAAATTTATTATAAACTTTTTATCTATACTAATATTATAAAGAGGTAAAGTTTATGAGTTTGTGACGTTGTAGGGGGTAATCTCAGGAACTACTGTTCTGATTTGAAATTCTTTTAGTGTTATATAGCTCATTTATCGAGAAAGGTTCACGGTTATATATCACCTCGTTAAGCCCAATAGGATCGGAGCAACGATGAAGAATGTTTCAAAATCGGGGTTTTTTTCGTTTTGAGAGCTTCCGCTGCGTTTTAGCGTTAGCCCAAAGTAACTATTCCACGCAGATGAAGTCGCGGGCAGAGTCTAGTATTGTATAAAAAATGTACGTAGTATGTACAGAAAATAATATACTATTTAATAGATACCTATACTACAAGCTCACTAGGTTTTTTCTTTACACAACATTCTAAGGTATTTAAAAAAAAATGAAATAAAACACTGAATATTATTTTTACAATCAAAATACTAGTTTTATTAAATCCAGAAACAATGGAAAACACTCTCGTCTGCTTCACATTTGGATAGATTGATGAAATTACGCCACTCACTCGTATACGTAAAAGAAATACTTATGAAATAGTCTTAATTCGATTTCATTGTAACCTTTCCTTACTAATACGAAATAAATTCAACAATAACGTATTGTTGTATAAATTACTGTTGTTTTGTGATACATTCTAAGTATTTCTTTTAATGAACAAAGGACCTGTGACGAAGATAATCAAAAGGAAGAAGAAAATGTATAAAAGACATTGTTCGAATGAATACATGAATGATTGAATTTTGCTACATATATATCATTTACAAATGATTTTTTTTTATCCCAAAGAACAACATAGACTCCTGTTAATGTCGGACTACCTCAATTTAAAAATTATTTACAAAATATTATAGGTATTCATAATTTATATACAATTTATTCTCATTTGCTTATCGCTCACATGACGTGGCTCGTGCATTAAACATGACTAAAGGATATGTGATAAGTTTTAGATGTGTAAAATACCTAGTGGCGTATAACTACGAATGTATACGAGCGCGTTGCGGCGCGGCGTAGTATTGGTATGAACATTTGAATAATCGTTCCTCGCTCAGAGTCTTGGGTATTATATGATAATAATTTCACGCGCGAGTACCTCGCGACTGCTGCCAGCGTCTCACCCCCTCGTCGTGCTGCATCGCCTCCGCGGAATGTGTGAAAAAAATTATCACAACCATAGATAATCGCTGAATACCATTAAAGTCGCCGTAACGAATACATTCATATCGATATCATTTATTTTCTTGTACAATTTCTTATAACCTTTTTTTATAATATGAAAAGACAAAGGTATTGTCGTTTTAAATAATGTATTTACATTTTTAAAATATATTATTTTATTATTGATAAGGTTCAGGTTTTTACTAAATAAAAAATGTAACTACTTTTACAATGTTAGGTATTGTTTTTCCAAACTCAATTAATTGTATTATTCAAGAGATAATATCGGCAAAGAAACGACGGGAGACTACGAAAAACAGTGATGTCCTGAAATACTATATATGCGATAGTGAGTTTATTTATTTCTTTGTTGCGCTTTCCTGCTTTACCTATTCAACCAATCACCATGAAATTTTACATATACGTTGTCAGAGGAACAGAAAAGGGCACAAGATAACTTTCATGTAAAAAACTAACTAACTACTAAAATAAGTCATATCTACATTAAATAAAGCGAGAGAAGCCGCGAGAAAACTAGTAAAATATAAATAAGTATGAACTTGAAGAGAATTATTACCCGGAATATTAAATCAACAATAATTTTGTGATAATGAGAAGTGACTAGTAACCTTATCTATAGTGTGAGTGGGCTAAATATAATCTTTCGCCAATTACCGCTCTGAATACAGCCGTAAGTTCGTACTTACGCGTAATATAGTCGAGAGTTTAATATAAAACTTTGTTGAAAATATTATTATTATAGGAAAATAAAATTGATATTTATTTATCTTCAAGCTGTCTCGATGTTATACATATCAATGATATTATAACTAAAGATATTTTGACAAAATAAATGGCACGATAACGCACACATACGTAAAGTAATATTGTAATGTTACACTGTCTTAGATAGAATGTGGAAGTAAGATGGCATATTCTCAATATCGGTGGTGAAAAAGAAATAGTTATATGTTGCTTAGATATAGGCGGATTGACGGGGCAGTCATCAAAAATAAGCTAAGTAGTCAAGTTTTAACAAAGCACTATCGAAGCGCTTATGACGTATTTAGTTATAACTAGTGGGCGCCCAGAGGTCGACATTCGAACATAATTCATTGATTTTTTAAAGTTTGAATTTTATTAGGGTTCTTTTGTCAAAGGGTATTATGTTATAATATCATTGTAGAATGTAGAATGAAAAAGGGTAATTGGAATGTAAGAGTAAAATAATACATACAGTCGAGCATAGCAACCTCCTTCGCAACCTTTTTTGAAGTCCATTATTGACGGATGTCAAAATGTCTTTTTTATTTACATGTGTGTATATGTTGTGTAAAATTGAAGCAGTAGTGTGAGTAATGCATATTTTAATTAATTTAATGTACTTCTAATGCATTTTATATAAAATAAATAGCTTTCTGCACTTCTCCTCCATATAAACTTTTGCCAAGTTTCACGTTCATCCGTTCGCCCAATTCCGTTAAAAAGGGATACAAAGATTAGGCTTCACGTATTAATATATGGATGATGATGATATCATTGATTCGTATAATATAATATAATACGTATTTATGCGCAACTATATCCAGAGCGGCCAAAAATTTTGGCGAGGTTTGTAACTATGTCAATATTTAAATGATAGTCGGCTGATTCTGTAGGTGGTAAAGTCACGCTACTACTGATTTCAGCATGAATGGGTCGGCTCCCCCGGGGTAGTACCATCCTGTCACAGAAACCGACGTGAAGTAACAGTACTTGCATTGTTGCATTTCGTTCGGTCAGTGAGAGCGCCGGATACCCAACTCCCCTCCCCCTCCCCACTTCCCCACTCGTCCTTCTCCCAAACACAGACTGGCAACGCACTTGCGACTCTTCTGGTGTTGCATGTGTCTATGAACGGTGGTGATCACTTAACATCAGGTGACCCACCTGTTCGTTTACCACCTATTATATAAAAAAAAGATCAAAAAAATTTCCATTTCTCATTATACTGTATTATAATACTGAAAATATTCAAGAGAAACGACAATCATATAAAATACAAATTCAACAACGGACGCTAGACGGAACTCGCTCAGTGACATAATAAGGAAATAAAAGAATATAAATTTATTCACTTTATGCTTTAAATCTCCTTGATGGAATTCAGATGCCAGTTCTACGTCGTCTTCTAGTAGCGGACCTTCTTGACTTACTAGAGAATGAATTTCAGAACCTCACTTTTTTTCATTGTCCGCTTAAATCTTTTTCGTCAAACATATTTCCTTTCGGCTCAACCGTAGATTTTGGAAGTTTTGGAGCATTCGTACAGCTTGATTCCCCTGTCAAACTTACTTCGAAAATTGGTCATTCTTAGAGAAGGGACTGTAGAAAGAAATATGAGCTTGGAATACTATATCAGAATAAATGCGGGCACGAAATAAAATTTCGACTTGTGTCGTTACATTTTAATACATAACAGGATGGCATGTTTAGCTAAATAGATAACTATTATGGGGTATAAAAAATGTTTTAGTTCAATTAAATAATTTAATAATATCTGTTGCTAATTGCTAAAAAGTTTACATTGATTTTCCGTTTGTAGCTTTAAATCTTGTTAACTGTTGTATTTGCAAAACTTCAGTTCGAGATATACTTTTTAGGAATATGAAATTGAGAAATCATAACAGTTTTAAAGTAGTAAAAAATAGGTAAAAATATATGCAAATTATATAACATGGGAAGAAATATAAGACAATATAAAATGAAATCACACCTCTACAGTAATTATGTAAACAGCCCATCCATAAATGTAATATTAAATATGTAAATATAATTTTTTGAAACAAGTGTGGGTAAAATGAAGAAACACGCATAAATTTACGTGTAAATTTGTAGTTATACACGTGTCATAAAATTATAACACATTATTAAACAATAAAAACGTTCTCGTAAAACTAACTAATTCGTGATATTGTTGTATTTAGATGGTGTATCAGCGGCAAGTGTTAAGTTACGCTTGTAATTATTAATTTGTTTATAAAATTAACTGACTCCACGGTGGGTGAGCACACATGCCGCACTAGATTATACCTTAAGTGGCGATAGTTACGCAATAAAAAATGTACCGTACATAAATATAAATTATAATAAAAAGGGTTGTAAAATATCATTACAGTTGTTGTAAAGTTTATCAATTAAATAATTAATTTTATCTCATACTTAATTATAATGTCAAAATCATGATTATTTAAATTACTTTAGTATTGTATACAAATTATTTTATAGCCAAAATAATAACTATGAAATATAATATACATTGTTTCAAATATACAATATTATTGACGTTCAGTCGTGGTAGTGTAGTGGATTGACGGGTGGAATATTATTTACCAACCAACGAATGTTTCGAAATTCGCGTACATTTATTAATTTAGCTTGGTAAAACTATCGACTGACGGTGGAGGAAAATATCGTGAGGGAACCAGGGGTGTAAGGGGTGTCGAATAACATCTAATACTTGAGACATTCAAGCCAACCTCACCTGCACGTGGTGCACCCTGCTGAATAACGAACGAGGCAATGGCGAAAGCGGGGTGGTAGGGTTTTCCAGCCTGACTGGGTCGCAACCACCATGTATATGGCGAAAAAGCCCGTCATAGTGATTCGCTTCTGCGGGTCGCGTTTCGGGATCAGCCTGTGCATATCCAGCTTTTCGCAGGCCGGCATGACAGCGGCGACCGGCGATGGATAGTGTGTCACTCGGTGGTCGCCGTTGTTTTTGGATTCTACTGTGCTTACCATCAGGCATAGCGCAGCCATTTTGCCGTGCTACAATAAAAAAAAGAACCTGAGAAATGTACTTGTAGTTAGAGTACTATATCTTGGAAAAACACGGAACTGTGGATTTCTCAAAGTTTGAAATCGCCAATACGTTATGGACTGGCGTGGTGATTACGCCCATACCTTCTTTCGGGAATATTAATTACACTCTACATAATGTAAAACTTTTATAACTTAAATTTAAACTAATCTTTTAAAATGTATACGTTTTCTTCTGAAACTATAAAAGTTAGTCTTTGTAGTTAATAATACACATTAAAAAAATGTAGAGTTATAAAACTATAATTAAGTACAACTTCATGCACCAGTAAATGTAGACATTAATTTCCACACTAGTTTATCTATTTGGGCGCACAACCCGAACCCGACTTTATCTGTCATCATTCTGTAGCTTTTCAATGCCAAAGCAACGTAAACGTTAATGAAATACAAACGCTTGTTATATTAAACTGCATTCAACATAAAGTTTATTCTACGACGTGTGTTGAGAGTGTTCTACGCTGTTTTGGAATCCGGCGAATGCGGGTGGAAAGAGACTTTACGTATTGCGTTTACTCGAAATTATTTTAATATGCAAATAAGAAAATGTGAAGTCGAATTGTGTTTCGACGTTGTTGGTGAAGTCGGTTACGCAGACGTATTCTTTAAATTAATGGCAGAGCGAGATTAGAGTACTGCTAACTGCTTTACATGGAGCAGGCTTATACGGTGTGGGGTTTGCTCGTTTGTTCCGAGAAACAGACAAATGAAAGCACATAATTACTAGGCTGCTCCGTTCTAAATGCAACAAGGATTAGAATTTACATGCGCGTCTTAACAAGCACGCGTATGGCATTTATGACTTTTATATTTGAATATTCTTTACGGGACTATCTCTTTTATTTATCTGTACAAAATGATGTCAAATATGATAAGCGGTTCTAATTTAGTTCTTGATTGAGCAACACTGTAAAGTTATATAGTTTTTTTTATTTCTTTTTTTGTGTTCTTCCATTACAATTAACTGCCGTACAGTGGATATTAGATTTCTGTTCAAAAAAAAGAATTAATAGGCTACGTCTCACTTAGTCAAATAAAAAATGCGTTAAACACAGGGTTTTTCAAAATATTACGCGTAATAAATGTATAGACGAAAATATTAATATAATTAAATAAGTTAATAAATGCGTTAATATTATTATTTGCTAACTTAAGTTGAAGCAACATTAAAGTACCAACCATTTTAGAATTAAAAAATGAAACACAGTTTAATACGTCTTTGTGTTTGAGAAAATATATATAAATTGATTAGCAAAACAATTGAAATGAATATTAAGATTAAATAAGCCAGACGTTAGCCAATTAACGTGTTCCAGCTAAGCGGTACAGAGCAATTCAAACGCTGTCAGAAAGCTGCGAATATGAAGTGATGGATGAACTCAACTGCTATTTTACATACAATGGAAAAAATGTTAAAATACTTGAATATCAGTTACGTTACTATGAACGTTAATTAAAACGGAGATGTTATATATCTTCTTTTGTTAATATTGTTTCTGTTGCGACGTGGTAATTTGTATGATATTTATAAGCATGTGAATGGGGTATCTGTATAGTCTTAAGATTAAAATCGACCTATAAATGTGATAGATTAAATACTGAAATATTTCAAACCACATGCAAAATTCATTTGAAACGGCGAGAATTCAGTGGTCTGTGTGTTCGGACACCGGATGATCGATGTAGGTTCGAATCCTTGCACATGAGCCGCGGTTTTCGATGAAGGAAATCACCTTGATGTAACCATAGCACGGCGGCAAGACTATTTTCTAAGCCTGCCTGGCTAACACTCTCAAGGTGAATATTTGCCACCAAGCACCTATAGGTGTGTTCTAGCAACTGCACGTGAGAGCCTGTCCTTCTTAGTTTTTTTATATCAGAGGTAAACGAACAGGTGGGTCACTTGATGTTAAGTGAATACAACCGTCCATAGACACTAGCAACATTAGGGGAGTCGCAAGTGCGTTTCTAGCCTGGGTTTGGGGGAGGAGGAAAGAAGGGGGAAGGAGGGGGAGGAAGGGGCTAGAGGGATGGTGAGCCTTTGATACTCTCATGGACCGAACGAAACGCAACAATGCAAACACTGTTACTTCACGTCGGTGTTTCTGTGGGTCGGGTGGTACTACCCCGGGCGAGTCGACCCATTCATGCTGAAGCCAGTAGTAACTTCTAAACTCGCTTACCATAAAGTGAGGTAGTAGTCAAATGCTAAAACCTATACGGTGTTATTACAAAAAAGTTAAATACGTATTGAACCCTGGCTTTAAAAAGGTCTCATATTAAATGCACCGCGGTCGCTGCATGTTCGTCATCTTGCTCTTTTGTCTCGCTTTGGTTACGTTAGGTTAGACTCGTGAAAAGGGACAACGCGAACATGCCCCGGGCGAGCGCGGTGCATTTATTAGGAAACTTTTTGAAACCAAGTATTTAATACGTATTTAACTTTTTTGTAATAACACGGATAAAGTATTAAAAAAATATGTTCACAGTTTTTCTCCTCTTGCCGCTCCTTAATGATAGCCACATCCTGTGCAATGCACCTAGAGATTAATAGTATCTAAAAACTGTGTATAACTATTCCAAGTATCCACACTTTCCACATGAAGGAAGTTCAACAAAAAAATCGTATTATTATTGCAATGAATCTGGGATCAAGATTTAAACCTTTTTTCGCAAGAAATCGAGGCGTAATTATAGCGAGCGTCGATTAACATCTGTCGACTATTAAATAAACTTGGATTATAAGGGTTCAATCAATGTAAGTAATTATTCTTATCCGTCGGATGTTTTCAAAGAGCCCTCGTTCGACTCCAAAGAATAATTTTCTCGTGAATCGCGAGGAAATCAAAGTGTTCCACCCGTTTATTAGGCAGTCACTCTGACGTGACCGCCTAATGCATCTACTTCGCTATTTACCGTGTAATTTTTAAGCGTTATGTAAGTAATTTGCGGTTAGCCTTAAACGTGATTTTACTTAGATAATAATTAGTTAACAAACGCTATTATTTAAACAGCGCTTTGTTTCGTATAACTACATTTAGTAAGGTAATTATATAGGACAGTTTATTATAAAATATAATGTGTGCGTTCAGTAAAAGATACTATATATATTTGAATCAGTTCAGTATCGTTGCCCGAAATCGATCTGGTTTTTTTTATTTAATATCAAGGAGGCAAACGAACAGAGGAGTCGCAAGTGCGTTGCCAGCCTGTGTTGGTGGGGGGGGGGGAGAAAGGATTAGGGGAGGGGATAGGGAAAGGGTAGAGAAGGTGGGTCTGTTACTTCACGTCGGTTTTCTATGAGAGAGTGGTACTACCACGGACGAGCCGACCCATTCATGCTGAAACCAGTAATAATTTCAGCGTGGCTTTACCACTACTAAAATTGGTATTTTAGTATTGGTCTTCATCTGGCATTTTTGCAAAACCAAGACCGCCGACATGTAACAAGACCAAGACCAAGACTGACCATTGTACGAACTGAGCAAGACAAGACTGAGCCTGCGAGACTCTTGTGGTCTTGCAGATAAGTCAGACTGGAATTACGACATTGTTGAGTATTTGGTTTAAATACCGATATTAAGAGACGTTTTCTAGTATCGGCTTCAAAATCACAATTCTTTCCGTGTAACAATATATAATATAACTAATATTTTTTTACAGACAATGTATGTTTTAAAGAGTTTATATTATTTAGGAAAGTTTAAAACTGACACAAAAGATTCAGTGCAGTAACAATTTTCGTTCCGTCATATTTTGATTGACAATTGGTCGGTCGGCGATTATGACTGCTTATTTGATTATTTATTGACAAAGGCGCTCTTTATGGAAATAATGTGCGACAAGTGTATCAGAGCATTCGCTATGCTGGGTGATCGCCGTCGCTCTCATGTCAAAGTTCGCCGCCGTTCCAGAGAGTAAAATAAGATTCCAGGCGCTCAGGACGGATTCGAATAAAGATTGTGTTGGTCTCACGAATAATACTGTGATCGTAAAGATAGGTAGATATTATAGTAGTTTTTTTTGGAAATCCTATCTTATATTATAGATGTGAATATGCGCTTATTTGTTAGTTTGTTACGCTTTCACGCCTTAACTGATTATCATGAAACTTTACATACACGCTCTCTACGGTATAGAGAGTTTTTCGTCCAGAAAAAGTACTATTTTCAAAGGATACGCGATTTGATTTATAATATAGATTTCTACATTAACGTAAGCAAAGCCGAGGGCAAAAGCTAGTATGACATAATTTTTTGTACTGCAAAAATAACGTCGCAGTAAGACGTAAGTATTTAGACGGTAATATTAGTGTTACAAAGATGGTTATACGGACGCGTAGAAGGCACGCGATGTCGGCTCCCGTGTCTCTTGTAAAAACGACCAACGTTAACAGAACGATTATAATATATTAGTTGGGCCTTAATTGCACCGATATAATTACGTCTGAGTTGTGCATACGTGACAATATCCCGACCGTTGAGCCAGTGCCGCCGCGATATTAAGAGGAATAACTCGAGTGAGCCGATCGAATGTCTGTTGATAATGAGCGGTGGTTGCGATCGAAGTGTCATTAGGAAGTCGTAACAACTGATGTGCGCCCACGAGTTATGTTAACCTGCGTTTAGCGTGGACATTAATCTTTATAATTACACGCATTGCTTTATTAAGAGAAATCTTTAGCGTTTAACTCTTCAAATGCGGCATATTCCTTTATTATGAGGTATGCATGGATGTGCAAGATATTTATGTATTTCGTGGCTTAAATTTTAACGCTGTGCTGTGGAGCTATTTCAACTTTTTAGCTATATTAGTATTATTTGAACGTTTATAAAAAGTCTTATAACGTGTCTGTCTGTTTGTCTGTTCGCGATAAATTCAAAAACTACAGAACGGATTTTCATGCGGTTTACACCAGTAGATAGAGTGATTCGTGAGTAAGATTTAGGTGTACAAGGATTTCATTATTAACAGAGCGGGACAACGTTCGCCGGGCCCGCTAATATGAGTATATTTTCAAATCTCTTCGTTACTTTGTCTTTTACTTACATTTAGAATAGGTTTGAAACGCGTGTAAAATATTAAAAACTTGCATAAAGCCTTTAAAAACTGAAATCTCGATAGACGATTTAAAAAAAACTTTTTTTTATATCATAGGAGGTAAACGAACCGGTGGTTCACCTGATGTTAAGTGATCACCACCGTCCATAGACATTTGTAACACCAGAAGAGTCGCAGGTGCTTTCCAAGCCTGTGTTTGGGGGAGGGGGAGGGGAGGTGGGTTATCCGGCGCTCTCACTGACCGAACGAGACGTAACAATGCAAGCACTGTTACTTCACGTCGGATTTCTATGAGAGGGTGGTACTACCCCGGACGAGCCGACCCATTCATACTGAAACCGGTAATAGCTTCAGCGTGGCTCTACCACCTACAAAAAGTTTTTTTAAAGTTCATTACTATATCCTTTGTCAAATCTCTTTCGAAATTAGATATGCATAACATAATTCTACGTAATGGAGGTAATGCTAATAAGTTGCATTGATATAATAAAGAATAATACGCTTCGTATATAAATAAAATACTATTCAACAAACATTATGTAAACACAATTTTACTTAACAATAATTCTCATAACTATGGTACATATATTGAATCCTAAAATCCAAAAGATTCTGAATACGATTAATTGTTATTGAAGCAGAAACAAGACAGTTCCTTAATAACATAATGACGTAATAATTACTCCTTGTGGGAATCGAATGGTACTAGGTAATGAACTTACTCAAAGACCCTTATCGACTGACTGTCCAAGAAACTGCATGTACTCAATTATATATTTAGTTCCGTAGAATTTGCTTAATAACCTCAATGATTACAATCATCATTAAAATGGTTGATTATTAGGATAATGAGAGTTCTTTTCGTTCTTATTTGGGATGATTTATCTAAACAGGATATGTTGGTCTCATGGTAAGTACAATTAAAAGAAACTAAAGAAAACAAAATCGTCGAAGGAGAGCATTTGGGTGTGCTGCTATAATGTTCTGTAAAGGGCTTAAAAAAATGTGATGTGACTGTGTCATGACACGGCCGTTTGTTGTACGTGAATACGTCTCGTAACGGGAGATATTTTCTATATAAATTTTAATTATTTATGTATGTCATAATCTTAAGAATCCGGGTTTCCATGTTTTGTTTATGATGGCAAATGTTCCATGTAACGGGTTCAGGAAAGAAATCAACCTAATAAATGATTACTAATTTAAAGACGTATTTACGTCAAAATATTCTTCCTAACATATCTACTAGCAAAAAATGCAAATAAATTTTATTAAGAATCTAAAATTTCATTACAATTAAATTAATTTTACTAATTAATTTACTGAATATAGCCTGTAACTACAGTACATATCGTTAATTAAGATTTACCATGCAATAGACTTATCTTATACCTTACCTAGAGCTTAATTTGATATTATAATGATGTTGTGTAGGATTTGGTAAGTAGTAAATAGGCGTAGGAATTAAATACAAGAGGCTTCAATTGTAATTTTTACTTCGATTGAATAACATAATTGAACCATAAAGTAATCTGTATTCGTAAATAAAATGCGGATAAAACTATACGTTTATCTACGTTTTTCTAAACACATTTTTTTGGCTTATTTGTGGTGTTTAATTTTATTGTCTTCAAATTACGAAATACTTTTTTCATTAGACATTGGTATTAGAGAACTTAACATACAGGTGAATTCCTCGATTCTAGTAATAAAATTAAAAATCTAATTCGTTGAGCTTATATTACACCCCATAAGTTTTTCCTTGGGACGATGATGATACTCAAAGGTAGCGTGTTCGGGAATCACGTCGGTATATGTAGATTCGAATCCTTGCAATGAGCAGGAATTTTCTGTGAACGAAAATATCGTGACAAAACTGTAGTAGGTATATTGGACTCGTAGGGGTTTTTTAATCCTTAGGTTAGTGTATTACGGCAACTAGACTTGAGAACTAGTCTCCTTTTAGGTTTGCCTTGTTAAACACCTTACACCAGCTATACTCAACCTGCAGGTTTTTTTAGTTGGCCCACCCGATTATACTTTATTTTCAATTGCATGCCCATCAGAAAAACTATGAGTACGCTGAGTAAAGTAAATAGATACCAGATAGCCCGACCGCAATACGTTTCTTATGATATAAGGATTATACCAAGCTTGTTTTATTCGATAACCATATTTCACTACATTATTTTTTAAAAATTTTTATTGTAGCACGGCAAAATGACTGCACTGTGCTTGATGGTAAGCACAGTACAATCCAAAAACAACGGCGACCACCAAGTGACACACAATTCATCGCCGGTCGCCGCTGTCATGCCGGCCTGTGAAAAAGCTGGATAAGTACAGGCTGACCCCGAAACGCGACCCGCAAAAGCAAATCACTATGACGGGCTTTTTCTCCAAGAAACTGCATGTCCTCAATTATATATTTAGTTCTGTAGAATTTGCTTAATAACCTCAATGATTACAATCATCATTAAAATGGTTGATTATTAGGATAATGAGAGTTCTTTTCGTTCTTATTTGGGATGATTTATCTAAACAGGATATGTTGGTCTCATGGTAAGTACAATTAAAAGAAACTAAAGAAAACAAAATCGTCGAAGGAGAGCATTTGGGTGTGCTGCTATAATGTTCTGTAAAGGGCTTAAGAAAATGTGGTGTGGCTGTGTCATGACACGGCCGTTTGTTGTACGTGAATATGTCTCGTAACGGGTGATATTTTCTATTTACATTTTTATTATTGATGTATGTCATAATCATAAGAAGCCCTCCGGGTTTCCATGTTTTGTTTATGATGACAAATGTTCCATGTAACGGGTTCTGGAAATAAATTAACCTAACAAATAATTACTAATTTAAAGACGCATTCCCGTCAAAATATTCTTCCTACCATATCTACTGGTAAAAAATGCACATAAATTTTATTAAGAATCTAAAATTTCATTACAATTAAATTAATTTTACTAATTAAATTACTGAATATAGTCTGTAACTACAGCACATATCGTTAATTAAGATTTACCATGCAATAGATTTACCTCATACCTTACCTAGAGCTTAATTTGATATTATAATGATGTTCTGTAGGATTTGGTAAGTAGTAAATAGGCGGACGAATTAAATACATAAGACTAAGAACAAGAGGCTTCAATTGTAATTTTTACTTAGATTGAATAACATAATTGAACCATAAAGTATTCTTTATTCGTAAATAAAATGCGGATAAAACTATACGTTTATTTAGAAAAACACACTTTTTTTGGCTTATTATTTGGTTGTTTTAACATTAAAAATTTAATTGGCTTCACGGAAAACAATAATATAGACAAAAAAAATACCGAACACTTTTTTCATTAGACATTGATATTAGAGAACTTAACATACAGGTGAATTCCTCGATTCTAGTAATAAAATTAAAAATCTAATTCGTTGAGCTTATATTACACCCCATAAGTTTTTCCTTGGGACGATGGTGATACTCAAAGGTAGCGTGTTCGGGAATCACGTCGGTATATGTAGATTCGAATCCTTGCAATGAGCAGGAACTTTCTGTGAACGAAAACATCGTGACAAAACTGTAGTATGTATATTGAACTCGTAGGGGTTTTTTAATCCTTAGGTTAGTGTATTACGGCAACTCGACTTGAGAACCAGTCTCCTTTTAGGTTTGGTTTGTTAGACACCTTAGACCAGCTATACTCAACCTGCAGTTCTTTGTAGTTGGCCCACTCGATTATACTTTATTTTCAATTTCATGCCCATCAGAAAAACTATGAGCACGCTGAGTAAAGTAAATAGATCCCAGATAGCCCGACCGCAATACGTTTCTTATGATATAAGGATTATACCAAGCTTGTTTTATTTGATAACCATATTTCACTACATTATTATTATTATTATTTTATTGTAACACGGCAAAATGACTGCACTGTGCCTGATGGTAAGCACAGTACAATCCAAAAACAACGGCGACCACCAAGTGACACACAATTCATCGCCGGTCGCCGCTGTCATGCCGGCCTGTGAAAAAGCTGGATAAGTACAGGCTGACCCCGAAACGCGACCCGCAAAAGCAAATCACTATGACGGGCTTTTTCACCATATACATGGTGGGGTTGCGACCCAGTCAGGCTGTAAAACCCTACCACCCCGCTTTCGCCATTGCCTCGTTCGTTATTCAGCAGAGTGCACCACGTGCAGGTGAGGTTGGCTTGGATGTCTCAAATCTTAGATGTTATTTGACACCTGTTACACCTGCTTACGTTATTAATTTGAAATTACGTTTTTTTTAATACCTAGATATCAGTAGTTTGCGGCCCGCAACACCATGATTGAAACGTGTTAGTGGCCCGTTTAAAAAAAAGGTCGAGTACCACGGTCTTAGACGTACTCATTTTCTAAAATCAGGTGAGGTTGCGGTCAAAGACTAAAACCTACATGGAATATAGAAGTAACGAATGATTGTCATACAGGATAATTAATGAATAATATAAACAAACTTTGATCATATAAATATTCAAGTTAAGACAGCTATATACAAACACGGACAAAAATATGAATTAATGCTGATAGGGCGGCACCTCTCAGTCGCACGACATACTTCGCCCAGATAAGGGAAAAGCGTCGCTGGCTTATAAACGACTCTTTATTAATCGTGAAAGGAGCGACGTCGGCTAATGGGCCGATCATGCGCTCCCATTAAAGATTATTTAATATTCAAAAGCGACCGACGATAAATCACGATCACCCGCCATGCTTCTTTGAATACACTCCGCACTTTTGTTCGGACGTGTGATTGTATCTTGTCTTTCATTTTGTGTACGTATTAATGTACATATTTATACGGATAAAGCACTATCGTTTAGTACTAGCTGACCCGACGACACGTTGCTGTGGCTCAGTTATTATGTCATTATGTATTGATAAGAATTCATAATTGTTGTTGATAATATGACCAACTAACACACAGCGGAAGCTCTCAAAAGAAAAAATACTCCGATTTCGAAACATTTTTCATTGGTGCTCCGCTCCTATTGGTCTTAGCGTGATGATATATGACCTATAAGCCTTCCTCGATAAATGAGCTCTCTAAGACTGAAAGAATTTTTCTAATGTGACCACTATTTCCTGAGATTACCCCTTACAACCTCACAAACATTACCTCTTTATAATATTAATATAGATAATAACAAAAAAATTGAGGAAAAGCATAGTGCAATAAACAATTTTTCTACGATATGTTAGCGTTATCTATAACGTGGAATATTTATTTATAAAGTTACTAGTGGGCATAACAGACGTTGTCTCACCCTGATAAAAGAAAAAAAAACCTTGACAAATTATATACCTAACCCTTTCTTATTAATCACTTTATTTACTGATAAAAACCGCATGAAAACCGTTCAGTAGTTTTTGCTTGTATCGCGAACAGACAGACAAACAGACGTGGCAGAGGAGTTTCTTTTAAAAAATATCATTACATATTAACTTAAAAAATATCTTTCGCACAATAATAAATTTAGAAAAGTTAAACAGACCCAGTTGAAGTTTAAATGGTATCGATTGAAGGATGGGCGTAAAAGTGTCGCAAATTGGCGTTCGTCAGCTAGTTATAGTTGGCTGTTCGACAGCCGTGTGTGGCCGCGATAACCATCGGAATATCTCAGCGGGAATGTCTTCCATCGTATAAGGTAGTATACGATGCCATAACACTTGTTCCATTCGATGTTCACAGCGATAGCGGACACTCAAACGCTTCGAGCTCACGCGGGACGATTATTAACCCCGCCAAATGATCTGTTCGGTCTCGTCACCTTCATTTAGTGCATCTGAATTACGTTTGATAATTGTTTTAAATAATATACAGAGATTAGAATTATCCAATCTTTTATTGTTTCATGCCTACCGCTACCACGCTACAGTTATACAATACCAATATACATAGTACATGTAAACAATAACAAATTTTAATTTTAGGTAGGTGGTAGAGCACGCTGAAGCTATTACTGATTTCAGCATGAATGGGTCGGCTCGCCCGGGGTAGTACCACCCTCTCATAGAAACACCAACGTGAAGTAACAGTGCTTAGATTATTAAGTTTCGTTCGATCAGTGAGAGCGACGGAGGCCCACCTTGTCTTCCCCCTTCTCGTCTCCTCTCCCCCTACCCCGTCTCTCTTCTCCACCTCAAACACATGCTGGTAACTGCGACTCCTCTGGTGTTACTAGTGTTTATGGACAGCGGTGATCACTTAACATCAGTTGACCCGCCTATTCGTTTCCCTCCTATGATATAAAAAAACATATTTTTACGTGTATAATACACCCAATCGATATAGTCACTTCTATCATTCATTCAAAGGAATACAAACAGGTCCGTATTAAATTGTACGTATTTTCCAGGACAAAAGTTTCTATTTTTCGGGAACAAATGGCAAAACAATAATTCGTACCCTAGCGCGACTGAGCTAATAACAATAAAATAGAAAGTCGATCAGAAACGTGCGGCGGTGACTGGTTCAATCAACGAGAGTCAGATTTATTTTTATGAAAATTGGCATAAAATCGGGCGGGTCAGCGGGGGCACTGCGCAGTGGCCCCGCGAGACCGAACGCCCCGGCCCGACCGTTTACTGCATATCGTTTTCTACATCGCGCCAAGAGATCGGCCGCCTCTCAGAAATATTACCAGCGGTCATAACTTTTTATATGCAGCGATGACATTGCACAAAGTGATGGACTTCTTGTATAATATTTTGTAGTTTTAAATGGCTTGTACCCGTTGATCTTTTGCTAAATCTGCATACATGTAGCAAATAAGACCACATAAAAAAAGTCCTATAACTTTACAATGTAAATACTATCGAAAAAAAAAACTATTTCTTATGTAAAGTATAAGTATAGTATAATGAAACAATGGCTCATTTAATAATGATGTCAAAGTTGAAAAGGTTGCTTACATAAAAACAATATACTCGGTGACCATTTGATTAGTAAATTTAAAATGATATAGCAATTTATTTATACTAGGAGTACATAAACAAGCCATTTACTTAGATAATACATATCAATTGTGAAAAACAAAAAAATTGATATTTTTTTTCTCGGTATCTCTAATCAAGTTTTACAAATTAACTATTCACGCAGTTTATGCGACTTGACGAATCTTTCTGTTATCATTTTCATAACAAATCCTGTAACCAAATACGTGACCTAGTAAGTACGTTATACTATATATTGCGAATTTAAAAACTTGAATACAAGGTCATCAGTAGATATATTTTCCATACGTAATATACTCATGCATATAATACTATAAGACATCTGTATACTAATAGACGGAGATAAGTTTTCTAACCTTTTTAAACATATTGCACGCACGGATGAAAGTGAGATTTGATACGTTATACGGGGAGGGAGTGCAGAAAAAAAAATTTATGAGTAAATGGAAATACATTAAATTAAATCAAGCATTCATAGCTTAAGTTCATACTGAGTTGGAACATTTATTAGTGTATAGAATAAAGTTATTATATATATGATGTTCGTGAACCGTTATTTAACAAAAAAAAAAATGTTTATGAAATTTTTGCAACGTTATTTTTTCTTTTCTAAATAATGCTGTACTTCCATACAAGTTATTATCAAATACTTATTTTTGTATATATTATTTTTATATATAAATAGTTATTATATAAACGATAAACGAGTCCAAAAGTTGATAAAGTATGATTGTCAGTAATTCTGTTGAATAGCATAATTATAATTACTATAGGTATATTTATTTTATTTTTTATCTCCGGTATAGCCTTTGCCGATGTAGACAATTTCGCCAATGTCAAGTGTGACAAATACACGTTTTAAACTTAATTGCCAAATATTCAGTGTAACAATGTAGAATAATCTAAAATAGCAACATCTCAACATAGACAGATCACAAAGGAGGATAGTTACTGTGTTATGAGTAAAATAGAGCTTTTTTTTTATGTCATAGGTGGCAAACGAACAGGTACCCACCTGATGTTAAGCGATCACCACCGTCCATGGACACTAACAACACCAGAGGAGTTGCAAGGACGTTGCCACCCTTTGGAGGACGGGTTAGGGGAGGGAGAGGGAGAGGAGAGACGAGTGGAGAGGGGAGGTGGGCCTCCGGCGCTCGCACTGACCGAACGAAACGCAACAATGCAAGCATTTTTACTTCACGTCGGTTTTCTATGAGAGGGTGGTACTACCCCGGGCGAGCCGACCCATTCATGCTGAAACCAGTAATAGTTTCAGCGTGGCTCTACCACCATAGTTATATTATAAGTAATTAATTTTGTCAATTGCAGTTTCACCGTAAATCATCTAACAAGATTCATCAAGAATCCTTTCTGGCAATTTTACATTACGGTGTTTTCCTTCATGACCTATATCTCTATTTGAAGCCTTCTACTATGTTCATCCGATACAGCACCAAGATTTACGGAATAATGTCTAATTCCCAAAAATAGATTTTTAAGACTGTGTTGGACTTTAGAACTTTCTAAGCAGAAAGGAGTTCTTAAGTGGGGACTTGGTAGTCTGTTGACTACCACAGACTTCTATAAAAGCAGCCCGAGCCCGTTTTTG
The DNA here is from genome assembly GCA_015888305.1 of Antheraea pernyi. NCBI lineage: Eukaryota > Metazoa > Arthropoda > Insecta > Lepidoptera > Saturniidae > Antheraea > Antheraea pernyi. Next base: position 148,572 of record MU159257.1, on the reverse strand, counting down.
TGCATTTTCAATACCGTACTAAAGATTATGCCATGATCTTTATATATAAATTTTTTCTGTACGTGTGTATGTCACTGAACACCTCCTAAACGGCTGAACCGATTTTAATAAAACTTTGTGTGCGTGTTCCAGTGGATCCGAGAATGGTTTAGATTCACAATTGGACCCAGTAGGTGTTGCTGCGGTAAAAATTTAGATTTTATAAATTATCAAGGCAGGACAACGTCCCCTGGGACCGCTAATATAATATAATAATGAGGTCTTGGGAACCTACGAAAATACCACCTTTCAATTCCGCGTCCATGATTTTGGGAAATTTCATCTCATGGTTTAGTTTAGGTTATCATTTTTGTTCAGAGTTTTAAAAAAAATCATGAAACCTAGTTTGATGTCAAGTGGTGGCGAAAACAAATTTTCAATTAGCGCTAAAGGATTGTCAGATATATTTTTAAGTCTACCTTTAAAAAAAATCATATCATATGAAAAAACCACATAATCTAGACGTGAAAGCAAAAAAAAAAGAAAACGGATAAATATTCAATGTATTTAAATATTCACGTATATGATTTTTTATCTAAAAACGTTTTTATTACATTGTGATAAAAATAAGCTTCATTTTTTAAAGGAATCAACAATATACCTTATATTTAATTAACGTTTGCCGTTAGTGTGTTATTAAATATAATGATATTTGTAATACAAAAAATTGATAACCTTATTAAGTATTCTATATTATAGCACTAACATATATATACAGTACAACCTCGATATAACAAGTAAAAAATATTGACGGGAACGTTATATAAAGGTTTTGAGTTGATCAAATTCGTGAATTAGCGGTATTAAATTTTTTTTTATAGCTGAATATTCGTTATAAACAGACTGTTCGTGAAAAAGATTCGTAATGTAAAGGTATTACTTACACTGACTCTTATGGACAATTCAAGGGAATTATGACTAATGGGCCGATCATGCGCTCCCATTAAAGATTATTTAATATTCAAAAGCGACCGACGATAAATCACGATCACCCGCCATGCTTCTTTGAATACACTCCGCACTTTTGTTCGGACGTGTGATTGTATCTTGTCTTTCATTTTGTGTACGTATTAATGTACATATTTATACGGATAAAGCACTATCGTTCAGTACTAGCTGACCCGACGACACGTTGCTGTGGCTCAGTTATTATGTCATTATGTATTGATAAGAATTCATAATTGTTGTTGATAATATGACCAACTAACACACAGCGGAAGCTCTCAAAAGAAAAAATACTCCGATTTCGAAACATTTTTCATTGGTGCTCCGCTCCTATTGGTCTTAGCGTGATGATATATGACCTATAAGCCTTCCTCGATAAATGAGCTCTCTAAGACTGAAAGAATTTTTCTAATGTGACCACTATTTCCTGAGATTACCCCTTACAACCTCACAAACATTACCTCTTTATAATATTAATATAGATAATAACAAAAAAATTGAGGAAAAGCATAGTGCAATAAACAATTTTTCTACGATATGTTAGCGTTATCTATAACGTGGAATATTTATTTATAAAGTTACTAGTGGGCATAACAGACGTTGTCTCACCCTGATAAAAGAAAAAAAAACCTTGACAAATTATATACCTAACCCTTTCTTATTAATCACTTTATTTACTGATAAAAACCGCATGAAAACCGTTCAGTAGTTTTTGCTTGTATCGCGAACAGACAGACAAACAGACGTGGCAGAGGAGTTTCTTTTAAAAAATATCATTACATATTAACTTAAAAAATATCTTTCGCACAATAATAAATTTAGAAAAGTTAAACAGACCCAGTTGAAGTTTAAATGGTATCGATTGAAGGATGGGCGTAAAAGTGTCGCAAATTGGCGTTCGTCAGCTAGTTATAGTTGGCTGTTCGACAGCCGTGTGTGGCCGCGATAACCATCGGAATATCTCAGCGGGAATGTCTTCCATCGTATAAGGTAGTATACGATGCCATAACACTTGTTCCATTCGATGTTCACAGCGATAGCGGACACTCAAACGCTTCGAGCTCACGCGGGACGATTATTAACCCCGCCAAATGATCTGTTCGGTCTCGTCACCTTCATTTAGTGCATCTGAATTACGTTTGATAATTGTTTTAAATAATATACAGAGATTAGAATTATCCAATCTTTTATTGTTTCATGCCTACCGCTACCACGCTACAGTTATACAATACCAATATACATAGTACATGTAAACAATAACAAATTTTAATTTTAGGTAGGTGGTAGAGCACGCTGAAGCTATTACTGATTTCAGCATGAATGGGTCGGCTCGCCCGGGGTAGTACCACCCTCTCATAGAAACACCAACGTGAAGTAACAGTGCTTAGATTATTAAGTTTCGTTCGATCAGTGAGAGCGACGGAGGCCCACCTTGTCTTCCCCCTTCTCGTCTCCTCTCCCCCTACCCCGTCTCTCTTCTCCACCTCAAACACATGCTGGTAACTGCGACTCCTCTGGTGTTACTAGTGTTTATGGACAGCGGTGATCACTTAACATCAGTTGACCCGCCTATTCGTTTCCCTCCTATGATATAAAAAAACATATTTTTACGTGTATAATACACCCAATCGATATAGTCACTTCTATCATTCATTCAAAGGAATACAAACAGGTCCGTATTAAATTGTACGTATTTTCCAGGACAAAAGTTTCTATTTTTCGGGAACAAATGGCAAAACAATAATTCGTACCCTAGCGCGACTGAGCTAATAACAATAAAATAGAAAGTCGATCAGAAACGTGCGGCGGTGACTGGTTCAATCAACGAGAGTCAGATTTATTTTTATGAAAATTGGCATAAAATCGGGCGGGTCAGCGGGGGCACTGCGCAGTGGCCCCGCGAGACCGAACGCCCCGGCCCGACCGTTTACTGCATATCGTTTTCTACATCGCGCCAAGAGATCGGCCGCCTCTCAGAAATATTACCAGCGGTCATAACTTTTTATATGCAGCGATGACATTGCACAAAGTGATGGACTTCTTGTATAATATTTTGTAGTTTTAAATGGCTTGTACCCGTTGATCTTTTGCTAAATCTGCATACATGTAGCAAATAAGACCACATAAAAAAAGTCCTATAACTTTACAATGTAAATACTATCGAAAAAAAAAACTATTTCTTATGTAAAGTATAAGTATAGTATAATGAAACAATGGCTCATTTAATAATGATGTCAAAGTTGAAAAGGTTGCTTACATAAAAACAATATACTCGGTGACCATTTGATTAGTAAATTTAAAATGATATAGCAATTTATTTATACTAGGAGTACATAAACAAGCCATTTACTTAGATAATACATATCAATTGTGAAAAACAAAAAAATTGATATTTTTTTTCTCGGTATCTCTAATCAAGTTTTACAAATTAACTATTCACGCAGTTTATGCGACTTGACGAATCTTTCTGTTATCATTTTCATAACAAATCCTGTAACCAAATACGTGACCTAGTAAGTACGTTATACTATATATTGCGAATTTAAAAACTTGAATACAAGGTCATCAGTAGATATATTTTCCATACGTAATATACTCATGCATATAATACTATAAGACATCTGTATACTAATAGACGGAGATAAGTTTTCTAACCTTTTTAAACATATTGCACGCACGGATGAAAGTGAGATTTGATACGTTATACGGGGAGGGAGTGCAGAAAAAAAAATTTATGAGTAAATGGAAATACATTAAATTAAATCAAGCATTCATAGCTTAAGTTCATACTGAGTTGGAACATTTATTAGTGTATAGAATAAAGTTATTATATATATGATGTTCGTGAACCGTTATTTAACAAAAAAAAAAATGTTTATGAAATTTTTGCAACGTTATTTTTTCTTTTCTAAATAATGCTGTACTTCCATACAAGTTATTATCAAATACTTATTTTTGTATATATTATTTTTATATATAAATAGTTATTATATAAACGATAAACGAGTCCAAAAGTTGATAAAGTATGATTGTCAGTAATTCTGTTGAATAGCATAATTATAATTACTATAGGTATATTTATTTTATTTTTTATCTCCGGTATAGCCTTTGCCGATGTAGACAATTTCGCCAATGTCAAGTGTGACAAATACACGTTTTAAACTTAATTGCCAAATATTCAGTGTAACAATGTAGAATAATCTAAAATAGCAACATCTCAACATAGACAGATCACAAAGGAGGATAGTTACTGTGTTATGAGTAAAATAGAGCTTTTTTTTTATGTCATAGGTGGCAAACGAACAGGTACCCACCTGATGTTAAGCGATCACCACCGTCCATGGACACTAACAACACCAGAGGAGTTGCAAGGACGTTGCCACCCTTTGGAGGACGGGTTAGGGGAGGGAGAGGGAGAGGAGAGACGAGTGGAGAGGGGAGGTGGGCCTCCGGCGCTCGCACTGACCGAACGAAACGCAACAATGCAAGCATTTTTACTTCACGTCGGTTTTCTATGAGAGGGTGGTACTACCCCGGGCGAGCCGACCCATTCATGCTGAAACCAGTAATAGTTTCAGCGTGGCTCTACCACCATAGTTATATTATAAGTAATTAATTTTGTCAATTGCAGTTTCACCGTAAATCATCTAACAAGATTCATCAAGAATCCTTTCTGGCAATTTTACATTACGGTGTTTTCCTTCATGACCTATATCTCTATTTGAAGCCTTCTACTATGTTCATCCGATACAGCACCAAGATTTACGGAATAATGTCTAATTCCCAAAAATAGATTTTTAAGACTGTGTTGGACTTTAGAACTTTCTAAGCAGAAAGGAGTTCTTAAGTGGGGACTTGGTAGTCTGTTGACTACCACAGACTTCTATAAAAGCAGCCCGAGCCCGTTTTTGTGCATTTTCAATACCGTACTAAAGATTATGCCATGATCTTTATATATAAATTTTTTCTGTACGTGTGTATGTCACTGAACACCTCCTAAACGGCTGAACCGATTTTAATAAAACTTTGTGTGCGTGTTCCAGTGGATCCGAGAATGGTTTAGATTCACAATTGGACCCAGTAGGTGTTGCTGCGGTAAAAATTTAGATTTTATAAATTATCAAGGCAGGACAACGTCCCCTGGGACCGCTAATATAATATAATAATGAGGTCTTGGGAACCTACGAAAATACCACCTTTCAATTCCGCGTCCATGATTTTGGGAAATTTCATCTCATGGTTTAGTTTAGGTTATCATTTTTGTTCAGAGTTTTAAAAAAAATCATGAAACCTAGTTTGATGTCAAGTGGTGGCGAAAACAAATTTTCAATTAGCGCTAAAGGATTGTCAGATATATTTTTAAGTCTACCTTTAAAAAAAATCATATCATATGAAAAAACCACATAATCTAGACGTGAAAGCAAAAAAAAAAGAAAACGGATAAATATTCAATGTATTTAAATATTCACGTATATGATTTTTTATCTAAAAACGTTTTTATTACATTGTGATAAAAATAAGCTTCATTTTTTAAAGGAATCAACAATATACCTTATATTTAATTAACGTTTGCCGTTAGTGTGTTATTAAATATAATGATATTTGTAATACAAAAAATTGATAACCTTATTAAGTATTCTATATTATAGCACTAACATATATATACAGTACAACCTCGATATAACAAGTAAAAAATATTGACGGGAACGTTATATAAAGGTTTTGAGTTGATCAAATTCGTGAATTATCGGTATTTACATTTTTTTTATAGCAGAAAATTCGTTATAAAGAGGCTGTTCGTAAAAAAAAATCGTAATATAAAGGTATTATTTAAACTGACTCTTATGGACAATTCAAGGGGATTACGAAAAAATTGTTAAAGGAAGTCGTTAAATTGAGGTTCGTTATATTAAGGTTGCACTGTAATTAGATATAAATACTTGAAATCTAACCTTTTACAATGTATTTTCATAATGGTTTTATTAACATTTGGCCTATTGTGTGTATAATATTCATATTATACCTCATTAGAATTGAATGATTTATTATATATACAATATACAAGTTGTATGCCTGTGTAATATTCATAATACGTTTAATTAAGTTCGTTTTTCATTGTCCCGATGTCAACATTTTATCATTAAACATCAAACATGGCACCTCACTAAACTGTTAAAATAAAAAAACATATCGTCCTATAATAAAACACATAAACATTAATTCACATGCAGCGAAACAAAGCACGATATAAAGTTTTACGTATAACATAAATCTAGAAGTTATTCTCACGGGATGATAAGGTAGGGATCAAGAATTCGTCTGAAGCCAGTCCGACCAAAACTTGATGGCCGCCTATAGTATAACAGATGTAAACTCAAAAGTAAATATTGCATATACCATTGTATTAAGAACTATATATATTATAGTGAAAGGAACGGTTTTTGAATTATTTAAAGGCTTCCCATTTTAGTTAGGTACATTATACATTGCTGAATTCGGTCGATTATACGTTTGAACTTAGGTTTTACGGACATATGTACCTATAGCATATGAGTCAGTTTTAGGTTTTGGCCTAATCTCAACGCATAAAAGTATTACTGCCGTCGTTACTTCATTCCTTTCCGTCGTTTAATTGTGGTCAATTAATGGTGGTTGGTGTTGATTGATTAACGTTAATTTGTCTTGGTTTTAAGGCCATTACGTTATTTCCACTGTCTTGTATTTCATATTTAATGAATAACTAAAACAAACATTAAAATTATTTTTTTATGTCATAAAGGTAAAATCTATACTAATATTATAAAGAGGTAAAGTTTGTCAGTTTGTGACGTTATAGGAGGTAATCTCAAGAACTACTGATCCGATTTAAAAAATGATTTCAATGCTTTCAATATAGCTCATTTATCGAGGAAGGCTATAATCACGCAGACCGATAAGAGCTATACATTGCTGAATTCGGTCGATTATACGTTTGAACTTAGGTTTTACGGACATATGTACCTATAGCATATGAGTCAGTTTTAGGTTTTGGCCTAATCTCAACGCATAAAAGTATTACTGCCGTCGTTACTTCATTCCTTTCCTTCGTTTAATTGTGGTCAATTAATGGTGGTTGGTGTTGATTGATTAACATTAATTTGTCTTGGTTTTAAGACCATTACGTTATATCCACTGTCTTGTATTTCATATTTAATTAATAACTAAAACAATTATTTTTCAAAATCGGGGTTTTCGTAGTTATACTTGTTTTGGCGCGTTAAGGAAAAATGATGAGAGTAAATTAAATGAGAGTAAGTTAGCTATAGTCAACATTTTGTTTCTTTGTATTAAAACTTTCTATGTATTAAATACCTTATTTCTATTGTTAGTGTCTTTTTTTTGAAGTGATACTTCTTTAGGCGCATGAGGGTAAAATTTTTACAGATGTAACGTCACGCAGGTATGCAACGGAAGTGACGTCATTTGCAGTAAACGCAGATTTTCAAAGATTTTTTTTCTATTTTTTTTATTTTATCTTTTTATTATTATAATTTTTTTCTTTTTTTTCTAAAGTTTTAGATTTGTATGAATATAAACAAGACTTATAAATTAGTTCACCAAAGAGACGTGTGCCTTACTGACTCCAAGAATAAATATACATAATTGAAAGTCGTATATTTGTATGTAATATGAATTATATCATCTTTTTTGTCAATTTGGCGGCCATATTGTTTTATTTACCATGTTTGCTTCTACATAACTCAGTTATTATATACGTATAAGAATAACTTAAGTATATCGACAATACGGGCATATTATATCTATATAATAAAAGATTTAAGATATATTGTTCGATAATGTATAGCTTATAGTTTTCATTACTTTCTTATATAGTGTTAGTGAGCACTGAGTTTGGTATATATTAGGTTGACGTTCCAGGTATTTTGCTGATGATAAATCCCATCCCATTCGATATACTATTAGTATTCATATATCTAATGTACACGTTACATGTTACAGTAGATGGCGTTCGTATCGTAGTTACAAATTTTTTGAAAAAGCGTTTCTGTAATGTACACACTCACTTACAATTTTACATTTCTTTAATACATTTTTAAAAAGCGCGTGCGGAGCCGCGGGCAACAGCTAGTATATGTATATAAAGGTCATAAAGTTATCGCTTATCATGATAAAAGGTTCGTTTAATAAAATAACTCTTGAATAATTTCTGAAAATAATGCACTAATCGTTTTAAATATAGATCACTAAGCTTAAACTTCAAACACTATTGTAACCATAAAGAAATAAATTTATTATAAGCTTTAAGAATAATTATAACAAATCTGGTGTTTATACTCAGAGCAGCTCTTATTATTAAGCTCTATTAAGCTTATTCCCGATACAATTCAGAAGATCCCTAAAGGGTCCTTCTAAAATCAACCACTTGATAATATCGGGACCGTTCACCTCGTAAGTGCCAACAACAAACAGTAATAAAACAACATAATAAACATTACGTAACGAAATCGACGATTGAAGTGTACCAATGAATCAGATATTTTTTATACTTTATATTTACGCATTGTTCATCCGATAGTCGATTCAAAAAATGTTGCACAGTTGTTGGCGTTAAGGTTACCGATTTAGTAGCATCAGTTGACAATAGGTGGTGCGCGAGTTGTTCTAACAAATGTATGTATATCTAGATTAGTATTAGTTCAGTCGTTTTGAAAGGTATATACCTAATTAAATCCAAAGAAGAATTTGAGTTATATCACTGTAGCAGTTTATACTATATACAGCTAAGAAGATAAAAGGCAGTCAATTTTAATCTCCAAAATATACATATAAGAAAAAGTATTTTAGGGCAAGAGTCTTTGGTTCTTTATTGTAGCTACTAGTGTGAAAAATATACATTTTATGTCAACATTGCATTACCAGATAGATACTTTTTTATAAGCATCGGCAACGAATAGTTTTCCTATATTATATTCCAAGAGTGGTAGAGCCACGCTGAAGCTACTACAGGTTTCAGCATGAATGGGTCGGCTCGTCCGGGGTAGTACCACCCTCTCATAGAAAACCGACGTGAAGTAACAGTGCTTGCCATTGTTGCATTTCGTTCGGTCAGTGAGAGCGCCGGAGGACCACATCCCTTCCCCTCTCCTCTTCCCGACTCACTCCCTTTCCCCCAAACACAGCCTGGCAACGCACTTTCGACTCCTCCGGTGTTGTTAGTGTCCATGGACGGTGGTGATCACTTAATATCAGGTGACCCACAAGTTTGTTTGCCAGTTATGCTATAAAAAAAAATCTATTTTAAATTTAATTTATGTTTATATAGATACCTATTTACATTAATTGCTTCATTACAAAGTAATTTATATAAAAAGTATAATTATATACATTTTACAAAAGGTTTGCAAGAAGGTATTGTGATACAGTTATGCTCATAAACGAAAGATAGGAAATATCCATCCTAAGCTATAGCGAGAATTATAAACCATAATATATTATATTTGGCATATAAAAGGCTCGCTTATCTAAGGGGTTTGACTGGAAACGAACATAAAGGGTGATCCTCTGTGACAAATACCGTGATATACCGAGCGACAGTCGTAAAGGAAATATTTTTATAAGATGAAACATTATTATTTTTGGGGGCGCATGGATCAGGAGTAACTGCGGTGGATTTGGCGATGTTATATTTTGCTTTGTCAGTTATTTTCTAGTCCGATTTGCGGTTTAAATTTGACTTCTAATAAAAGTTTAATATGATAATACATGATATTTGGATTGAAATAAACTCTCACTGAAAATTGTCATGGATTTTAATTTATAGTTATTTGAATGGCCTCTTAATCGTTTTTAATGAAATCTTTATATAGTGATAATAAACAATAGATGACATAAAACACATTCGAGTCAGAACAGGAAACGAGTAAACGTTAAATTCCGTTAATAAAACAAATTAATGCGCGTTAACCCTAAAATTGGACAAGTTCAATGCAGAGGACGTTACCCCTATAGGAAATTTATCCCCGGCAAGTATTAACACTGAAATCCGTTCTTTGTATTCGGTGTCATTAAATTTGTCAGTAGTTTTCGGAATGAAGTGTGTTCTATGCGCTAGACGTTTGAGGCGGAATTGAGTTGGTGTGTAAGTCGACAGCCAATCAAAACATACAAGGAGCATATTGATTCCGAGAAGTGTCGCTGTTAACGTGGAGGCTGAAGCTGAATACATTAGCCAGCGGCGTAATGAAGTCTCACTGCTTGTAAACAAACATCGGGTACGGAGCGAGCGGCGTGGTGCGGCGTGGCGTGGCCCGGGGCGCGCGCGCACCCGCCACTCGCTTACAGGAATTCTATTTCCACGACAAGCGTCACGTGTTAATTAACTGTTCGCACCTACAATATTGAGATATTGCCGGAGATGCCACTGTTGTTATTAGCTGAGGAGAAGGCTTATTGCTTAGTCACAGAGGAAGGGTAAGTATCACTGTATTTATAGGACAACTACAAGTGAATATTGTTGTTACACATTTCAATACTGTACCTATATAGTTCATAGAGGTATATTGCATAAAATTGGCATATTAGCGCTAATAACTTAGTTATTTTGTAGTCCGGTGAAGCTTTTTTTTTTTCGAACTCACTACGCTATTGACCAAGCAAGGCCTTAACAGCTTCACCGGACTACTAAGGCGAGCGCTTAAGGCACTCAGCCGATTTTATTTTGACAACTAGCTCAAGGGTGCGCGGCACATCTCGGCTTTGGCTGTTGCCTGATACATGCATTCGCGACCAATCGAGCTAACCTAAGTTTACACGTTTAAACATACATGTGTACCAGGCATGCATATCTCAATAACTCTTATGTGTATTTGGTATCGGAAATTTTGTGAACTATTTCAGTTCGAAAAAATAAAACCCTTCCACTTTCATGTGTAAGCGTTTGGGCGTGCACGTGTGTGGAGGTGATATGTGTGGTGTTGTAGCAGTAAAGTAAAATTTTGTCTATATAGCAGTTACCGTTGAGATCTTTGTATACAATTTTGTGTGGCATTTAATCACTTTGCTACTACTTATATGTACATTAACTACCGACCAACCCCATCTATTATCACAGTGATCAAGGTCGAGTTGTGCGGCAGCGTGTCTTATCGTGGATTGTCCCTGTCGTGTTGTTTTGCAGTTTTTTCGCCCCTAAATGACGCCGCGCCGCCGTCGCCGCTAAATAAATTTAAATTCGATCTTATTAAATGCGTGTTGCGCCCACGCTTTTGTAGCCGACGCTCGCGCCGCCGCGAGGGAAGGGATCCTCTTTAGCTCCCGCACATATCGCGGTTCTCAGTAATATCGCGAGCCTAGGTCGCCCCCGCGCGGAGCCCTCGAGATATTATTATCGTGATACAGTGACTCACCTACATCACTTGAACACACATATGAGATCATCTCTCTCACACACGTGCACATACATACACATGGTGGGAGGGTTTTGTTTTTATCCCTCAACGAACTGAATCGAATAGTTTTAGTTCGTTTCATTCCGATATACACGTATTCATTTGTGAATCATGCAATTTCGATTGTATGGTTCACAAATGTATATATGTATGAATGGCTTAGAATAGTTAGCTAGGTCAGACGCGACTATTTCCAGGTAACAGCCCAAGCCGAGGTGTGCGTGTGCCCTTGTGTATGTTACCTAAAAACCAAATCGTTTGAGTGCCTTAAGCGACAACCTTAGTAGTCCGGTGAAGCTGTGAAGACCCTGCCAGGTCAATAGCGTAGTCATTTCGAGAAAAAAAAATAGTATACTTACAGCTTTACTAAAGATAACTGTATTTAAGAGTAATGTAGTTTTTAGTGACTGTCAACTGTTCTACCTGAATTAAACAAACTATTAATATAGACTTAAAACTTTTGATGTGAAATACGAACAGATGTAATGAGCAATGCAGTGAATGACACATCTACATAGGTATGTTAAAGTTATGGGTGTTCCAGTTACGTAAATAAACATGATTATTAAAGAGGAGCCGTTGAAAAACCACATAAAGTGTTAGCGCCAGCTGCCGTTTACCGCGCCTTTATGATGAAAGAGGTAATCCTTAAAAACCCGCCGGCCACTGTATCACGTTTCCTGTTATGACTTTAGATTTTAATGGGCCTTTGTTGAAAACTTTTTATTATTAAGAAGCGCTAACAGTTCTAAATACGTCCGTCAAAGTCTTGTGTAAATATGTTCCGCGTTACGTTCACGTTTTTATTGTTGAATGAATGTACTCTTTTATGATTGTTCTCTCGAAGGTGAATATTTATATTTTATTAAATAATACTAAATGAGTATATGTATATATACCATGAAATATAATTATTAGAATAAATAGGATTATTCCTATCTACATTTCAAAGCATTTTTTATTATAAGTCATTGATATACAAATATCCAAGATGCACAATTAGCGTCTCACACCCGGCATACAAAAATGAGTGCATTATGCAGCCATTTTAAATAGTCTCGCGACGCTTGAGTCCTTGTATAAACAACTTTAAATCATTCATCTTAGGGTTGAATTTCCAAAATCATAAGTTTCTCAAATAACTATAACTACGTATGTATATTGGGGAGTTTTTGCGGCCGGTTTTGAGCACTACTTTTATTCGAGACTGTGTCTTGGGTTTTTATATGTCTATGATATAGGTACATAATATCACACACTGTCATTTAATTTCATACTAGCATAGTTTCTAAAACAATAACTAATCAATTAATATGCACATGTTAAGATACATATCCGATAATTCAGATAATTACTCTAAAAGGCAGTCATATGCGGGCAAGGAACCTGCAACTTCTCGATTCAATAAGAAAACAACTACATACATTTTATTGCATTACTTATAAACATATACCCACCGTTATTATTACATATTAAAATAACAGCCCTTTCAGATAGATGGTTATCATCAGATATGTTAACGCAGATATCTATATACTTTCTAAAATATAAATCATTGACATATAAAAACCCAAGACTACAATAAACATACATGGTTATAGTTATACGATAAACTTATGATTTTGCAAATTCAACCTTACTTGAATGATTTAAAGTTGTTTTTATAAGGACGCAAGCGACGCGAGACTATTTGAAATGGCTGTATAATCCAAAACTATGCCCTCATTTTTGTGTGCCGGCTGTGAGACATTAAGTTTGTATCTTGGGTTATACAATCAATGATATAAATAGATTTATCAACCAGCACTCATGATAAATGTATTATTCCAATTAGGAATATGACAGTTAAGACACAGATTCAAATTTAAAACTGAAATAAAAGAGAAAGTCACGGCGCGGCGCGCGGCGTACTAAGGATTTAAAAAAATATTTTTTAGGGGACAAAGATAGAATGTTTAGACTTACGAAATAAAAATAGCTTTATTATTCTTCGACATTAAATGCTCTAAGTATTGGAAACTTCATGTCAGTTAATTTCAAAATGTCTTTTAAATATATTTATATGCAACATAAATATAATACAAAATAAAAACTGTTTTATACATTTATTATCACTTGTTTATTCTCCTTTGAAAATAAAACAATTAGCATATTAGATCAGATAATAAAGTCTTTCAAAATATAAACTCGTCTATTGAACGTATTTTATAAGATAACTTATTTATATCGTTAAACTTGTTACGTATTGTATTTTATTATGATATCTACAGTCGTATCATGCAAATGGAAAGCGAGACGGATGGCTCGTAAAGTATGCTATTTGCTCTGTTTGCATACATGAATGCGGTTTTATAAAGTTTTATTACGTGCCAAAAAGAATTTCATGTACTTCCATTTCATTACCTTTTCAAATGTGTTGCCATCGAGAAACTCGTTGGTATCTCTAAAAGCGGTATAATTTTGCAATATTTATTTCGTTATTAATATGATGTATGTAAACCGTTCAAGCGCTAGGGTAATTTTTGGAAAAAAAGACGCATTTGCAAATATGATAAACATTAAATATATAAACATTAGCGTGTAATCCCGTGAAGCTGTTAAGACCTTGGTCTATAGCGTAGTTAGTTCGAAAAAAAAACAATGGCGTATCGATCAAAATAAAACAATTAGCATATTAGATCAGATAAAAAATTCTTTCAAAATATAAACTCGTCTATTGAACGTATTTTATAAGATAACTTATTTATATCGTTAAACTTGTTACGTATTGTATTTTATTATGATATCTACAGTCGTATCATGCAAATGGAAAGCGAGACGGATGGCTCGTAAAGTATGCTATTTGCTCTGTTTGCATACATGAATGCGGTTTTATAAAGTTTTATTACGTGCCAAAAAGAATTCCATGTACTTCCATTTCATTACCTTTTCAAATGTGTTGCCATCGAGAAACTCGTTGGTATCTCTAAAAGCGGTATAATTTTGCAATATTTATTTCGTTATTAATATGATGTATGTAAACCGTTCAAGCGCTAGGGTAATTTTTGGAAAAAAAGACGCATTTGCAAATATGATATAGGCTAAAACAGTATAAACATTAGCGTGTAGTCCCGTGAAGCTGTTAAGACCTTGGTCTATAGCGTAGTCAGTTCGAAAAAAAAACAATGGCGCATCGATACATTGCTCTTTTAATAGTGTAAGATACCAAATGAACGTACGAATCGAATGATTCTACGACCATACTGCAGCCTATAATAACTATACATATTAGGCATTTATAAACAATGTAAAAAATTAGTGGGTAGGGACACGATAATTCTTTCCGATTTTTCACCACCATCGTACACCAGTGCCCTGTTTATATCACTTTTAATATAAATGGTTTTCCTTTCCACGCTTGCGTTGTTTATCATAATTACCTTTGTTGCCTTTAGTTTATAAAAAGGCTGAGAGTTTTATTGACTCTAAAATAGGTTATTTACACACAAAATCATATAACTTGAAAAAAGATTTATCTTTAACAATAACCTGAGCATAATCTCCATTTTGCCGAGATATAATATATACGGTAAAAGATAATTTTGCATTTTAGTAAAAATAAAGTCTTGTAAACTAAAAATACGAGTTTATACATAGTCTACAGGTCCTGTGAAATTATTTAATAAATGCAATTCACACGGGCTTGTATAAAATGTTCTTGTATCTTCTAACTTGTGAGTTTGTAGTCTCGTTTTTTTTAATAAACGTAATTTACAAAACACTTGTAAAAAAGTTCTTGTAACATGTAATTTGCGATCTCACAGACTTGTAATTTCATAAACGGGGCACAATTGTAACGATTAAATGTGTCGTGTGTATAACATTAATCGATATATATCCATAACCAAGTAGTGTCGTTGTAATATACATACGCGGCGTATGTGTACGCGGCTGGATAGCAACTTTTTTTGAAGTTATACTTTTTTTGGCGCGTTAAGGAAAAATGATGAGAGTAAATTTTTACGATACGCGCTCAGAACATCACGAAAAACCGACACCTTGAAGTTAGCTATAGTCAACATTTTGTTTCTTAGTATTTGTTGTTTGTATTTCTTTGTATTAAAACTTTCAATGTATGAAATACTTTTTTTTCTGTTGTTAGTGTCGTTTTTCTACAAAAGTAGAATAAGGAGACAGATAAAATTTTTGAATTTTTTTTTTATCTTGTCACGCCAAAAAAGTGTAACTTCTAACACGTGTACATAAGTACACGCACACTTTTTTTTAAATTATTTTTAATTTTTACCGTTTCACTACAATCTTGGTTGATGTTAAATCACGTTGTGATCTAAGATGGTAAATTACATTATAGTTAGAGAAGACTAGCTCTCAAGTGTTGCTACCGCA
Organism: Antheraea pernyi; assembly: GCA_015888305.1. Classification (NCBI taxonomy): domain Eukaryota; kingdom Metazoa; phylum Arthropoda; class Insecta; order Lepidoptera; family Saturniidae; genus Antheraea; species Antheraea pernyi. The sequence goes on along the minus strand of MU159257.1, from coordinate 132,754 downwards.
ACACATCAACGGCTGTTTAGCAACAGACTTCCAACTTAAGGGCGGTACCTAGTCAGGTCTACTTAAAGCCTTACCATCGTGCTATGGCTTCATCACACTGTTTCCTTTCTCCGAAAGTTCCGACTCACTTGCAAAGATTCGAACCTACGTATTGACACGGTGTCCGAACACGCTATAAACTGAATCATTATCGCTTCATCACCTTTTCTGGTAATACCGCAATAGTCACTCTTTTTAAGTTTAGCTGAAAGACATGTTGGCCAGCACAACAGCAACAACCGGCGTTCGATAACCGATATCTCGATGATCGTCGTGGTTCTTTGATTATTCTGTGCTTACCATCAGCCACAATGCCGCCACTTTATCATTTTTAAGTTAAAAAAAGAGTGGGTGTATTTATGTACACGCGTTAGAAGATATACTTCTTTGACGTAACAAGATAAATATCTTTTCAAAAATTTTATCTTTCGCCTTAATCTACGTTTGTAGAGAAAACGACACTAACAATAGAAAAAGTTGGCCATAGCTAACTTCAGGGTGTCGGTTTTTCGTGACGGTGTGCGCGCGTAATGTAATAATTTACTCTCATCATTTTCCCCTAACGCGCCAAAAGAAGTATAACTTCAAAAAGCTCTAATTGAAGCCATAAAATATTATGATGCTGAAGGCTAATTTAGAATGCTTCGTTTGCCAGTGTATACTTCGGACCAGAACACACCCGCGTGAACTCTGCTTGTTATGTATGTATGAAATACTCGTAGCTGTGATGGTGTGGGATGGGCGAACCTTACACAGACAAAAATTCTTAAACCAATTTACTGAAAGCTCTAAACGTTGTTTATTTTACTAATAAATCATTGTGATATTTACTACAAGTTGTTGTTTAAGCTATAGTCTACTGCCATGACGTGATACGTGATGATTATAAGCGTGTCTTTATTGTAAAAATCAATGAGCGTTTCCCTTTCTTTTGCAATTTGTTGTACGCTTAACAGAAGGAGATAGATAACACACATGACACCGCACTTCACCCATGCACTACATACTATGTATGTAGCTTTTGTAAGTGGTCATTTTCCTTTTTTGTCTAGTTAGATTTTTGGAAAGTTTCATATAAATTAAACACATATACCACACTTACATATATTCGCATCATATGTATGAATAGTTAGCCTGAAAGGTGAGTTGGATTTAACTCAATGTGGCAATAGCATAACCCTAGTTTCAGGCACTTTGCCTTTCTTATCCAAATTCCCATTTCGGCTTGCTTTTGCGCTCGCCACCAAGTACAGAGATGCTGTCAAAACCGAACGATATTATTTCATTTATAAAACAAGTTATGTACTTCCTCCACGAGTTTGATGGTAAAAAAATTAATTAATTGGCCATTTTGACGGACATACAGATAAAGGTCGACACGTGAAATAAATAAATTTCATTAGCTTAGAAAAATATATATGTCCCTGACAGAAAATAAACTAAAATTAACGCTCGTTAATTTAAGACGATACGCGGTAATTTCGAGTACACATAAAGGTCGTTCATTATGCGAATTCGACTTGTGTTTCAGTTCTTTTAACAATTGAGAAAAACTATCGTAATAAAATAAGAATGACGACATGTTAGCATGAATTAGTCATTCTGGCAACGTGTCAAAGCGTACCAAATTAAATTATAGTATCTCCTTAACAATTCTAACTATTGTTTAAAAATTATCAAAACCACTCATCCGCCGTTAATTGCGTGGATTATTTAATGACACTTTCTATATTTTGACGGAACACGATAAAAAAAAATCATCTACAACAATTTGTTGAAATTAAGATCACGTTGAAAAATATTATGTTGTTAACATTCCGTGCTCGCTGTTGATTTTTGGCAGCAGAAAAAAATGTTATGTGTGGCGACTTTAATAGTCGTCAAGACTACAGTCATATTATAAGAACGCAGAATTGATTAGTAGGACAGCTGTTGCTGGTGTTCTGCTACCACTTAACATTGTTCTAGGAAACTATTTTATATCTTCGCATTTATGACATATATATTTCCCATATTGTATGCTTCATATTTATCTCTTTAAAGTTTTCCGCGTAACTTTGGTAACACTTAAATTACTTTAATAATATGTTACATGTGATTTAGTTTCCCGTAGAATCATATCATTACATAGTATAAAACAAAGTCCCCTACCGCGTCTGTCTGTCTGTTCGCGATAAACTCAAAAACGACTGAACGGATTGTCATACGGCTTTCACCAGTAGATAAAGTGATTCATGAGGAACGTTTTGCTATATAAAAAATATCTAATATTCTTCCAATCCAATAAATTTATCCAGGATTTTTTTTATAATTAGGGCGAGACATCGTCTGCCAGGCCCCCTAGTAATTTATACATATAATAAGAATGCAAATCTAACATGTCTGTACTTTTTGATTTTCGTGAAAAAAATTGCAAGTGTCTAAGAATAAGTAATAGAATGCATTCAATCATTTTTAGTAAGGTTTATCTGTCTGTTTGTATGAACACGTATCAAAGTACTGGGTTCATAATAAACCCTCATATAAGAAAATCATAAAGCATATCCTCGGGAGTAACTTAGTGTTTGTTTCATTAAAATCGGTCCACTCTATCAAAAGTTATTGTAGTTTTAATGACGACGCGGCGTAAGTACGAGAGAAAGGTAGACAAGTAAATGGACTGAATACATTCAGACGACTTTATTGATCACTGGTTTATACATAAGCTTCCACGCAGACAAAGTCGCGGGCACAGCTAGTACTTTTTAAGTAAACAATAACATATAAGTAATAAATCAAATGACACTTTAGATTACGTTCAAGCCAATTAGATTTTTTTTTATTGTAACTTGTATAAAAATTTAACCCATTTACATAAAATTCCGTAAGCAACTGAAATAAAACTTATATTTGATAATATGAAACATTGTGAAATGTGTATATAGAACCACTATAAAACCACGATCGCGATGTATGGCTGGCTGGCGATGTAAGCTGAGTGCTGGATTAAGAAAGATATGAACGTGGTGAAGATGCGAATGTTAAGATATCTAGTGTAAATAGAATAGCCAAGATTAGGAATTCATACATCAGAAGAAGTATGATAATAGCAGCAGTTATAGAGAATTTAAGTAGTATTAGCTAGCGCAATACCTATGGACATCTTATGAGAAGAGATGAAATCCATATATAGAAAAGACTTAAGTATGAAAACGGACGGATATAGAAGTAAGTGTAACTAGAATAGCCAAGATTAGGAATTCATACATCAGAAGAAGTGTGATAGCAGTTATAGAGAATTTAAAGAGTATTAGCTAGCGCAAGACCTATGGACATCTCATGAGAAGAGATGAAATCCATATATAGAAAAGACTTAAGTATGTAAACGCACGGATATAGAAGTAGAGGACGACCTAAAAAGGTAAGGATTGATTGTTTGAAATATAATATTATAATAGCAGTGAATACTCAATAGAGAATAGTGGTAGAGGAAAACATGTTGTGTTGACCCTACTTAATAGAAGACAGTGGTAGGGAAGTCATCGTCTGTGTTGTGATAACCCTACTTCATTGGTGAAATGAGTATGATGTTATAATATTAAATATGATATTCTTTTAGCAGTTTTATGTTACAGTGATTAGTCATTAATTTGAGAGTGGATTTTATTTCGACCACGTTATAGTGACGTCATTGCACCAAGCTCAATTGAAAAATAACGAAGACTATTAAAATATTTCATATAATTATTTCATTGTTATCTATACATATACCATATCATTATAATTAAATTAGATTATGTAGGTGGTAGAGCCACGCTGAAGCTATTACTGGTTTCAGCATGAACAGCAGCTCGACCGGGGTAGTACCACCCTTTCACAGAAAACCGACGTGCAGTAACAGTGCTTGCATTGTTGCGTTTCGTTCGGTCAGTGAGAGCGCCGGAGGAACACCTCTTCTACCCCCTTCCCCCAAACACGGGATGGCAACGCACTTGCAACTCTCCTGATGTTGCAAGTGTCTATGGACCGTGGTGATCACTTAACATCAGGTGACCCACCTGCTCGTTTCCCTCCATTGATATTTAAAAATAAATACAATATTGAATTCCGACTTCATTTCCATCCGTAGGTACAGTATTTACAAATGATATTAAAATAAAGAAAATTTATAGCACAATTCACGATGAATGCATAATCCTCTGTAATACGCTATAGGCGGAGAACTTTTCCCGTATACTTCTTCCGAAAGATAAATCCTTACCCTGATTATTGTTTATAAAGTAATATTGAATTTCTAACAAACATTCATAGTGAAATTGATTTTGTTTATACGTATTTTCTGTGAATATAACAAGTATAGATATATTTATGAGATAAGAAGAATATATTTGATGATATTTCTTAAATAAAAACCTTCTTTTTCTTAAATAAATCATAAATTAGCTCAAAATTCATAAATTAAATGGATTAATAGTAGTGAAATTGATTTTGTTTATACGTATTTTCTGTGAATATAACAAGTATAGATATATTTATGAGATAAGAAGAATATATTTGATGATATTTCTTAAATAAAAATAATCTTTTTCTTAAATAAATCATAAATTAGCTCAAAATTCATAAATTAAATGGATTAATAGAAAATATTTATTAAAAAACTATTAAAATCATCAGGCATTGGGATTCTACTGCGAATATCTTCGAAATGGTTTGAGTAATCGATTAACCACAACATACCTTTTTTGTAGAGCGTTAAATTTCCTATAGAATTAATTAAAACTCATTTGACGATAATTATTTTTTAGTAAGTTACAAAATTCAAAACAAATAGTTATTTTCCTTAAAATACTTCAATCTTTGACCTTGATTATGTTTTCAATGGTTCGATTAATGAAAAAAGTATAAGATACCATTTTTGTAGAGCGTTCCATTTCCTATAAATATTGACGATGCAACTAGTTTAATGATTAATTGGTGATAAGATATGACCATTTTCATATGAGACTAAATTAAAAATGGAAAACTATGATGAACATAAACTTCCCGTTAATATTAAGAGCTCAGATTTAGTAAGCATTTTCTAGAGGTAGCTAGAAACAAGTTTTCGTGTGTCGGATCCAAAAAAGATACTTGATTTTTTTGACCCACCCTAATATTTACAAAAATAATAATTTTATATAGATTGATTGAATCAAAAGGTTTATACGAATATTTAGTTCTAGCTGGTGTTTCGGACTTCATTGTAGTGAAAACAGTTTTGCTGTTTTATTCCAATCAAGTCTAGTTACAAAACTCATATATGATACAATCAACGTTTAAGTTTGAAATATTAGGTTATATTACCTCTAGCTTGTGACCCCGGCTTCTCTCGCCTTTATTTGACCTATCCCTCTAGAACACTTTACATGGATGAAAGTCCTTATGTCTTTTCTGTACGTACAGAAAAGAAAGTACTCTTTTATCATGGTCGGATGAGTAGTTATGGTATGAAAGCCAGTCAAACAAACAAACAGTCACAAATTTGCATCAATAATATTACTAAAAATAAGAAACTCCTTAAACACATGACTTTAATTTAACATCGCAAATCTTATCGACACTTGTGGCATTTAATTAATCCATTAAGATGCTTTTTTTTCCCCGAACTGACTACGCTATTGACCTGGCAAGGTCTTCACAGCTTATTAAAATATATCTCTATAGTTATCTATAATAACCCAATTTTTACACTGACTCTGACTTTGAGAAATAATGTAATAGAGATAGTGTTTCCAATCAATCTTACTCTTCACATTATTTAATATATTTGTATAAACTGGTTCTCAGTGCTTTCGTTTTTATACTCTCAGTAGAAATCGGCTGAGTGCCTTAAGCTTGCTAGGTCAATAGCATAGTCAGTTCGAAAAAAAAACTCTCAGTATTTTCTATATTTGATTCAAAAGGTTCTATGTTTTTATTTAATACTTGAGGTCACTTAGTATATAATAAGAGAGGTATTTAATTATATTTTTTGAACATTAGACTACCGAGAAAATACTTTACTAGCCTCTGCCCGCGACTTCATCCGCGTGGAATAGTTACTTTGGGCTAACGCTAACGCGCAGCAGAAGCTATCAAGAGGAAAAAACTCGACTTTGAAACATTTTCCATTGATGCTCCGCTCCTATTGATCTTAGCGTGATGATATATATAACCTTCTTCGATAAATGAGCTATATAGGTCTTAGCGCGATGATAGCCTATAACCTTCCCCAATAAATGAGTTATATAACACTGAAAGAAATTTTCAAATCGCACCAGTAGTTCCTGAGATTACCCCCTACAATTTCACAATTTCACAATGTCACAAACTTTACCTCTTTATAATATTAATATAGACATGTAGGTAATATGAATTATGGTAATCATAAAAACGGTTTTTGTTTAAAAGTAGACTAATTATAATTATTATGAGATGTAATAGAAATGAGAAAAAAAGATCAACGTTAATGGTTAATCAGAAATACGTCGACTACGACTTATTAATAGAACGTTATAACTTGAATACAGATTTATGATTACACGGACAACAGTAACTAATGAAGGAAGGACTTGTTTGTATTACGAGCGGTCGGCTAATAAACACGTCTTAATTTCTCCTTGAATAGTGGGCTATTAAAATAAAGTTTTAAAATATGGAACGCCACATTTTATTTACGTCCTTATAATTTATAGCGTATGGGTTGAGTGATGTGGAGACGGAAAGCGCAGCTCGGCGGGTACGCGGGTACGCTGGTACGCGGGTACGCGGGTGTACGCCGCGCAACGCTACGCGACACGCCGCGATGGGACAGCCGCATTGCACATCCTTAACCTCTAGCATCCAGACTCATATGACACTCCGATGATGGTTATATTTTCTAAACGATTTATTACAATATAAGAGCGACGGTGCGCGCCGTTAATTCGCTCACACATACATAAATAGTATTGATTTTATTTTCATGTCCTACAAGACAAGCGACGACGTGTATAATTGTTTGGACGTGGCTCTTAATAATGCTATTCTTAGCCGAAACATTTTTCATAAAAATAAATATTGTTAATAGTTTATAGTTCATAACGTGTTGGAATAAGATCACATTTTAATTATTACCGTGTGAAATGTATTTGGGTAGGTGGGAAACATAATTCAGACGGTTCATTGCGTGTTATTTTCTGAAAACAATCGTCAACACCTCATTGTTTTGAGTTTTTCCGGCGCAGCTAAATCAAGCTCTTAATTGATATAATATCACTTTAGCGGCTGCATAATGGCGTTATACTGAGTCGAGAACAAAAGCTGAATTTTGTGTTGAAACCGCAAAATATTGTAATGCGAAATTCGTATAGAGGTATAATTATTTAGTTGACTCACGATTAAACAACTGAAAGGGGACGTTCGCTCCTCGTTAATAAGATTGAAAACAAAGCCTCACCTGAGATAAAGCTATCATTTGCGAACATAAGAATAATGAAACGCTCCAGATAATTAAAATAAAAGACGATAATTTCGTTACTTATTTTTGTGATGTCATCAGTCATAAAGGAGTCATAGGTACGTTTTTCAACGTAACTAGTGGGCGCCCAGTGGTCGACATTCGACCATAGTTCATTGATTTTGTAAAGGGATAAATATTATAATAATAGTTGTATGTTACAATATCATTGTTGAATGTAGAATGAAAAAGGGTAATTGGAACGTAATAGTAAAATAATACATACCGTCGAGCATAGCAACCTCCTTCATAACCTTTTTTGAAATCCTTTATTGATAGATGTCAAAATGTCTTTTTTATTTACATGTGTAAAATTGAAGCATTAGTGTGAGTAATGCATATTTTAATTAATTTAATGTCTTCTAATGCATTTTATATAAAATAAATAGCTTTCTGCACTTCTCCTCCATATAAACTTTAACTATGCCAAGTTTCACGTTCATCCGTTCGCCCAATTCCGTTAAAAAGGGGTACAAAGATTAGACTTCACGTATTAATATATAGATTATATTCTGACATTGATAGTATTGTTATATTTATAGTAAAGAAATGTTATAGACGATACGATATAGATCTAAATCAACGCGCCAGAAATCATAGTATCTGATCGTAAACGAATAGCGGGACAGCAAGGCATATTTCATATCGCGTAATGGAGAATTTACAGGCTGTCGGAGCGAAATGACTCCCAGTGGTGCGGCCGCGACTCTACGCCACGAAAGTGACGCCCTCGACGAAAATCTACGCAACGAGAAATATTATGTTTAGAAATCAGATGATTTTTTTTGTGATATTTACATGTTTTATATTTAGAATCCATTGTAAAAATCGATTACAAACATAAAATCCACTTTCTTGTTAAACCCTAATATTACCACAATCTTCTTAATCTTGTAAATCTATCTGTACTTTTTAGGATTTAGTGAAATTGTTACAGGTATCTGGGAATAAGTAATAGAATACATTTCAATCAATTTTAGAAATGTCTGTCTGTATGTTTGTAAGGACACGCATCACTGCTAAAGTACTACGTTCACAATAAAACCATACCAAGGAAATCGTAAAGCATATTCTTCGAGTAACATTAATTCTTAGTTTCATTAAAATCGGTCCACTCTATTAAAAGATATTGTAATTTTAATGACGACGCGACTTAGGTAGGAGAGAAAGGTAAATAAGTAAATAGAGACTTAATACATTCAGATGGTTTTATTAGTTTTTTTTTTACATTACGTTCAAGTACGCGCGGGTACTGCTATTTTATAAATAAATTCCTAACGTTTTCCAAAAATAAAGTTTAAAAAAAACTAATATATTTATAACCAGACTCTGCCCGCGACTTCGTTCGCGTGGAATAGTTACTTGGGGCTAACGTTAACATGCAGCGCAAGATCTCGAGAGGAAAAAAACGATTATTAGACATTCTTCATTGATGCTCCGCTACTATTGGCCTATCGTAACGATATATAGCCTATAAATCTTCCTCGATAAATGAGCTATATAACACTGAAAGAATTATTCAAATCGGACCAGTAGTTCTTGAGATTACCCCCTACAACGCCACAAACTCACAAACTTTATAATATTAGTATAGATAAATAATCAAAGGTGGTTTACGTGTAATTTTTTGTTGTAATTATGGCATACAAAATTTGTACGCTATACATTATACTACAGATGTTTTTCCCGAATGTCCAGTGTGGGCGGCCAGCATTATTATTTATACCCTTCAGAAAACTACATTTATAACAATATTACGGCGGACCGCGCCTGCCCTCGGAAAATGATTTCCCCATTTTCCCAAGATTGCAGGTGTATTATATTTCATGATCGTTATTTATGGTGAGACTTTTATTACTGATGCGTGCGATGTCCTATCCGTTTTTTATTGCCGCCGAATTATTTGATGGAATTCTTATTTTGTGACAAATACAGATAGCACGATTTATTGGTCATCTTTTGTGATATGTAACAGATTGGACGATTTTGTTATTGCTCTTCGGTTCAATAAAACTTGGTTTATTTTTCTGCGTGTTTTACGATTTTTACAGCCATTTCAACGTTATACCCAATAAAATGATTTCGGTTGTTAACGGGGTTGAATACTGCGATATCGATGTGTAGGGCAATGTTCGTTTGCAATTCATATTTTCTAAGCAGTAGTATTCCCAGAAGACGGATATATCCGTCAGACGGGGAGCCCTCAGCTTTCGCGGACCAAGTCCGAGACTTTACGAGGCTCCCGGGACTAAAAGCCGCCGATCAACTCTGTCCATAACCAATAATCGTAAATAAAGAAGGGCTGAGATCGTAGTCTTCGGACTACTCGGCTCTGTATGTCAGCAGAACTACATATACGTACCGTATTCTATTCAAAGTTTGTATTATACAGTTGTTCTATATACTAGCTGTGCCTGCGACTTCGCCCACGTGGAACCTGATGTACAAAACAATGACTAATAAAGTCATCTGAACGTATTCAGTCCATTTGCTTCTCTACTTTTCTCTCATACTTAAGTCGCGGCTCCATTAAAATTACAATAACTTTTGTAAGAGTGGACGGATTTTAATGTAACAAAAACTAAGTTATTCCCGATGATATGCTTTATGGTTTTTTTATATGAGGTTTTATTGTGAACACAGTACTTTAGCAGTGATGCGTGGTCATACAAACAGACAGACAGACATATAGACTGACAGACAGACATTTCTAAAAATGATTAAAATGTATTCTATTACTTATTCCTATACACCTGCAACATTTTTTTACACAAAAATTTAAAAAGTACAGACACGTTAGTTTTTATTTTTTTTTGTACAGACTACGCTATTGACCAAGCAAGGTCTTAACAGCTTCACCGGACTACTAAGGCGAGCGCTTAAGGCACTCAGCCGATTTTATTTTGACAACTAGCTCAAGGGTGCGCGGCACACCTCGGCTTTGGCTGTTGCCTGATACATGCAATTCGCGACCTATCTGAGCTAACCTAAGCTAAGCTAACTATTCATACATATATGAGTTGTTGAAAGATATATGTGTACCAAGCATACATACCTCAACAACCCTTATATATATTTCGTATCGGATAATATACTAAACTATTTCAGTTTGATAAGGGAAAAAAGATAAAAAAAACCCTTCCACTTGCATGTGTAAGCGAGTATGCGTGCACGTGTGTGGAGGTGATATGTGTAATGTTGTCGCAGTGATGTAAGATTTTGTGTCACTGTATCGCGCGAGCAGCGTACTCAAGGGCTCCACGCCGAGGGAACGGACCTAGGCTTGAGCAGCTGCCGAGGGGGGACGTTAGATTTACATTCTTGTTATCTATATATTATTACGTGAAACCTAAACTTTGTATCCCTTTTTAACGGAATTGCGCGAACGGATGAACGTGTAATTTGGCATAGTTAAAGTTTATATGGAGGAGAAGTGCAGAAAGCTATTTATTTTATATAAAATGCATTAGAAGTACATTAAATTAATTAAAATATGCATTACTCACACTAATGCTTCAATTTTACACAACATATACACACATGTAAATAAAAAAGACAATTTGACATCCGTCAATAAAGAACTTCAAAAATGGTTGCGAAAGAGGTTGCAATGCTCGACTGTATGTATTATTTTACTCTTACGTTCCAATTACCCTTTTTCATTCTACATTCAACAATGATATTAACCCTAATAAACTTCAAACTTAAAAAAATCAATGAACTATGGTCGAATGTCGACCTCTGGGCGCCCACTAGTATGTATAGATATATATAGAAGACAAACGCTATACTCGTATGAGATGTCTATTAATGGCATGAAATGATTGTATCAATAAACGACATACAAGTTTTCAACTCACACATTAATACTGAGTAAATACGATAAATAGAAAGTATTATTATAGTATTCCATTTCAAGAGCTATCTATATAAGGTAAACAAATGTAAGAAAAATGTAACAAAGAAAATAACCCATTTACGGCTTCAGAATAAAATGTTTCCGAACGATTGCTTGAGTTCTATTATTGTTTATTTTTACCTGAAACTCGCGATCGCGCGCATCTCTCCCTATTAAATTTTGTTTGCATTTATTTTAAAGGTGCGACGGGCGGGAAGACGTGGTATGTGAAAAATTACACCTCAGCCCAATATTTATGGTTGATATTCGGCAGCGGCTCCTTTGTGAGATGAGGGTGTATAAATAACACCTCTTATCGCGTGGGAGCTTATCCTTAATGGGATTTATTTTAATTATTTATTGGTTTTGATCAAGGCTATAAAAATGAGGTAATTAAGTTTAGAGGAGTTTAGAGGACTATTTTTAAGATTCAAGTATACAGTAGCCGGTTTATTGTTATACGTTTATATTTAAATGAATGTTATACAGTACATCGCTTATTTAATGATGTTTTGCATATTGGATTATATAATCCTTACCATTACAAATGTTTTGCATATTGGATTATATAATCATTACCATTACAAAGTATAAAACAAAGCCTCCTACCGCGTCTGTCTGTCTGTTCGCGATAAACTCAAAAACTAATGAACAGATTTTTTTTTCGGTTTTTACCAGTGGATAAAGTGATTCATGAGGAACATTTTGGTATATAATTTGTCAAGGATTTCTTTTATAATCAGGGCGCGACAACGTCTGCCGTGCCCGCTAGTATATCGTATAATTTTATATCATATTTTTTCTACTACAATAGGTAATAATATATTTGTATTTATTGAATAAAAATAATTATTCTTTTCCCACACTGTTTTATCAAAACCAACCAACAAAGTGTTTTATAATGTAAGAGTTATCTGACATACTTTCTACATAGTTTTTAGTATAGAATAAATTAATATATCATTGTGACTATTTCAAGTATAAACCGCTACGGTGTTATAACAAAAAAGTTAAATACGTATTGAATACTTGCTTTAAAAATGTTTCGAATTAAATGCACCGCGGTCGCTGAATGTTCGTCATCTTGCTCTTTTGTCTCGCTTTGCTTGCGTTATGTTAGACTTGCGAACGGTCAGTCCGGCGTCGTTTTCGCGGATTCTTCCGGCACTTCCATCCACCATATGTGGAGATCCACGATCGGTCGTTAGTTGGCTCGTCTGTCCTTGTTTGTCCCTGTCGTGTCCTTTGTGTGGGTCGGTTGGTCCGGAGTCAATTTGTCTGGGGTCGTTCGGTTCTGGTACAGTTGGTCTTGTTTTTAATTTGTCTTGTATTTTTTTTTCTATCTTCTTGTCTTGATTAAGGTACCGCTTAAGTTGTACCTTCCTTACCTTGTTTGTTATAGTACCGTTAAGTTGTGCCATCTTATAGCTGCTGTGACTCGCTACTTGTCACAGCTGTGGTGTAAATTCCCGACAGTGGGTGCCCGCTGTCACAATGGGAACCCGTGGAGAGAAGCACGGGCCACGGCCGCTGCTTCTGGAGGAAGCACGAGGGTGCGAGACACCCTCGAAACGTAGGTCGCCCCGCTGACCACCTGCGGGCGACACGAGCGCGTAACCATGGCGCGGAGAATGCTCGCGCAATCCAAACCCTGGTTACATTTAGCATTGTGTGGCCGGTGGGGTTTTTAGCCGGTATGAGTCGCGGCATAACCCTCCAGCTGTTGCTCCTGTCCTCAACAACAGCTGGAGATGTATCCTATGCAGGACTTTTCCCACCTAATAAAATAGAAAAGGTTAGACTCGCGAAAAAGGATAACGCATAAAAGTTGCACTTGAAAACCAGAACCCTCTCGGTGTTACTACAAAAAAGTTAAATACGTATTAAACACTTGCTTTAAAAAGGTCTCGTATTAAATGCACCGCGGTCGCTGAATGTTCGCCATCTTGCTTTTCTGTCTCGCTTTGGTTACGTTAAGTTAGACTTTCGAAAAAGGATAACGCGAACTTGCCTCGGGCGAGTGCGGTGCATTTAATTCGAAACCATTTTAAAGCAAGTATTCAATGCGTATTTAAATATTTTGGAATAACATCGCTAGGGTTTGCATTTACAATATACTCGCGACCCGCCTCAGTTTCACATTATTGCTTTATATGACCTAATAATTGCCTCAATGATATGACTCCATTTATTGGAGCTTTGATATCATTTATAGCTCGTCAAAATCATAGACATTGTTTTACAGAGAAACTTATGTATAATTTTTGCGCGTAATTTTAAATTTGTGGTATCGTCTAATACTCAATAAATTAATATGCTGAAAAGTGCAGATTCGATCTACATTCAATATAGCAGTTAAAATGTTTAATTAGATAAAAGTTAGCTCTATATGATGTTAATAATGTCGCAAATTACCTATTATTTTATATTAACTTTGTAAGATATAAAAATAATTATAGTGGGTTATTTTTAGAAAATAGACATATGCTGCTGGTACTTTTCCATAGATACTTTTAAGAAGTACAATTCCGTAGCACAATAGTTTTATGGATCTCATAAGGTTTTGTCAGCACTATCAATATAACGGCCCGAAAATTCCTTCTTAAGCTTTGGGTAGAATATATCGACCTTACTCTGCTTCATATAAATGTAATATACATATTTTATTTTTTTGATGTCATAGGTGGCAAATGAACATGTGGGGCACTGCTGTTAAGTGGTCACCACCGTCCATGGACACTAACAACACCAGAGGAGTCGCAAGTGTGTTGCCACCCTTTGGAGGGAAGGGTTAGGGGAGGTAGAGGGAGAGGAGAGAGGAGAGGGGAGGTGGGCCTCTGGCGCTCTCACTGACCGAACGAAACGCAACAATGCAAGCAATGTTACTTTACGTCGGTTTTCTATGAGAGGGTGGTACTACCCCGAGTGAGCCAACCCATTCATGCTGAAACCAGTAATAGTTTCAGCGTGGCTCTACCACCATATTATAAAAATACCATAGTATTATAAACATAAACCCTCCGGATGTATTTTTCTAAATTATACTGAAAATAGTTTCCAGTTCTCAATCAAAACTCGTTGCGTAGTTTTGAAGAACTAAGGTAACACACGGACAGACATGAAAAGCGACTTTGTTTTAAAATATTAATTATAATTATATTGAGTATTATTAATAGATGTTGCATTAAATAAAATAGCAAAACCAGCTGTCCATATAAGCCACTAAAATCAAAATAGATCCATGACCATAAGTTTCATACAACCTGTCCTTAGGCCTTAAATTGCTTACAGTCTGGTTATAAAACAGCATTATTGTAATACCATGTATTTAAATGTCTTTAATGAAACGTGAAATGCACAAGTAACTAAGTTTATTTTTAACAGCATATAATCGCCGAGTATGATCATAAATTAGCTCTATATTTGGGAGCGAGTTGTTTTGCATACAGACATGAGACGGGCCGTCTGCACATGCGTGCGACATCAATCTCAATTTCGAAATATTTTTCCGTCTGCACTGCAGTACGGCTTGTCTGCACTGTAATCTCGTAGAATAGGATTAGATATATGCGGGTAATGTTTATTGGTACACATATATGTTTCAACAACTCATATATGTATGAATAGTTTAGCTTAACTTAGGTTAGCTCACATAGGTCGCGAATTACATGAAACAGGTAACAGCCAAGCCGAGGTATGCACCCTTGCGCTGGTTGCCCAAACAAAAATCGTCTGAGTGCCTTAAGCGCTTGCCTTAGTAGTCCGGTGAAGCTGTTAAAACCTTGCTAGGTCAATAGCGTAGTCAGTTCGAAAAAAAAAGGTTAATGTTGTTAATACCACAGAAAATTGAAATCACTTTTGTATTAAATACTACAAATATATATATATAATAAATTTTATTAATTGGGTAATTAATTATAAGAATATTATTATACATGATTAGTTAATTACTAACAGAAATGAAATTCCTTATATAATTAATGGTTTCGTTCGTTGCTTAAATATTCATCTCTAATCTGATCAAACTTTCAAGTTAGCTTGACATAATTAATACAAACATCTATGATTTATAATAACAAATGCCTTAGTCTAGTCGTTCTTCGAGTTGGAAGTTGTACGAAGTATTGAATTGATTGATATGAAGAAAATTTCGGATGCAAATTGTATCTGATAGCATTTAAATCCGATTCGCTAGTGCGTATGACATCATACCTTATATGAGGAAGAAGTAAAAAATACATCAGCAAGAAGGGAACGGCAAAAGAGACTCGTACTGTAGGCGGTAGAGCCACACTGAAGCTATTACTGGTCTCAACATGAATGGGTCGGTTCGCCCGCGGTAGTACCATCCGACCCACAGAAACACCCACGTGAAGTAACAGCGCTTGCATTGTAGCGTTTAGTTCGGTCAGTGAGAGCACCGGAGGGCCACCTCCCCTCCCCTCTTTCCTCCCTTCCCCCCCAACAACGGCTGGCAACACACTTGCGACTCCCCTGGTGTTGCTAGTGTCTATGGACGGCGGTCATCACTTAACAGCAGGTGACCCGCCATTTGTTTGCCTCCTATGATATATAAAAAATACTAAACTGAATACCAAACATCCATACAAGACCCTTCATAGTCGATTAATGCGGTTCCTGACTGACGGATTTCTGTGTGCTTTTCGAATGCAGGCATGATAATGGCCACTCTTACTAAATCATTACCTTCCTTCGAACTTTCTAGTAAACTGCAGGAATTTATACATATAATAAAAATTGGAGTTTTTGGCGGGATCTTAGTCTGTCATGTAGTGGATTTTATTTTTTATTCATTATCTTGTGTTACTTGACTCTATATTGTGTAAAATTGGTGGTGTTTTATGTAATATAGTTTGTTTATTGTGCATAAGTGAAATGAATAGAAAATAATACCACGGACCATGAATTCTGAGATGCCACAAAGACTCCATGGAAAGTTCTAACAAGGGAGCCACCATCTTGTTAGAATATTGAATGAATTACTCGACAATGGAAATTAACAAACACTCTGGACAAAGATGAAACAAAACATTGACACTGGCAAATGCGTCTGCGGAGCCAAAACAAGAAGAAGAAGAAGAATAAAAATTGAAATCTAACGTGTCTGTAATTTTTACATTTTTTTGGAAAAAATTGTTGCAAGTGTCTTGGTATCATTACATAGTATAAAACAAAGTCCCTTACCGTGTCTGTCTGTCTGTCTGTCTGTCTGTTCGCGATAAACACAAAAACTACTGAACGGACTTTCAAGCGGTTTTCACCAGTAGATAAAGTGATTCATGAGGAACGTTTTGGTATATAATTTGTCAAGGTTTTTTTTAAATCAGGGCGGGACAACATCTGCTGGGACGCTAGTAAATAATAAAATACATTTGAATCATTTTTAGAAATGTCTGTCTGTCTAATTGTTTGAACAAGCTTCATTGCTAATGTACTGCGTTCACGATAACACCTCAAGAAAATCATAAAACATATCCTCGAATAACATTTATTCTTAATTGCATTAAAATCGGTTTCGTCTATCAAAAGTTATTGTAATTTTAATGACGACGCGACTTAAGTACGAGAGAAACGTAGATAAGTAAATAGACTTCATACATTCAAATTATGTTTACTTATGAGTCACTGTTTTTTTTACATTAGGTTCCACGCGAACGGAGTCGTGGGCACAGCTACTTTCACGGATAATTGGGGTGTAAGGAGTGTCGCATAACATCTTAAGCTTGAGACACCCAAGTCAACCTCACCTGCACGTGGTGCACCCTGCTGAGTAACGAACGAAGCAATAGCGACAGCGGGTTGGTAGGGTTTTAAAGACCGACTGGGTCGCGACCAACATGCATGTAGCGAAAAAGCCCGTAATAGTGATTCATTCTGCGCGTCGCGTTTCGGGATCAGCTCATGCATACCCAGTAGTGAATAACTTTCGCTGTGGCTCGAGTACCGGTGAGATGATTAACATTGGTCACCTCTGGACACGGCCGGAGGTTGTTCGCTCACGCAGGCCGGCATGACAGCGGCGTCCGGTGAGGGATAACGCATCTCTGGGTAGTCGCCATTGGTTTTGGATTGTACTGTGCTTACCATCAGGCACAGTGCAGTCACTTTGCTGTGCTACAATAAAAAAAAATCCAATGTAGTGCATCTAAAATAATTATGTAATTATTATGAGTAACACCCAATTAATATATTCTTACTAATATTATAAATGCGAATGTCAGTTTGTTTGCTTGTTACGGTCACAGGATAGAGAAACGGACGTAGGGTACAATTTATCCAGAGAAAAAGGTATCGTTCCTGAAGGATAGGCCAAATCTAAATTAACGTGAACGAAGTTGCACGCAAAATATAGTGCATGATATACGTATATATGTGTATATTAGAACAAAATAATTGTTTTAAAGTGAAATATATTATAATATTAAATAGTTTAGAATATAAATAAAAAGATCCGCGAATTCTCCTAAGACAGCTTTTATCATATTTCATTTAGACTTCTTGATAACGGCGGTGAAAATACATTCTCCCAACAGGTTAGCCGACGTCATATAAGTAGTTTTCCACGTTACGTATAAGAGATGGATAAACGAAGCTAACACACCAGAATAATATCTCGATTATGGTTCTCAAATGATGCAGGTGACAGACTCAAGCGATTTTATGACGTTAATACATTTTAATATCAACATTTATATTCAATATAAAGTTGAAAACAAGAATCGTGTTAAATCTTTACTTCTTATAATAAATGTTTTAGTTAAGGTCATGTGATTGATCTTAAAGCGATAGATAGATAAGATTATTTTTTGAAGTTATGAGCCATATTTAAATAAAAAGTCATATTTATCATGATATCTTTCATTCGAAAATTATATTGTTGTACTAACTGAAACTCGTGATTTCGTTTGTATTGTTTATTATTTTAAGAATATATTTTATGTATGGCGGAGAAAGCATTTTTTTTATTGTAGCACGGCAAAATGACTGCACTGTGCTTGATGGTAAGCACAGTACAATCCAAAAACAATGACACATTATCCATCGCCGGTCGCCGATGGCATGCCGGCCAGCGAAAAGCTGGATATGCCCAGGCTCATCCCAAAACGCGACCCGCAGAAGCGAATCACTATGACGGCCTTTTTCGCCATATACATGGTGGTTGCGACTCAGTCAGGCTGTAGAACCCTTCCAACCCGCTTTCGCCATTGCCTCGTTCATTATTCAGCAGGGTGCACCACGCGCAGGTGAGGTTGGCTTGTGTGTCTCAAGTCTTAGATGTTATTCGACACCCCTTACACCCCTAAGGTAAAAAAAGATAGAGCAAGAAATCTAGACACGCGGTAGCATGTCAAGCTAAGTTCACAGAATGACAAGCGTGCCCTACCGAGTGTGTGTATTACACGAACCATTTGAATCCACTTTTCACCCCTTAATATCTCAGAAACTATTTCACACAAACATTTAGATCTATTTATTTTATTTTTAAGATACAGGTTGAACTTACAGCTAACAAAATTGAACAATGTAATATTAGTAATAACATAAATATGGTCATTCACAAGTTCACACAGATATGTCAAACTATGTAATTATAGCAGAGGAAATAAGTTGGTAGACTTAATGTATATCACTGTTGTTTGCGGGCCATGTAACTTTTTTACACATATCACCTCTACACACGTGCACGCATACACGCTTACACATGCAAGTGGAAGGGTTTTATCTTTTTTCCCTTATCAAACTGAAATAGTTTAGAATATTATCCGATACGAAATATATATAAGAGTTGTTGAGGTATGTATGCTTGGTACACATATATGTTTCAACAACTCATATATGTATGAATAGTTTTAGCTTAGGTTAGATTACATAGGTCGCGAATTGCATGTATCAGGCAACAGCCAAAGCCGAGGTGTGCCGCGCACCCTTGAGGTAGTTGTCAAAATAAAATCAGCTGAGTGCCTTAAGCGCTCGCCTTAGTAGTCCGGTGAAACTGTTAAGACCTTGCTTGGTCAATAGCGTAGTCAGATCGAAAAAAAACTGTTGTTCGCGGAGAGCAAGATTTTTTAAAATTATATTTTTCTATTTTTGTTATCAGGACTTTTTTTAGGAAGGCGTATAAATCTCACTTCTTTTGTCGATGAAATGGACAACAAAGGCATATATCATAATATTGAACTTGGCTGTCATTTTACATTTATGTTTGCAAAGGGGATGCTTTGCTTACAAAAAAAAAAATTGCATAAAATTTTATTCGATTACCTCCTTGCGCATACGCATCACACTGCTTGTCTCACTCCTTCAAGGTAAACGAAGACATCGTTGTGCCTATAAAAATCGTAGTTACTTACAACTTTAATAACTTTATATGAAATAGAGCTATCATAATAATTTATTTTAATTTTTTGCGTGATGTGGGCACAACGGTTGATATCTATCATTATTTTATATAAGAAGATATTGTTTAGGTCGCATGTTAGTTATTGGTTAACTCGTATTTGCTCAGATTTCTTCAATTGTACCACAACACGTTATCCGTACTAGTAGGGCAAACTTGCGGAGGGGAAAATGATTGACGGCTTCGAGAAATTTCATTTTGCGGCTCGTCAAGAACCTTGTCGATAGCGCTTCGACGTTTCCACCATTGAATTTGATTGCCAACTGAAGTACCTTTGTGTTTACGGCACTCATGTTACACTTCATTACGTTCATTTTATACTTTTGCTGATAAGTAGGCACTTTATAAGTCACAAATTTACTATTACATATCGTTTGGGTTTGGTAAAACCAAGCATTAAATTTAGATAGATTTGAACTATTTAGAAAATTAACTTCTATGCTCATTTTTTTTAAAACTTTATCTTTGGCAATCAATCTTTTAGATTATTACTGCCATTGTCAAGTATTTTGGCAACCAGTCTTCTAGTAGACCATCACTGCCATTGTAAAGTGAGTATCGATATTACAAGTTGCTTGATATAATTTCAATGAACTAACAAGATGGTGGCCATCATGTTAGAACTTTCCATGGAATTTTTGTGGCATCTCAGAATTCATGGTCCGTGGTATTATTTTCCATTCACTTCACTTATGCACAAAAAACAAACTATATTACATAAAACACCACCAATTTTACACAATATAGAGTCAAGTAACACAAGATTATGAATAAAAAATAAAATCCACTACATGACAGACCAAGATCCCGCCAAAAACTCTATGCTCATTTAACATTAACAATAACTAGTTGGTTTAAGATAATTAATATACATATTATTTTATAAAATTATGATAATATATTTAAAGTGGCACTACTATGCAGACTTGCAATAATTTTAAGACTGTTTATTAATAAAGTATAAGTAATTAAAAGCAATATTCTTAGAAAGCATCTCGGTAAACAAATCTCTATACGACGTTTTTGTGCTCATTCAAATGTCATATAATTTTGCATACAATATTTTCTTAGAGAGAAATGAGAACATGCCTGTGACAAGGGAATTTAATAATGACAAAATAATACAAGGCAAGTTTAAGGGCAGCCCTTTCTGCTGTCCGTCATACTGGATGGAGCGCTATTCATGCAAATAATAATTTTGAGATATGGGCGACCGCCTAACCACTTGACTAATTTATTATTACATCTAGAACTCGGTTTGCTTCGGTCACATCTGAGATCTAGCAAATAATAAAACGTTTTGTGGTTAATTCTAATAATTTACTTTATATTGCGTTTTTTTTTTATATTAAATATTTTATTATCTCATGCTTTAGTTTGTAATGCGATACATTAATTTAACTTTTATGAATTTTTTGGTTTATTTATGTTATTGAATCTACATGACGTTCTTGAGGCGGTTTTCGTAAGTACCCTACGTTAATACAAATGATTTGAAAAATATACCACCCTGCTTATAAAAAAAATCGACTATCCGAACGCAGGGCAACCTACCGGGTTCAATTATTAATCTAAACCATTTTCGAATCCAATGGAACACAAAAAAATCATCAAAATCTGTCTAACAGTCTAGGAAGAGTTCAGTCACATACGTGTGTGTATGACAAAAGAATTATTATATACTAGCTGTACCCGCAGCTCCACGCGCGTTTTTTTAAATCTTATTAGAGAATTATAGAATTGTGGGACTATGTACAATTACAGAAACGCTCTTTAAAGACAATTGTAAGTACGACGCGCACGCCACTAATAGTAACATATAACGTGTACAGTAGATATATAAATACAAAAAGCGTGCCAAATGAGGTTTGTCATCAGCAACATATTTGGAACCTTAACCCACAATATAACTACCTCAGTGCTCACTTACACTGTATAAGGAACTAAGGAAACAATAACTTAAAATATTATTATTAAGATAAAGATGAATGTGCATGAAATACTTATTATGCGTAATCCGGTGAAGCTGTAAAGTCCCTGTTGGATTAATAGCGTAGTCAGTTCGAGAAAAAAAAACTTATTATGTATTCATAACTAACGTATTTAACTTGATAATTATGAATACTGTATCCGTCTAAATTGCTTTCGAATTGTACGTCTCCTTTTTTTAGAAGATATGATGAGTATAGTGGGCTATCCTTAAAAGATAGATATGCGCCCTCACAGACTTCTTTGTAGATCTATAAAAACATACGTTGTTTTGTTATATCTCGACAGGATTAGGCAGCGTTTTCGATGAGAACTCCCAGGCGGCTTAACTTTTTCCGACATTTTCAATAATTATCGCTTTATTTCAACTAATTTACACTACATCCTGACATATTATATGCCAAAATCATCTTCATGGATCACTTTATCGACTGATAAACATTTTTTTTTTGGTTTTGTTTTTTTATTGTAGCACGGCAAAATAGCTGCATTATGCCTGATGATGACACACTATCCATCACCGGTCGCCGCTGTCATGCCGGACCCGCAGAACCGAATCACTATGACGGGCTTTTTCGCCATATACATGGTGGTTGCGACCCAGTCAGGCTGTAATACCCTACGCTTCGGCCATTGCCTCGTTCGTTATTCAGCAGGGTGCACCACGTGCAGGTGTTCATAATACTTCAGTAGTTTTTGAGTTTATCGCGAACAGACAGACAGACAAACGTGACAGAGAACTTTGTTTTATACTATATAATGATTACTATACCTACAGCTTAGCGAAAAATATATACTATACTTTAAAAGAATTGTAAAGCTTCATTTGTAATAATTTACTGTCTATCTCTATACTTATAGCAGAGCAATTAATAAGCACTCCTTTTGATATATATGTACAAAAATAACTGAAGATAATCATTTTAGTCACCGTCCGTTATCTATTGTTAAATAAAATAATTTAAACAATAATCGAATTGATTCGATACAATGGTTAAAGTTTCTCCGTGTGGATCTCAGACACGATGACAAATGCATATCGCTTCATCTCATGCTCAGAGATTAATGTGCGTCAGCTCCGGCTGAGTTAGACTACACACGTCACGCGGCGTCGCTTGCGCCTGCACGTACGAGCAACCAATTGATCAATTCAACGAACTTTTACCGTTAAGGTTTATACAACAGACAACCGACCTATAAGAGACATCGTCTAGTAGTTATATCACTGGAATATTATCAAGTAGCTGTGCTCGCAGTTCCGTCCGCGAAAATATCCGCGTCGTCCCGTAATGTAAAAGAACAGTGATTAATAAAATCACCTGAATGTATTAAGTTCATTTACTTATCTACTTTCCTCTCGTACTTAAGTCGCGTCCTCATTAAAATTACAATAACTTTTGATAGAGTGAACCGATTTTAATGAAACCAAGACTAAATGTTACTCGAGGATATGCTTATAATTTAAAGGTAATTTATCGTGAACGCAGTACTTTATCAGTATTGCGTCTTCGTACAAACAGACAGACAGACATTTATTTATTGTTATTATTATATGATTGAAATATATTTTTATCACGCTTTTATTAGCTTCACCTGTATGTATGTTGTAACCGACCCCTTTGAGCTCGATTTTGTCCTAATTTGAACGATCAGATTTAATTCAAACTTTGCACACCTGTCAAAGGTCGATGACAATGCAATAATCCGAAGAAAATAGTTAAAAAAATTATTTTATTATTAGCTTCACCTGTATGTATGTATGTAACCGACCCCTTTGAGATCGATTTTGTCCTACTTTGACCGATCAGATTTAATTCAAACTTTGCACACCTGTTAAAGGTTGATGACAATGCAATAATCCGAAAAAAAAAGTTAAAAAAAATTAACTAAAAAATGAAAAATAAATAATAGTTTAAAAAAACACGCTTTAATAAAAAATCGAACTAAAAAACAGAAAATAAAATTAAATAAATTAATAAAATACTGATATCTGGAGGTGCTGATATTAACAGTGACGCATGTTATTTAATTTTATTTTCTGTTTTTTAGTTGGATTTTTTATGAAAGCGTATTTTATAGTTTCTTTAAACTATTATTTATATTACTTATTCCAAGATGTTGATACCTGCAACAATATTATCACAAAAATCTAAAAAGTACATACACGTATTTTTTACAGTCATATTATACGTATAAAGTTATATGTTGATATTTAATAATCTTTGAGAGTAATAGAGTATTGTGTAGAGTATAGTGCTTAATTGCCCATAGACTAAAATCAATTTTACCACGTTACACAAGACGATGTTATTCAAATGATTAATTTCTTGAATAAAGACAATACTAACATGGTCTAAATATAATAATAGCTAGTCTATAATTAAATGGGATGAAAGGATAATTTGTGCGCGATACAAAAAATATTACTAAAGTATAAAACATTGTCTGAGTGCGGCGCAACGCTTTGTTGGCCGCAAAACAATATTATAACACAAGAGCATCTCGCTCGATTAACGTCATAAATGAGAGAAATGTCGCATCAAAAGAATAGCAGGTGTGCTCTATTATAATAATATATAATTCCCCATTTGTTCTCATTCCATTTTAAAGTACCTTTGTCATTCGTTCACTATAGAATGAATATAAATATGTTCATATAAGAATGATTGTGACGGTTTCTTTTCTTTTGTCAAGTAATTTGATAAGGCGATATGATTACTCAGAGCTGCTTTATAGTGGTATGTCGTTTATTAACTAAGGAAATGCGTCGAATATGTATTTTTGAAGTTATACTTCTTTTGGTGCGTTAGGGAAAAATAATAAGAGTAAATTTTTACGATGCGCGCGCACACCGTCACGAAAAACCGATACCCTGAAGTTAGTTATAGTCAACAGTTTGTTTCTTTGTATTTCTTTGTATTAAAACTTTCAATGTATTAAATACATTTTTTCAAAAGAAGTATAACTTCTAACACGTGTACATAAGTACACACACACTTTTTTTGTTGCATTTTAGAACGAATATCTGTTACCTAGCTAACTGAGCTGAACTGCGTCAAAAACAATGGTAAAAAATTCATCAAAAGTCAGGAATTTGAAAAACTAAACAATGTAATGTCTGTGACATTTATAAAGTCATTACTACAGATAACGTATTTATAAATAAATATACTATCTGTATTTCATTATAATCCCCTTAATTGGGTCGATTCTTGTGTGTTGAAATTATAATTTCGTTTTCAACAAAGAAATTGTTTTAATTAGACTTCATTATTATTATTATTGTATAATAGCCCACTATAGGGCGTGTTGTTTAATTATGTTGTAACAGAAGTAGTAAAAAGTGTAACGACTGTCAAGGGGCGAGCTCCCTATGACCTTGACGTCATCATACAGCTAACTTGAAACCTAAACACGCCTTGAAGCAAGTCAGTTATTATTCTTGTATTGAACTACCTTTCACTACCTCGCAATGGTAATGTTCTATTGCTTTTTTTGGGACTATGCTATTGACCTAGCAAGGTCTTAACAGCTTCACCGGACTACTAAGGCGAGCGATTAAGGCACTCAGCCAATTTTATTTGACAACTAGCTCAAGGGTGCACGGCACACATCGGCTAGGGCTGTTGCCTGATACATGCCATTCGCAACCTATCTGAGCTAACCTAAGCTAAGCTATATATTTATACCTATATGAGTTGTTGAAACATATATGTGTACCAGGCATACATACCTCAGCAACTCTTATATATATATTTCGTATTGGATAATGTGTTCTATTGCTATCTTATCTTGAACAGGTGAGAATGGTATGATGTCTCAAGAAGGCGATATGCCCCTATGCATCAATTTAACTTTTAAATAATTATGTTATTATTTAACGAATCAAGAAACTTTATCTACCGCTAGATGAATGACAATGACCAAATATAATCCAAATCTAAACGCCACAGCGAACTGACAGAATATAAATGTGTAGCTTGTTCCTGGTGTCTTGTGAACCGAGGACGTGATGCGTCGTTATTAACACAAGCCTGCATTAATGAACACATAAATACTTATGCGGCATTATGCTTTCACGTATGTTAGGTACCTCTACCTACTTCTCTAACTCGTGATATCGTCACATGGATCCGTTAGCCAGATTTTATAACGATCACGTATTCGCATACGGTTAGATATTTCGAGTTCATAATTAGTTCAACAGATACATTTATATGTAAGAGTGGCGGTCGGAATGGCATTTATACCTTATTAGAGAGAGTATATCGTTTAATATTATACAATTTCATCTGCAGGGTGTATGTTTTATTGAAATCGAGATAATTAATCGACGATTACGATGCTGGACGGTACGGAGCGCGGTATACCGCTGTGAGCGTCGGCCGCGGCCTCCGCCGCTGCTTAGGAACTAAATGTCGTTTCTGTAGCGAGGAGCGGGCACCGCCGCCGCCGCGACCGTTTCAATAATGACATTTATGCACATATTGCTCCATTTATAGGTTTTTATTATTGTAAAATATGAAGCTGGGGTGCGCTTGTTTGACTTTTTTAAGTCGTGATCCACCGTAAATAGTCATAAAAATTAGCATAATTGAAAGTTTCTCGTTGTAAATACAAATGATTTGGACACTTATCTACTTGAATGTCTTTGTTTGTTATTTGTTTTATTCGAAGATTACAAAAACACCCACTCGAATACAATAACATGTTCAAATGGAGCTACAATAACTGAAACTCGCTAATAGGTATACCTACCTAGAAGACCGAAATAGTATAAATGTTTTAATGGAGGATTATATTTTTATACGTGTTTGTTCATTGCGTCGTTGTCGTGGAAATAATTATATTATGTTATTATGGGCCGTCTTTTATTATATTTGATTGTAATTCTATCATTACTATTCAACCCATATTCCTCACTTGGCCACCATGTATACGGCGAAAAAGCCCGTCATAGTGATTCGCTTTTGCGGGTCGCGTTTCGGGATCAGCCTGTGCATATCCAGCTTTTTGCAGGCCGGCATGACAGCGGCGACCAGCGATGGATACTGTGCTACTCGATGATCACCATTGTTTACCGTGCTTACCATCAGGCATGGTGCAGTCATTTTGCCGTGCTACTATAAAAAAAAACTTGACGATTTTAAGTCTCCTCTGTTAGATTCTTTCATTACTGATTAGATCTTATAGACAAGTTATAAGTCCTCTGTCGATTAGTAAAAGTCTCGTCAAAATCAGTTCAGCTGTTTTAATGATCAACGGATAATAATGGACACTTCAATTTGATGTATACGTATAAATGAGCATATTGAAAAATAGATGCATTAGTTAATTTTCGTGTAAGCAGCTGGTGTTTCCCACGTGGTGGGCGGTATGCGACGACTAGGGCACGTCGATCTGATAACATACCCTCCAGACAACATCCAGCTGCTTTATCTGCAGACGTGAAATCAATTCAACTAGCGGAATTATCGCATTGCAATGCCTGAGTCTTGCCTAATTGGACATTTCCTTGTACATATATGTACTTTAACATACATTATGTATATTAAGACATTTTATTCCGATACAAATGAGATAAATAAATAATATGAAACTAAAAAAGTGTCTTGAAATGAGTATTTATTAAAAAAGAAATATTATTAAGAAGTTTTTGGCTGAAACATAATTTACCTAGCTGTTATTGAAATCAAATAAGTGAAAGGTAAGCTTATTTTTAACTGACTTACAAAACGAGGAGGTTCTCAAATTTATTGAATTTTTTTAATGTTTGTTATCTCAGTACTTCATAATTTAGACATAATTTTTACGGGTGTAAGGGGTGTCAAATAACATCATAAGACTTGAGACACCCAAGCCAACCTCACCTGCACGTGGTGCACCCTGCTGAATAACGAACGAGGCAATGGCGAAAGCGGGGTGGTAGGGTTTTACAGCCTGATGGGGTCGCAACCACCATATATATGGCGTAAAAGCCCGTCATAGTGATTCGTTTCCGCGGGTCGCATTTCGGGATCAGCCTGTGCATATCCAGCTATTCGCAGGCCGGCATGGCAGTGGCGACCACCGATGGATAGTGTGTCACTCGGTGGTCGCCGTTGTTTTTGGACTGTACTGTGCTTACCATCAGGCAAAGTGCAGTCACTTTACCGTGCTACTATAAAAAAAATAATTATAAGCCGATTAGAAAAATACTTTTTTACTTGAATGGGGATATATCAAGTAGTAGTGGATTAGTTTGACATAATGCTTATAATACTGAATTATATATGAACAAAATAATAGTTTTAGATGTAGTTATAAACTCCACAAAGTATAGTCAATATACTCCAAGATTCGTATTTTATACTGTGTGATTAAAAGTTATTTTTGGTAAATACCTATGAGATGAAAAAAAGTACAAAAAAAATATTTTGACTATTCTCATATAATCGTCGCTTAAAAGTGATGCAATATTATAACAATAGAAAAAATCTTAATATAACAATTAATCACCACTTTGGAAAGAATTTCTGATTTTGCCGCTTATTACACTACTTTAAACCTAGCGAGAATCACAATAAAGCCCTATGTTGTACGTTGATTTTTTTCTCATATGCGGTAGCAGGAAATACCGCAACGACGCGGCTCGGCGGTCGTGTTAACAAAAAATCTAAAAGCACGCATTATGCTGTTAACTGCGATTTAACTCATTTCATATTTAAGACGACTTTTGTTGTCGCGCGCTACTTCGTCACATAATTTATTGGACTGTTTAACAGCCCTGCTGAAAACATGTTAGTTTACGAGCGCTGTACGCTCTCTCTTTCTTTCTCTCTTATTATTCAACGTAAATATTTATTTTTTATTATAGTGTGCAAACGGGCAAGCAGGATTACGTAATGGTAAGTGATCACCGCCGTCCATAAAAACTAGCAACACCAGGGGATTAGCCGTTGCCGGCGTTTTAAAGAAGTGTACACTCGTTTATAAAGGTTTGTAACTGGTAATGGTTTGCAAACAACGCCGTATAATTACATAAGGTCGATAAATAGTGCTGAATTACGATTTAAATTCTACTCCTTAGTAGGTACCACATTTAAAACTCATAGTTATCTTACAATCATTTACACCGGTTCAATGTTAAGTAAGAACTAAATTATATTCGTTCTTGATATTTAAAAGATTATTTTGATATTTTTGAAGTTATACTTCTTTTGACGCGTTAGGGAAAAATGATGAGAGTAAATTTTTACGATGCGCGCGCACACCTTCACGAAAAACTGACACCCTGAAGTTGGCTATAGTCAACAATTTGTTTCTTTGTATTTCTTTGTATTAAAACTTTTAATGTATTAAATACCTTTTATCTATTGTCAGTATCGTTTTTTCTACAAACGTAGAATAAGGCGAAAGATAAAATTTTTGAAAAGACTTTTATCCTGTTACGCCAATGAAGTATAACTTCTAACGCGTGTACATAAGTACACACACACACACACGTTTTTTTTTTCATATTTAGACTATTTGACAATGGAGAATAAATTATAAAGAAACAAGTGATTTCATGTCGTTTAAAATGTGAATGAATAACATTACGTCGTTGACGTTTACTGCATTAAAAATGTATAAGTCGACCTATTTTAATATTTATGCGCATACTGTTCGCTATTAGTGTAAATATGAAATACTTTTGTAAATAAATTCAGAGCACAGATAACGTTTGCTGCTAGTGTAGAGAATTGTTTTTTTTTTAATTATCATTGGATATGTGTTTATCAGATATGCTATATATTTGAATATGGAATAATAGATTGTTTTCATAGAATTGAAACTAATATTTTTCTGAGTCCCTTCCGTAGACGTGCTAGTTTCTTACAGCGACGTAAATCGAGACGAACGTAACGTAGGCTTTAAAAATATTCATAGCAATTCTAAGAGCGCAAAATGCTTAAGATATGAACAGTGAATCTAATATCGCCGTCTTTTACGATTATTCAGTTCGTGTCAACTATTTACGGAATTAAAACCTCGCAACATTATGCAAATTACATTATTTTGTTAAAATTCTATTAAAATACTAGCGGGCCTGGCGGACGTTGTCCTGCCTTGATAATAAAAATAAATCCTAAAAGTCAATCGAAGCGCCACCTACCGGGTCCAATTGTGAATCTAAACCATTCTCGGATCCACTGGAACACGCACACGAAATTTCATCAAAATCGGTCCAACCGTTTAGGAGGAGTTCAGTGACATACACACGCTCAGAAGAAATTTATATATAAATATTAAAACCGGTAAAACTCAATTAAAAAAGACAATATAAAACAAACAAAACAATAATCATGATGCAGTATGTTTATTTGTCTCTATATCTGAAAATGTTTACTATAGAAGCATAACTGTGCTCCTTTTTACAACATAAGTAGGTACATTTCGTTTTTAGTATATATTTACTCGAAGAAAGAGGAAGATATAAAATTCTTTAAATGTTTCTTTTAGTAATTTTTGAGAGCCCTTATGATAAATTGCTCGTAACATGAACATGATATTCATGTAAGCTGCTGATCCCTAGAATATAATGACATAGGACACAGATCTTTTGCTTATTACCTAGAAAATCTTTCCAATATACAAATATAACAGGGACTAATATTCGAGCTAACGTTTTACAATATTTGTCATCGTGACATGTTCAAAAAGTCAACGCTCTCTATTAAATTATTCAGACATATTATAGGCTCTCGATGATTTCGTTCTACTACTCTGCTGACATACAGTACACAATAATAGGCTGTAGGTTAATTTTTACAACTCGCAGCAGATTTTTCGGAAACCTCTTGTTATCTACTTCACATTCGGCTGCGATTATATAATTTCAGATCGAATAAAGCTAAACAGTATTTTAATAAGTTTTGTGAAACATTAACACTTGCATTTATTGATCACGTATACCTTATTTAGAGTTGTTGACTTTGTGACAGTTTAATTTATGAGTACGTAATGATTTAGTAGTATCTGGAAACATAACTATTACTTCATCCTCGTAATAAAACCGACAATATAAAAAATAACTAATGATATGAGCTTGGTGGGCCTTCACTGTTTCACCAGACTGAGGCGAGCGCTTACGGCCACCGCGGGATCGAACCTTGAGCCGCTGCCAAGGGGCTTCGCGGCGAGTATGCGGGTGCGAAATACACCGCCAGACCATGACGGCATGATCTATGGTTATACACTCGTGGGCATACACTCGCTTTATTTGAAAAGCTGGAGTGGCAACTGACAATAACATAGAAGCTACTTAATGTAGAAGCCATGCTTACTGTTGAGTGGAATAACATCTTTATTTTAGATAACATTAGATATTAATGATGGTAGAGCCACGCTGAAACTGTTACTGGTTTTAGCACGAATGGGTCGGCTCGCTCGGGGTAGTACCACTCTCTCATAGAAAACAGACGTGAAGTAACAGTGCTTGCATTGTTGCCTTTCGTTCGGTCAGTGAGAGCGCTGGAGACCCACCTCCCCTCCCCTCTCCTCTCTGCTCTTGCTCTCCCTCCCCTAACCCTTCCCCACAAAAGGTGGCAACGCACTTGCGACTCCTCTGGTGTTGTTAGTGTCCATGGACGGTCGTGATCACTTAACATCAGGTGACCCACCAGTTCGTTTGCCACCTATGACATAAAAAAAAGGTAAATAACTACTATTTATCAAGAATGATTATAATTACATTATAGTTTTCGGAAATATCTTTTGAACATAAATAAGTTGATATATACATATAAACATAGCAACAACACGAGTAACTGTTGGATATATTTGTATGGTAAGAAATATATCGTTTGAGTATTCAGAAAATTGTATAGCGCATATTATTATCATAATATACGATATCATTTTGATTCTATTAAATAAAATATTGAAGTCTATACAATACTACATTATAATTTATAAATCGGGTAAATCACGTGTATGATATGACGAAAGAAAAAAAAGTAACCTGACCGTTTGCATACATTTATATTTAGCATAGAACAAATAAATAGTTTGACAAGTATTGTTAAATGTGCAGTAGGTAGCCATCTAAATTTGGCGAGCTATTTATCAAATGTAACATGACTTGTTTGTCTCTAATAACTATAAATTATTATTTAAAATGTGGCAATCCAAGGTGTCTCTATAAATTAATCTCACTCCTGTCAGACCACAGGGAAACGGCAATTAAATTGTGGAGTGAAATTACCACACAATGTGTCAAGTATATCATCAAATGACATATGTGTCGTATGTTGGACATACTGAATGTATAGGGCAAACCACGCATCATATCCAGTTATGGGATATTAAATATAGGATGTTGCCAGTTTCTTTTTTTGTAACTTAAATATTTTTATTCAAGTTTATTTTATACGCAGTATAAAAATGCTCATTATACAGTCTTTGAATCTATTATTAACTTTTTAATATTTGATAAATTATGAGAAACATTGTGGGAAATGTAGTCGATTAAGTACTTAAAAAATTTAGAATTTGTCAGAGGTTTTATATTATCTGTTTGTTATTATTTCAGTTATGAAAATATTTTGATAAGAACATTCAACGTTAATATAACGTGAATTTTACCATCGTAGCAAAATATTGTATAGTTGATAACTCAATGTACTACATCAGAATCTTCATTATTCTAAGCAATTTGATTCAATTCAATTTGAAAGCAGTATGACTGACATTTTTTTAATTTTTTTCTTGTTCTATTTTCATACCATCACCATATAATCTTTGACCTGTATCTGTATTTGAATGTATCATTGCAACATGCTAGTTCCATTCGTGTGGTAAGAGTTAATACCATTTCAGCGTCACGCCATTTTCAAACGCTGGAATTCGCTTAAAATTACTTCCACCGTTTACAAGATTCCAACGGTGAAAATTATTTGGCTCTCAGTTTCCGACATTTTCATCTTCTACAAATTTGTTAATTGCTTTCTTAGCATTAACTACTTCGAATAAATTGTGTTTTGACATTGATTTATCTAACTTAATAATAAAAACAATGTTTGTAGTAAAGAGTAAAATTTATCAAATCACCAAAGTTCCTAGAACACCTGCGTCCGGAGCTATATAGCCAAGACCGACCTGTTATCTTAAACAATGGCCATGCTTGGCTTGGATGCTCGATTCATTTAGAAAATAGTAATATAAATGTATCAATTTGTTTATCGTGTTATGTTACGAAGTTGCAACCCACCTTTCCTTGATATAAAGAGAACACTAAAACCTATGGTTATATATAATTAATCTCAAAGTACTAATATATATATGAGTTGTTGAGCTATGTATGCTTGGTACACATATATGTTTCAACAACTCCTTTATGTATGAATAGTTAGCTTAGCTTAGCTTAGCTCAGATAGTTCGCGAATTGCATGTATTAGGCAACAGCCCAATCCGTATATAATCCGTGCACCCTTGAGCTAGTTGTCAAATAAAATTAGCTGAGTGCTTTAAGCGCTCGCCTTAGTAGTCCGGTAAAGCTGTTAAGACCTTGCTAGGTCAATAGCGTAGTCAGTTCGAAGAATAAATAAATCTCAAAGTACTGCAGTTGTGGGCTTAGTCATAGTCAACATTATCGGTGAGTTGCAACTAGCTTACATGATCAACTACATTTTTCGAGCTGAACAAAGTAGCATGAGCACTTACTTTGAGGAAGTAACAGGTGTGGTGGTGGTGTTTTCACAGTTGATTTTATGTTTTAAAGTATTTTATACTATTCTAAACCATAAAATGACTATTCACTAATACTAATAGAAGAGCTAAGTACATCAGGCACATAAATATTTTTATTGCGTTATTGGTTTGGATTTGGCTACATTTGTATGTGAACAAAATTCATAAATAGCGTTTAGTCACAAGTGTAGGTACTGCAATCGGTGCTGGCTTTCCATTGTAGGCGTTACATAATATGCTATGATAATTTTACAAATTTTACCATGTCTAGGATTCTTTCGTTTATTGCAGGAAAGTTGTTTGCAAATAGTACATAGCACAATTTAAATATTCTTTAGATGTTATTAATGTAAAAAAATACATTTATGATTTTTAACAACGATTATTTAATACTATTTCCTTGAAGTTATAGATCATGCTGTATAAAAGTTCTTCATCGCTAGTACTATAATACTACGACAAGAATGTGTTTAATGAGCTCAGCGATAACTTATGCAGTACGCGTTCGTTTATGCTTTTTGGAATTTCATTCAGTCCCCCTTGTTTGCTAAAAAAAGAAAGCGTTAAATTAATTAGCACAAGATCCCACTGACTATGATCTATAACCGCTTGAAAATTTATAACAGCAGCGAATTCCTGAATATTTTGTGTATTTATGATGTCACAGGGATCGTTGAAACCGAGGAATTTTATATCTCCCAAGCCAGCGTTATGTCAATTGCACTTCACAATTATTTAATTGTGATATTATGCCATACCATATAAAAGTCCTTTTTATCAACAATCAACGGCTTATTCTTTTAACATAGTATATAATTATATTCCAAATTGATTCAATAACATTTTGTAGGACGATTCTTATTGATTTACATGTATGTATGAAAGATATAAGAGTTATTTTTCTATTTACTATGGTAGTCCGGTGAAGATATGAAGCCCAGCCAGGCTACTAGCGAGGCAGTTGCCACGTTGCCAGTTGACAAAAAATTTGGTTGTCTGTAAATTCGGTTTACGGACGATAATTTTACGTGATAAACATTGATGGAAAATTGCATACTTTTTTAAATTGAATTATTGTACTTATAGATAGATACGTCACAAGCCGAACGTTTAGACCGATCGCACCTCTCTATCGCTTGGCCGCGTGCTCGCTTGCACGCTCGGCTCAGGCGGAATGTGACAATGAGTCAGCTTTTTTCATGTGTGCAGCCAGCGTTCATCGATTTATTAGACGTTCTCACGTAAAAAAACTATTTCCTATGAATAATATGTGTACTTTTTATTTGTTTTCTGATTGACTTCTCCAACGCGTTATGTGTGAATAGAATTTAAAATAATAATATAAACTATTAATACAAAAGCAATAGCGAGAAATTAATTACAATCGATTATTTTGTTACATAAATTTACAACTGCTTTGTTTATCGAGAGTCGCTATAAAAATAGTCTTCTCACACGCTTGGCGTAAAATGATTTCATAAATATGTATGTTTTATCGAAGCGGTTAGAGATTCCATAATAAAATGATCTCTACGCATTATCAAATAATAATGTACAGGAATATAAAATTATTTCCAAGTGTTCACGTGTCCATCAACACCGCAACGTGACGAAGCGTCAGAAATTCATATTAATCTTATTTCAATTTCATTAGACTATTCATAAGTACGATATATTCATGATTGCGTATTTGGTAACATTATTTTCTAATACATTAAGTATTTCAGTTTCTTTGTGTGTTATTGTATAATCGTTTTATTTAAAATCGTCACATTAGACTTTTAAAAAGATTATTTTCATATCAACGACAAATATGAAAATAGCGATTTAAATTCGTTTTCTTTTTCGTAATCAAGTAAATAGCCTATTTTCTTTATTAGTATATTTTACATATAAAAAAAAGTCTTAATCAGCAAATTCATCCGGTGTTATTAGAAAAAATTTAAATACTTATTGAATACTTGCTTTAAAAAGGTTTCGAATTAAATGCACCGCGGTCGCTGAATCTTGCTCCTTTGTCTCGCTTTGGTTACGTTAGGTTAGGCTGGGACTCCATGTCTCTGTTTGAGTGTGCTGCGTGGGTAGAGCAAAGTCGCACTCTGGCTGCGGTGGTAGGGCAAGATCTCTCACTGCCGAGCGTGGTTGCAGCCATGCACGGTAGTGAGGATAACTGGAATGCAATGGCCTCCTTCTGCGAGGAAGTTGTCTCGCAGAAAAAGGCGGCGGAGAGGTGCCGTGAGCAAGACCCTCAAAGTGGCCATCTCCGCCAACGGGGGACGGGCAGGACGAGGCGTCAGTTTGACCGCCTCCTCCCACTGTAACCGGACCAGGGAAGATGGGTCGGGGGGCCCACCTTCCCATTGCACAGGTCCTGCAGACGGAGGAGATGGCCGGTGTGTACACGGTTGTCTCCTAACAAGACTGGGCCCAGCGGCGGCGCTTTTGCTGCTGGGCTAACCGCTGGGGCGGCACGATGAAGTCTATAGAGATCTCGTGCCGCCCCAACTATAGCGGAAGACGTACGCCGTGGGGTTTTAGTCCGTGCGAGTTGGACATCACCCACCCTCTCCCCCGAGAGGGTGGTGTAACCATAAGGGATTTCCCCACGATAAAAAAAAAGGACTCCATGTCGCCTTGGAGAAAACAGAAGCCATGTGTTTCTATGGCTCACGTTCTGTACACCCAGCCGATGCACACATGGAGGTAGGAGCGGTCCAAGTCAAGATCGGCTCCAAGATAAAATACCTGGGGATCATCTGGGACAGCAGGTGGTTCTTTGTTGACCACTATAAAGAACTCGAACCAAAAGCGATGCGGAGTGCTATCGCCCTTGCAGGTTTAATACCCAACCTCGGGGGCGCCGGATCTAAGTGCCGCTCGTTTTACACAGGCGTAGTACGGTCGATGGTGTTGTACGGGGCTCCTGTATGGAGCGAAGCCCTATCGCCGAAGAACGTCGCCGTGCTAAGGAAAGTGCTATGTTATGGCTGTAAGAACTATCCGCGGCTATCGGACAGTCTCTCACGATGCTGCATGCCTACTAGCAAGTTCCCCTCCTTGGGAGTTAGTAGCTCTGTCCGACGCCGTCATGTATTCGTGGAGATCTGAGAGGATGACCAGAGGCGTGAGGACTGCTCCCAGAGAAGTCGACGCTCAGAGGGCACACCTTCAGGAGGAGGTCCTAGAGAGGTGGTCCGAAGATCTGGAGACACCCAGTGCAGGTTACACGACCGTCGAAGCGATCCGCCCGAAGTTAAAGGAATGGGTGACCAGACCACATGGTTTACTGACATTCCGCTTGACCCAAGGTCATGGGTGTTTCGGCGACTACTTATGCCGAATTGCCAGGCGCGAACCGACGACCAGATGCCACCATTGTGATCTATGTGACACTGATACAGCTATGCACACCCTACAGGAATGTCCTGCTTGGGAAGACCAACGTGCAGAGCTAGTCGTCGTGGTAGGACCAGACTTGTTCCTGCCATCGGTAGTTCGTGCACTGCTTAAGGACGAAATGTCCTGGACGGCTATCCTGACGTTCTGTGAAAAAGTTCTCCGTCAAAAAGAAGACGCAGAACGGTCTCGAGAACGGGAGCCAGCAGCCACCGCTATGCGACGTGGTAGAGCATGACGCAGAGGTAGGAGGGTTGCCTCTGACCTTATGCCTCCCTAACATCTGCTGAGGCTAAGGTCGTGCGAGCTGCACCCGTTGCCCTTTAAAGGCCTGGAAGGCAAGTACTTCTATTTCTTCACAGTTTTTTCTTTTTTTTTGTGTTTTATCCGCTTTCTGGCAGTGCAGTCCGGCGTCGCTTCCGCGGATTCCCCCGGCAACTCCATCTGCCATATTTGGAGATCCGTGGTTGATTGTTTTGTCTGGGTTGTCTTGTCCTTGTGTCGGTCGGTCTTGGGTCGGTTGGTCTCGGATCGTTCGGTCTGCGGTCAATTGGTCCTGTCTTTGTGACGGTCAGTCCGGCGTTGTTCTTGCGGATTCTTCCGGTACTTCCATCCGTCATATGTGGAGATCCGCGCTCGGTCGTTCGTTGGCTCGTCTGTTCTTGTTTGTCCCTGTCGTGTTCTTTGTGTGGGTCGGTTGGTCCAGGGTCAATCTGTCTGGGGTAGTTCGGTTATGGTTCAGTTGGTCTCCGGTCAGTTTGTCTTTTTTTTTCCTCTTGTTTAAGGTACCGCTTAAGTTGTAATGTCCTTCCCTTGTTTCTTATAGTACCGCTAAGTTGTGCCATCTTATAGCCGCTGCGACTCACTACTTGTCACAGCTGTGATGTAATTACCCGGCAGTGGGTGTGAGGGCGCCCCCTGTCACCTATGGGAACCCGTGGAGTGAAGCATGGGCCACAGGCCGCTGCTTCGTAAGGAAGCATGAGGGTGCTAGGCACTTTCGGGACGTATGTCGACCCGCTAACCACCTACGGGCGCCCCGAGTGTGTGACCAGGGCGCGGAGAATGCCTGCGCAATCCAAACCCTGGTTACATTATTGTGCCTTGCGGGGCCGGTGGTGTTTTTAGCCGGTATGAGTCGCGGCATAACCCTTCAGCTGTTGCCCCTCTCCCCCGACAGCTGGAGGCGTATCTTATGCAGGATTTTCCCCAAACCAAAAAAAAAAAGAAAAAAAAAGGATAACGCGAACTTGCCTCGGGCGAGCGCGGTGCATTTATTTCGAAACGTTTTTAAAGCAAGTATTCAGTATGTATTTAATTTTTTTGTAATAACACCGATTAAGTTTGTTATTGCAAGAATACTTCCTTTGATACTGTTTATTAAATATTGTATTTAATGTTATGTAACTGTATTGCTTTTTAAAACAGTAACTTTGGTTTAAAACCACGTGTTACTAAATATTTCCGTGTATGGTATTAAGATTTATATATTAACATTAATCCAGTGTTAAACATTCGTGACCTCTCATATAATTATTGCTTTAATTAGATATAATTGTCTATTCGCATATCACGTTTATGGATATATACCTATATTTTATTTAAACTTTATTGTTCACTCTTGATTAGACAACTAGTTTACATTTCAAATTATGTGATAAGTGGTATACAGAGCGGCGTTTCTGTTGGTAATAATCTCTTCAGGTAAGTCAGGAGTCAGGATGTCTATGATTGTTCCAAAAAAAATATTGATTGCCTGTAAACTCGATTTACGAACGATAATGTTACGTGATAAGGTCATAAGAAAACATGGACGAAAAATTGCATACTTTAAACTGTATTGAATTTTTTTTGATAGCAGCACGGCAAAGTGACTGCACCATGCCTGATGGTAAGCACAGTACAGTCCAAAAACAATGGCGACCACCGAGTGACACACTATCCATCGCTGGTTGCCGCTGTCATGTCAGCCTGCAAAAAGCTGGATATGCACAGGCTGATCCCGAAACGCGACCCGCAGAAGTGAATCACTATCACGGGCTTTTTCGCCGTATACATTGTGGTTGCGACCCAGTCAGGCTGTAAAACTCTACCACCCCGCTTTCGCCATTGCCTCGTTCGTTATTCAGCAGGATGCACCACATGCAGGTGAGGTTGGCTTGGGTGTCTCAAGTCTTATGATGTTATTTGACACACCTTACCCCTAAAATTATTTATTCTATATACAGATATGCGTCACAAGCCGAATGCTTAGGCCGATCACGCGTCTCTATCGCTTGTCCGGTGCTTTCGCTTGCACGCACGGCTCAGGTGGACTGTGACAATGAGTCATGCTTTTTCGTGCGTGCAGCCGGCTTTCATCGATATATAGGACGTTTTCACGTACTTAGGCCGATCGCGCGTCTCTATCGCTTGCCCCGCGCTCTCGCTTGCACGCACGACTAAGGCGGAACGTGACAATGAGTCATGCCTTTTCGTGCGTGCAGCCGGCTTTCATCGATATATAAGACGTTTTCACATCAAAAATTATTATGTAATATATAAATTACTTAGTGACCGCCATTACATAAAATATCAATGAGAACAACATAGTACAATAAACAAATAAATAACTATATAATATAACTTATTATATCCTAACCAGTATAGTAACTAATATTATAAATGAGAAATGAGATTGATTATAGGTATACGTACTATTGTCAAGGGCAGAATTTATATAGACTGAATATAGTTTGTATCAGATTCAACTTCTTTCAAATAATTCAATAAATATTCGTGTATAACCTAAAATATTTCATAAAACCTATGGAAACAGCTGCAACGATCAGTGACCTCTTTTGAATTTTATTCCACATCGGTTGGATTATAAATAAAATTAACATGAATTTCGGCAAAATTATATTCAATAACGTGTTATGACGTAAATAAAGTTATTATTGTGTACGATGCCCGCACCGCACGTTCGTCCAGTCGCGTCTAGAATTCTAATGTCGTTACGTTTCGTCGGCCGATACCAAAGAACAATTTCATCGACAGCTAAATAACAAGAGCTCCCCTGCACGCCTCACCTTTAAGCAACAACGCTATAAACCTAAACTACGAACCGACAACCGGAGATCATGTTAAAATAGACAACCCGCTCGTAGGCCTGCGACCGAGTTTACATGACACGCACTAGTTTTATTACCCTCATGTTTCTAAATGGCCCTCATTTCGTTTCAAACAAATTATTTATATTTTACTACATGGACAGATCGTTTCCCAATCAACTGTTTGACCTAAAAAGCATTTGTGTAACGCACTCAAGCGTTTACGAATTATGTAGATGGTAGGTAGCGATGCGACGTAAATTGTTAAACAAATAACGTATGCAGGTTTGTATTATTTGCTGCTTAGTTAATGTATCTTTCAAACGTTATAATACATATCCTGTTTAAATTCGTAATCGAAGGACATAAATTTCGACACTTAAGGTTTGACGTTTTAATTTGAATACTACAGGCGTGTAATCAATGGTATTATAACTATACACACGTCATAAGCGCTTCGACAACGCCATGTTAAAACTTGGCTAGCTAGCTTCTTTTTAACGGCTGTTTAACATACAGCTATTTCTTTTTCACCACCGATATTGACAATATGCCATCTTACTTCCACATTTTATCTAGGTAATTTATCATGTAGTTAACGTATGTACACCTTTTTAGTTATAACTAGTGGGCGCCCAGTGGTCGACATCCGACCATAGTTCATTGATTTTTTAAAGGAATAAATATTATAATAATAGTTGTATGTTACAATATCATTGTTGAATGTAGAATGAAAAAGGGTAATTGGAACGTAAGAGTAAAATAATACATACAGTCGAGCATAGCAACCTCCTTCACAACCTTTTTGAAGTCCTTTATTGACAGATGTCAAAATATCTTTTTTATTTACATGTGTTTATATGTTGTGTAAAATTGAAGCAGTAGTGTGAGTAATGCATATTTTAATTAATTTAATGTACTTCTAATGCATTTTATATATAAAATAAATAGCTTTCTGCACTTCTCCTCCATATAAACTTTAACTATGCCAAGTTTCACGTTCATCCGTTCGCGCATTTCACTCAAAAAGGGATACAAAGTTTGGGCTTCACGTATTAATATATAGATATCATTGTGTGTAATAGAATGACGTTATTTATAACATTTAAGAAATAGTAAAGATTGTAGAGAAATTAGCTTCACTGTTCTGGGTACAAGAAGGAGCAGCCGTATCCAAAAGCGTCAGATAAGAACTTCGTAACTATATAATGAATATAGATAAGAGCCGCATTTCACACGCACAATTTCACGCACAGGCATTTAATTCTAAATTAAGTATAGTTCATATTATAGTTACCAGCTAATATATATAGTAGATATTTAACAACGCCATATAAAGAACTGATAACTATACTCATTACACAAAAGAGGTTAGCTTACATAGGTCGCGAATTGCATGTATCAGGCAACAGCCAAAGCCGAGGTGTGCCGCGCACCCTTGAGCTAGTTGTCAAAATAAAATCGGCTGAGTGCCTTAAGCGCTCGCCTTAGTAGTCCGGTGAAGCTGTTAAGACCTTGCTTGGTCAATAGCGTAGTCAAAAAAAAAAAAAGATGTAACTCGCGAAATCGGTTTCATAGTAGTGTTTACTACCATTACTCCACGAGGCCTGAGGCACGAAAAATATTTATTTTAGATTATTTTTTAGTTTTTCTACAAGAATCATATTTAAACTGTTTTAAAGATTCCAATTACACAAATTTAAATTAAAAAAAATAATTTAATAAATGGAATTAACAAAGTAAAAATTTATTACTCTAGAATATCTCTAAAGACAAAGCTAGAGGTAGTCCGGTGATGCTGTTAAGACCTTGATAAGTCGATGTCAGTTCGAAAAAAAAATTAAGCTAGAGTTGATTAGTTTTTAAAATTAGAATTCTAATATCCACAGAAACCTAAAGCAGTTTATCCTGTACCTTGGATAAGGGATAAGTAATAGCAAGTTGGTTGAAATTTAAAAAGATTGGAAATTTTCGTTCATAATGCAGGAAATGAGTTAGCCGAAATTACTTTGCGGTTTTAAAATAAACAGTGCGCTCTGAAACGATAGCGAGATAAGCAATCAGTTTGAAATATCTTACACAAAATATAAAATGAAACCTGCTTTATATTTGTACAATTAGGGAACAATGGAGTCTCCGATATAAAGAGCAGTTTGAAGATCCCACGCTTTTTGAGGCAAACCTCATCAGTAACAATTAAATAAAAATAAAAGGGTTATAAACTGCTCCAATTATAATAAATATCCACTATTACTGGTCGTACTGTAATTCGAATTCAATTGATTGTTTACTTGAAATACGACTAAAAATTACAACAATGAAGTGAATCATACTATAAACAGGATGTTTGAAAAAAATGCGTATTTGTCAGTTGATTTTTTTTTATTATAGACATGAATTTTGTAGTAGAGCTACGCTGAATCTATAAATGGTTTCAGCATGAATGGGTCGGCTCGTCCGGGGTAGTACCACACTCTCACAGAAAACCGACGTGAAGTAACAGTGCTTGCATTTTTGCGTTTCATTCGGTCAGTGAGAGTGCTGGAGGTCGACCTCCCCTCCCTTTCCCACTTCCCTTACTCCCCCTCACCCACAAGACAGGTTGGCAACTGCGATACTTGCAAGTGTCTATGGACGGTGGTGTTCACTTAACATCAGGTGACCCACCTGTCCGTTTGCCTCCTGTGATATAAAAAAAAATGATATATAATTATTAACACACACTTACAGGAATGTAAAAAGTTAATGAATACAAAAATCTTTTAAATTAATTGGTTTAAAAGATAACGTTTTACTGATATATTCTGGTGTTTTCTACAAGGTTAAGATAGCTCTTAGATGTGAAAATGTATAAATAACGATATTATGTTTTTAAGTGCGTGCTCCTCGGTTATAGAACCGTCTGGCTACAAATACACTATCGTATGTTTACTTTGGAGTATATGCTGCCTACAATTTTAAATATGCATACAAACACCTGTGTGGAGAAGCTGCTAAAATATGATGAAAGCAGGATCGTACGAGTTCTAACAGAGTTTTTGAAATTATACTTCTTTTAGCGCGTTAGGGAAAAATGATAAGAGTAAATTTTTACGATGCGCGCGCACATTGTCACGAAAAACCGACACCCTGAAGTTAGCTATAGTGATCATTTTGTTTCTTTGTATTTGTTGGTTGTATTTCTTTGTATTAAATACCTTTTTTCTATTGTTAGTGTCGTTTTTTCTAAAAACGAATAAGATAAAATGTTTGAAAAGATTTTTATCTTGTTATGCCAAAGAAGTATAACTTCTAAGGCGTGTACATGTACACACACATTTTTTTTTTTAAATGAAAGAACTCCTTGATCTTGCTCGATCTTCATTATCTTGTGCTGCGTCGTTGAGAATATCTCTTCACAATTAAACATATAATGTAAATAATATAAATGATTTATTTCTCTATTTTTTTAAATATATAATTTACATTTTCAGAAAAAATGGCCGCCATAGCGCAATAGCATTTATCAGCAATTAGATTAATATTAGAATTTTTTAATGTAAATAAACTGATCTTAGCTAAATTCAGTAAATATAAGTGGTATAACTTTTTTTAAATGTTCTCTTGTAATGAATTAATATTTTTGATTGAAATTTCATTAAAATAAAATTAATATTAATTCGATACTTGAGCCGATATTTGAGGACTGCGCTGTTTTACATTTTGAACATACTGTAGAGTCAAAAACTTTGTTTATATAGATATACAGCTGTTAAGATGTTGATTTACGTGGGCATAGAGCGCGGCCAATTATCTTATTAGTGACCAATTTATCGTTCGTCACATTAACATACGGATGGTCGATGTTAGAGTGAATCATAAGAATTTGCAAAATATAAGTATATGATAAAAACATGTGTCCAGTTAGTCCAGTTTACACGCGACAAAAATGAAATCGTCTAAGAATGGTTAACTATTAATATAAACGATAATGTATTTTATATCAATCTCTCGTACGTTAAACACTATAGATGTATATCTATTTTGAACATTGACATATAAAAACCAAGAAGCACAGTCTTAAATAAAAGCAGC
Source organism: Antheraea pernyi (assembly GCA_015888305.1). Classification (NCBI taxonomy): domain Eukaryota; kingdom Metazoa; phylum Arthropoda; class Insecta; order Lepidoptera; family Saturniidae; genus Antheraea; species Antheraea pernyi. Next base: position 88,640 of record MU159257.1, on the reverse strand, counting down.
GCTCAAAGCCGTCCGCAATAACTCCCCAATACACATACGTGAGTATGCGTTATACGATAAACTTATCATTTTTGCAAATTCAACCTTACCTGAATGACCTAAAGTTGTTTTACACGACGCAAGCGACATGAGACTATTTCAAATTAGTGTTTAATTTTCAATTGTGTTGCATATGTTATGCGGCGAATTTTAGGAGTTGTTTTTGGGTTTTTGTACTTGTCAGTTATTTAGAATGATTGAGTTTCAAATAACAACGGGGCTAAAGTAAGCTTCACTTCAAAAAATTAATCCTCGGTAACTTTTTCGTTACAAGACTGTTGATCAAAATCACAACAAAAAAAACAGATGTCGCGAACGACATTTTTTTTTTTTCGAACTGACTTCGCTATTTACCTATCAAGGTCTTAACAGCTTCAAAGGACTACGAGATCGTAAATTGTAGCATGACGCAAGTGTAGAAATTGAACTGACTCTCGAGTACAATTGTCGGGAAAGGAGGAAAGATAGATTTACGATTGAAAAGTAGTGTATGTATGTTATGTATTTTAACGCATATCCTTCGAAGGGGTTAGTGACCCTGCACCTGAGAATTTGGGCAATAATGATTTAAAAATCTGAACATTAAACACATGTTGTTGTTAAAACGTTATTCATAGTTTCTTTCATTTACCTCTAATACACCTATGTCTGACGTTTTATCCTGATTTAAAACTCACGTAGTTATACTGCATAGATATATAATTATGTACTTATTTAAAGAAACTCTGAACATTAAAAAGATGTCGTTTCAAGTAATATGTAGGTGACCTGAAACGCTTAAGCTAAATGTAATGTAGGTCTTATTAATGAAGTTGTCTCATAATAAACATAAAAAGTAATGTTAACAAAGAATAATCGTGACTGGCTGGTTCCCTCTCGTGATGAGTGCCACCAATAATTCGCTTATTCCACTATCTGCGGGTCCATATTTTCTCATGAAGCTCGACGTTTTGTCACACAAAATAACGTGTTTTATCGCCGAACGTTGCTCGCTAAATGTTTTACGGCAATAACAATAAAGAAAAACAAAAGCATATTGTCTTCTCTTCCCGTGCGTATTTTCTTACGAAAAAGAATGACAGTCGCGCTGTTTTATTAATATTTATTGGTCGTGTTGAAAATATTTCAGTTACTCCGATCTCTATCTCGAAGTTAATAAGAGGTATTAATTATGTAATTTCTTATAAATAATTATTACTTCGAAAAAGCACTTATTATTGTGAAAATAATTGTAAGTGTCAAAACTACGCTAATGGTGATTTCTTATATCGTTCTAAATACATAAGTATACGAAATATGGAACAACATATATGTTCTAGATTAAGTTATATAAAAAAATAATTATATAGAACTAGTTCAGTACAAACACAACATTCGCAATCATCTGTTTCTTATAATAATTTCATATCGTTGTCGGAGCGTATGATGTTCAGTGATGCTGTTCAGAACAATTAGCTCACTGTTTGTTTCTGTGAACCTTACGATTGGAATCGCCGCCAAACGCGATCTGTCTACAGGTTTCCTTTTCTCATAACCCATTTAAATAATACCATATTGCTACAGTGATTCCCCGAAGGCCAGTTTAGGTAATCGATGTATATTGCCCATTCCATCATATACGTACAATAGCTTTTTATTCATAATACACAAAACAATATAATTATATAAATAATAGTTTCATTTCAATAGCGATGCTCGAAATGTTTGTAATTTATTCAAATGTTAAGTGTCAGCATGCCGGGACATTTATTTTAAAAATCTTTGACCCTACGAATTAACATATTTATGTTAAAATTGAGTGCACGTACAGTAAATGTAAAGGAAGAATATCATAACTGTTCCAATGATATATGACCGAAATATGTTTGATATTCAAATAGTTAAGGGTGTTTCCGGTGGGAACGAGGCAGACTCGCGGCTGCCGCACGATACATCCTCTGCGACGCGACACGACGGCTCTCAGGCACAAATACACTTATTTTACGGCTACAACCGAACTGAATAATAACACGCTACATTAGTTTCCCATTATACTTTCGAGACAATAAAATTTGCTCAATTTTACGATCACATTAATAATTTTATGAATGCCAGCAAGCATTTTAAGTCTTTAAAGGCGATGATGATACGAACAAAAAGTATTTTCGATGAGGTAAAAGAGGTCGACGGTGTAAATTAAGAAAGCTAAGGAGTGCGTATTCAACACACCAAAATGCATCGTGTAGTTATAGAGAATGTTAAAATGTAGAAATGGGGTAAATGTTTGTGTGTTAGCAGCGGCCGGCGGAAGGCGATCGGTTCCCAAGGTATCGCTTGCATGAACACCGGACGCTGTGCTGGCTGTATTATGCCTTTGTTTAATTTATCGATTTGAAAAAATATATATTTTCAAAGGCTTAAATTTTGCTTATGCGTTACGTTATCACTGTTGTAATAACTCTAAGAATTTAAAGCAATTAATGGTTATTATTTCTGAGACTTCCGAAGTATAAAAGTACCCTATATTTTATGTATATATATAACTTTCACTATATTTTACACCTATAGAAAAAATGTGCCAAAAAAATACTTAACCTAACGAAATACTTAAAGATATATTTTTGAAAAATATTGAATACATGGAATGTAAAGATTGCTTAGAATCGACGCACATGCATAAAATATTAATGAATCTAATGTAAGAAACGTATGTGTTTTACATATAAAGAAAATTTGTGTTTCGTCCTTTCAGTTTACCCCAGTAGGAGTATAACGTGAAGGTAAATCGATGGATGTAATAGAAAGAGCACCCAATATTAACAAAAATGTAACCAAAATTCTGTTGCATATACGTCCATATAGAAGACAAATAGCTACATACATCTCTTTCATATGTGGTATAAAAATAAGTACATAACTTGCAAGTATAATAAACTGCCACCTTCATCCCCTTGCACTAGTTGCCATTTGAGCTAAATGCCTTCTGCACTTGCCATCAAGGTCGTTGATGTTTTAAGCCTCTACAAGCCTACAGCGTTTTATTAATCCTCAAAAAAATAACATTATGATAAAAATATGTTGAAATTATTGTATTTAATATCTCTATATAATATCGATACTTGCAATCACTGGTCCATTGTAGTTACAAGGATGTGCAAGTGGAAGACTGTTTCTATCAGGTTACGCGAAATGAAACCACAAAATCAGTGGCGGCCGCAAAACAACGGAAGCCACTATAGTAAGGGTCCCCTTCAGTTCTCACGTACCAACAACTTATGACTTATTAACATGTTCATAACTTACATACTGCTATGTCTATAACAGAGCGATTATATTTTAGTTTTGTTTCAGTATCGAATAAATGAAAAAAGCATTAATATTTTTATTTCATCCGAGAATATCTATTGAATTCAGTCTAGCATAAAACAAATACTAATTCAGTATCCGAACCAAATTGCAGTCATAAAAGTGAAGACCCATTTATGGTATTATTCGAAGGCATATCGAAAGTACCGCTGTAGTTATAGGGATGTACTGCAGTTCAAAGAAATTGTATCTACACTTTATACTTTATTATTCGTGTATATTACTCATAATATTACTATTATAGTTTAATAATTATAAATTTATACACACAAAGGTATAAAACTTGTCGTTAAAATGTGTTTCATAGTAATTAGTATCAATTCATCATATTATCATATCGTATTATGTACAATAGAAGACAGTCATCAGAGATTTTTAATCTGTACTTTTTAAAGTAAGTAAGTGAAGGTAAGGCTGACAATGGATCGTACTTACCCGTTAAATGCTTATAAACTCTTCTCTGGAACAATTATAGAATTTTTTTATATCATAGGAGGCAAACGAACAGATGGGTCACCTGATTTAAAGTGATCACCACCGAATAAACACTAGCAATACCAGGGGAGTTGCATGTGCGTTACAAGCCTGTGTTTGGCGAGAAGGGGATTAAGGGTAGAAGGAGTGGGGAGGAGTAAGGTGGGTCACATCACTTAAGATCACCACCGTCCATAGAAACTTACAACAAATACCAGGGGAGTCGCAAGTGCGTTGCCAACCTATCTTGGGGGATGGGAGAGTAAGGGAAGTGGGAAGGGAAGCGGAGGTCGGCCTCCAGCACTCTCACTGACCGAACGAAATGCAACAATGCTCTGGTACTGTTACTTTACGTCGGTTTTCTGTGAGAGGGTGATACTATCCCGGGCGAGACGACCAATTCATGCTGAAACCAGTAATAACTCTACTCTACCACCTACCATGCAAGTGCGTTGCCAGCCTGTGTTTGGGGGGAGGAAAGAGGAAAGGGGAGGTGGGCTTCCGGCGCTCTCATACAACGTGAATACACACGTTGGGAGAGAATTAGTCTGCTCAAGCATACGTATAATAAAGTTATTCAATTTAACAGACTCCTTCCATTTTCCTAAAGGATTGTTATTGTTTGTATTGCCTATAATAAACATTGCAGAATATCACCTGTGGGTTATCCATATCTTTGTATTGGACATTCCGATTATCGATACCGATTTATAACTTTGAAATTCCAACGCTCGTCTACTAAGATATATGTATACGATTAATTACGTTTTTGTTAAGTATTTTATATGAAATATTTTCTATACAAATTAACTGATCTCTTTTTTTTCGAACAGTCTACGCTATTGACCTAGGAAGGTCTTAACAGCTTCACCGGCCTACTGAGGCGAGCGCTTAAGGCACTCAGCCGATTTGACAACTAGGTCGAGGGTGCACGGCACACCTCGGCTTGGGCTCGTTCCTGACTCATGCAATTCGCGACCTATCTGAGTTAATTTGAACTAAGCTAACTATTCATACATATATGAAACATATATGTGTACCAGGCATACATACCTCAACAACTCTTATATATATTTCGTATCGGATAATCTTTTAAACTATTTCAGTTTGATAAGAGAAAAAAATAAAACCCTTCCACTTGCATGTGTATGCGTGCACGTGAGTGGAGGTGATATGTGTAATTGATGTCACTTAATAGCATATACAGAACAATCCAAAAACCATAAAACCAAATGATATGAAATAGAGTTAAAAGTAAGTACTTTTTTTTAGTTTACGTGAATATTTACAAATTATTGGCCTCAAGTGTATATGAGGAGTTATAGGTTTCATTTGCGGGCGATAGACGACAATTTTCAATTTTCTTACGCGTGCGTCCCATTTGAATATTTTAATTTGGGGGGCGGCGCGACTATTTCAATTTATTTTATGAGTCCCGAGTACAGAAGGGTTCGCATAACGCTTTAGCTGCTCAGATTAGTAAATATTTGATAGCTTTATTGCTTCACGTGACATATTAATGTGTTTCTTTAAATGAACTGCAATTGTAGTCACCCCTTTCCTTTACTTTTTTGTATACAATTTCGCCGTCAATTTGTATATATATTTTTATAAATCTTAAATTATTCTTCAATAAAGACACATCACGTAATAAAGGGTTATATCGATGTTTTTATGTAATTTTCTAAAAACTATTACATTATTTCAGAACTAAACCATAATAACATTGCAATACCATAATAACTTCAACTTTTGTTACATAAAAGAAACTGTATTAATTTTGTATTTTTAAATTTACTGAATTGTATTTGCTTATGTACTTATTTACAAATTTATTTCTTCATCAGAAAATTTTAAGTGAAAATACTAATATACTTACGGAAGTAAAAGTATTTTTTTAAATGAATATATAAATGATTATGCGAAGTATCTATTACATAAATATAATCATGCATTTGTACTGCAAAGATAGGTAAAGGGGTATCGAAGTGACGTGGCGCGGCACCGATGCAGCAAGGGGCCGCTCGGATCGTGTTTAACCTCACACAGCTATGTTTCATCTAATAGAATTGCGAGCTCGTTATCTGCTCAGATTAAAATATTCAGTATTTGAGTGATTTCACGAGCGAGTGAGCGGCAAAGGGTTGACTAGTCGTTTCACCCGCTTTGAACGCTTGTGGGGAGAGCAATGCTCGAAGTTAGGTGATATCCTACCTATTTTACATATGAGGAAATGTCGTGAATTATCTGACGAAGTTATAAGCATATTAAAATTTTGTTAGTATGGACCAGCGGTTCTTAAACTTTAAAGATAACGGAACACTAACCAAATACCTTATATTTTATGGAACCCCATATCAAACGATTACAAATCAACTCTGAAATTTATATAAGAACATTTTTTTAAAGAAATGTATAACATAATTGAAACAGATTATTCTTAATTTAAAGTGAAGAATGAAATTGCTTTACTGCTTTATGAATAATTGTTAGTTCGGTATTATGTCCGACAATTGTATGCGTATATATTGGGTAGCATCCATTCTTGACTTGTATTTGTTTTTTGTATAAACGTAGGCTGAAAACCTGTTTCACAACGGTACGTTCTGAGGAATGGGAGCAATCTTAATATAGCTAATAATAAATAAATTTGACGAAACCAGATGACTATTCTACGGAACCCCTAGAGTTTCGCATAACCCAGTTTGGATATCCCTGATATAGACAATTATTTTCGATTAAACCGTACGGCGCGGTGCAACGCTCTGTCACTAGGATTCGTTAACTCAGCAATTATTGTTGGTAAAAGTGCGCTGAAATATTAAATAACTATAATAGTATCAAGTAGCGATGAAGCCGCAACAATCGTACAAATAAAATGAATTGTCGAAATATCACTGGCTTTTTCCGGCGTCTGCCTCAATGAATAATTCCATTTATATAATGGCGTCGACCGCATCAAATTCATCGTTGTGAGTTTTGCATATTTTAATAGCACCGAAAACATTGTCCGAGGATATTTTACAGATAAATTAATTCGTTCCTTTTGCACTGTTGACTTAAAAAAAAATCTGAATAATTCTTCTCTTTTAAATACATCGTAACTATAGTATCTGAATATTCTCTTATTGATGGATACCTTATCTACACTAATATTACAAAGAGGTAAAGTTTGTGAGTTTGTGCCGTTGTACGGGGTAATCTCAGGAACTACTGTGCCGTTTTAAAAAATTCTTTCAGTGTTATATAGCTCATTCATCGAGAAAGGGTTATAGATATATCATCACGCTAATATCAATAGGAGCGGAGCACCAATGAAGAATGTTTCAAAATCGGGGTTTTTTCCTCTTGAGAGCCTCCGCTGCGTGTTAGCGTTAAGCCCGAAGTAACTATTCCACGCGGACGAAGTCATGGGCAGAGGCTAGTCTGTAAATCAATTAATTATAGCAATATTTACTTAATACTATTCAAATTAAAATTCTTGTATGATAAAATCATATTCAAAATTGTTGTTCTTTATCTATAGATTGTCGACAAAGTTATGTGATTTTCTTGAATACTGAATTGAGCAATATTTTTATATTATTTATTTAAACCTTATTGGAAAGAACATATCTAAAGGATGGAAAAGATTATGATACCTAAAGGTGTATTACTTGAAGCACGCTTAAACATAGGTGGTGGGATGACAACCATAATAACCTAGAACAATTTGTGTGAAAGATTGGAAGATGGTATTCGGAAATAGATAGTATGAAGAGATATTCTACCGGGCAAAACTTCACCTGCGCCCGTAGAACCTCTGACAATGAGACGATATTCAATACATGCAATTCACAATAACATAACAATGTGTTCTTACCTACTATAAATTGTTGATAGTACTATAATTTTTGTGTACTTTGTGAACGAATTTATTAAGGACTGACCAGTATAGATAAGTACGGAGAATTTGAAACAATGAAACAAACCAGAACTAAAATTAATTTTATAACACACATCTTTATACTGGTACGTACCGATGAAAGTAATAAAGTTACTAAATGGAGATCAATTCTATGCATTCTTTATAGATTAGTTTTTCATTGTAAATTTCGGTACGATCGAGTATTGTAGTTACATGTTAAGTCTTGAAATAGTACTGGCTTGCAATTATGCTACTAAAATACATCCATAATAACGTTTGTGTATTATTTACTGAGAATTATGCTAAGTAAAATGCCATCACACTTTTTTATGATTTCCTAATAATAAAATATTATAGTGGTAGTGCTAGTTTGCACTACCGCCCTGAATAGATTGACCACAACTACATCGGAAGAGTCAACATAGATCTGAAGATGCACCGTGAAGGAATAGTCAATCAATTCCAGGAGGAAGTGCAAAGTAGCGTCCACTATAACATTTAATGCTGGATTTACGCAAAGTAACGCCTTCTTCAATCAATATTCCTAATAATATTATCTAGTTAAAATCTGAGATTTGGTTTTTTTTTTCTCGAACTGACTACGCTATTGACCCGGCAGGGTCTTCACAGCTTCACCGGACTACTAAGGTTGGCGCTTAAGGCACACAACCGATTTGGGTTTTAGGTAACATACACAAGGGTGCACACACACCTCGGCTTGGGCTGTTACCTGGAAAAAGACGCGTCTGTCCTAGCTAACTATTCTAAGCTATTCATACAATCGAAATTGCATGATTCACAAATGAATACGTGTATATCGGATTGAAACGAACTAAAACTATTTGATTCAGTTCGATGAGGGAAAAAAACAAAACCCTCCCACCATGTGTATATACGTGCACGTGTGTCAGAGTGATGATCTCATATGTATGTTCAAGTGATGTAGGTGAGTTACTGTATCGCGATAATAATATCACGAGGGCTCCGCGCGGGGACTGAGATTCGGTGTAAAATTCCAAATGCTTATGTTGCTAATTGCACGGTACCATCATTACTTTGGATTTATAAAAAACTTTAAGACACTCCAGTATCATGAATTCCCATATAATACATTTCTGGGAAACTCATTAAATTTAACAGTTACTTCAGATTTTGTCATTGTCGATATCAATACAATACGAATGATTTCAAAACAGTTATTGTAATCTAATATATTGATATGGTACTGTATACAACAGATGATTTTATTAGTGAAACTAGCTGACCCGTGCGACTTCGTCTGCACCAAATCGGTTATTACCGGTTTCGATTGTACTTTTAAACGCGAAAAATCTAAATACATCTCAAAACCCGATTGCAGCGATACCTACTGTTTCAAATTGTGAATCCCAACTATCCAGGGACTCACTCAAACATATACCCAGTTGGTATGTGAGAAATATTTTAAAATATGCTTTGAACCCGTTCGCAGCATCACCTACCAGGTCCAATTAAGATAACAAATAACCTACATATATTGCCGATAAATGTCTTCCCAGTACGTTGTCCCAGTAACTTCTGTCCCAATAAGCCTACAACCCGTTCGTAACATCATCTACCGGGTTCAATTAAAATAAAAACTAACCTACGTATATTGGCAGTAATGTAAAAAAAGCTTGAGAGGTCCATGGACCTCCAGTTAGAACGTAGTTCCTTTCCCTTTTTTGTAGACGTTTACTATACGCTCAGTATAGTTTACATTATAAATTACTATACAGTCAGTATAGTTTACATTATATGATATCAAGTTGATAGACTTAAATTTAAAATATATTCAAAAAATAAATAATGATAAATTAAACACTGAATGACATCATAACTATTTTCAACTTGTATTAAAACTTTTTCACACTACATTGTATTAAAGAAAAACATAAATATTAAAAAGATATGAGCAACATGTGTCATCTGTCACTTGCCTGTGACTATTTGTCTAAGAGCTAGGCAACGGTTTCGACAGCGAATTGGCTGCCGGTAAACTGTCTGTCTGTCTGTCTGTCTGTCTGTCTGTCTGTCTGTCTGTCTGTCTGTCTGTCTGTCTGTCTGTCTGTCTGTCTGTCTGTCTGTCTGTCTGTCTGTCTGTCTGTCTGTCTGTCTGTCTGTCTGTCTGTCTGTCTGTCTGTCTGTCTGTCTGTCTGTCTGTCTGTCTGTCTGTCTGTCTGTCTGTCTGTCTGTCTGTCTGTCTGTCTGTCTGTCTGTCTGTCTGTCTGTCTGTCTGTCTGTCTGTCTGTCTGTCTGTCTGTCTGTCTGTCTGTCTGTCTGTCTGTCTGTCTGTCTGTCTGTCTGTCTGTCTGTCTGTCTGTCTGTCTGTCTGTCTGTCTGTCTGTCTGTCTGTCTGTCTGTCTGTCTGTCTGTCTGTCTGTCTGTCTGTCTGTCTGTCTGTCTGTCTGTCTGTCTGTCTGTCTGTCTGTCTGTCTGTCTGTCTGTCTGTCTGTCTGTCTGTCTGTCTGTCTGTCTGTCTGTCTGTCTGTCTGTCTGTCTGTCTGTCTGTCTGTCTGTCTGTCTGTCTGTCTGTCTGTCTGTCTGTCTGTCTGTCTGTCTGTCTGTCTGTCTGTCTGTCTGTCTGTCTGTCTGTCTGTCTGTCTGTCTGTCTGTCTGTCTGTCTGTCTGTCTGTCTGTCTGTCTGTCTGTCTGTCTGTCTGTCTGTCTGTCTGTCTGTCTGTCTGTCTGTCTGTCTGTCTGTCTGTCTGTCTGTCTGTCTGTCTGTCTGTCTGTCTGTCTGTCTGTCTGTCTGTCTGTCTGTCTGTCTGTCTGTCTGTCTGTCTGTCTGTCTGTCTGTCTGTCTGTCTGTCTGTCTGTCTGTCTGTCTGTCTGTCTGTCTGTCTGTCTGTCTGTCTGTCTGTCTGTCTGTCTGTCTGTCTGTCTGTCTGTCTGTCTGTCTGTCTGTCTGTCTGTCTGTCTGTCTGTCTGTCTGTCTGTCTGTCTGTCTGTCTGTCTGTCTGTCTGTCTGTCTGTCTGTCTGTCTGTCTGTCTGTCTGTCTGTCTGTCTGTCTGTCTGTCTGTCTGTCTGTCTGTCTGTCTGTCTGTCTGTCTGTCTGTCTGTCTGTCTGTCTGTCTGTCTGTCTGTCTGTCTGTCTGTCTGTCTGTCTGTCTGTCTGTCTGTCTGTCTGTCTGTCTGTCTGTCTGTCTGTCTGTCTGTCTGTCTGTCTGTCTGTCTGTCTGTCTGTCTGTCTGTCTGTCTGTCTGTCTGTCTGTCTGTCTGTCTGTCTGTCTGTCTGTCTGTCTGTCTGTCTGTCTGTCTGTCTGTCTGTCTGTCTGTCTGTCTGTCTGTCTGTCTGTCTGTCTGTCTGTCTGTCTGTCTGTCTGTCTGTCTGTCTGTCTGTCTGTCTGTCTGTCTGTCTGTCTGTCTGTCTGTCTGTCTGTCTGTCTGTCTGTCTGTCTGTCTGTCTGTCTGTCTGTCTGTCTGTCTGTCTGTCTGTCTGTCTGTCTGTCTGTCTGTCTGTCTGTCTGTCTGTCTGTCTGTCTGTCTGTCTGTCTGTCTGTCTGTCTGTCTGTCTGTCTGTCTGTCTGTCTGTCTGTCTGTCTGTCTGTCTGTCTGTCTGTCTGTCTGTCTGTCTGTCTGTCTGTCTGTCTGTCTGTCTGTCTGTCTGTCTGTCTGTCTGTCTGTCTGTCTGTCTGTCTGTCTGTCTGTCTGTCTGTCTGTCTGTCTGTCTGTCTGTCTGTCTGTCTGTCTGTCTGTCTGTCTGTCTGTCTGTCTGTCTGTCTGTCTGTCTGTCTGTCTGTCTGTCTGTCTGTCTGTCTGTCTGTCTGTCTGTCTGTCTGTCTGTCTGTCTGTCTGTCTGTCTGTCTGTCTGTCTGTCTGTCTGTCTGTCTGTCTGTCTGTCTGTCTGTCTGTCTGTCTGTCTGTCTGTCTGTCTGTCCCTGTGAACGCGCATCACTCTGAAAGTACTGAACCGATTTTGACGAAACTTGGCACAGTGATAACTAATGTTACGAGATTACATTTAGGATATTTTTTTTCTCATAAAACCTGTCTGTCTGTCTGTCTGTCTGTCTGTCTGTCTGTCTGTCTGTCTGTCTGTCTGTCTGTCTGTCTGTCTGTCTGTCTGTCTGTCTGTCTGTCTGTCTGTCTGTCTGTCTGTCTGTCTGTCTGTCTGTCTGTCTGTCTGTCTGTCTGTCTGTCTGTCTGTCTGTCTGTCTGTCTGTCTGTCTGTCTGTCTGTCTGTCTGTCTGTCTGTCTGTCTGTCTGTCTGTCTGTCTGTCTGTCTGTCTGTCTGTCTGTCTGTCTGTCTGTCTGTCTGTCTGTCTGTCTGTCTGTCTGTCTGTCTGTCTGTCCCTGTGAACGCGCATCACTCGGAAAGTACCGAACCGATTTTGACGACACTTGGCACAGTGATAACTAATGTTACGAGATTACATTTAGGATACTTTTTGTCCCATAAAACGCAATGGATTCTCCAGGATCTGCCTGTTTGTCTATACCTTTAAACACGAATCACTCTGAAAGTACTGAACCAATTTAGATGAAATTTGGCACAGTTATAACCAATATCACAAGGTTACATCTAGGATACTTTTTATCTTATAAAACGCAAGGGATTCTCCAGGATAACGGACGAAAGTAAAAAAAATGTAGTTCATGATATTCTTGACGAATTTTGGTAAATTTTCTTTGTGCTATATATAGCAGACAGATTAGCTAAAAAATTAAGCTATATTTCCATATGCTACTTCAAAAAAAAATATTCAGTACTTTCCGAGTGATGCGCGTTCACAGGGACAGACAGACAGACAGACAGACAGACAAAAAATTTAAAAGGGTTAGTTTTGGCTTCTATATCGATAACAAAGCCTACCCCGATCAAAATTTTCAAAAAATATTTAATGTACAGATTTGACCTGGCTACAGTTTTATTATAATATAGATTACTTATTCACCTGCTATTGCCATTTATTATAGAGAATACAATGAGTTCTGCAGTGGAGCGCGCCGATTGACTGCTCCCACCATTATTTGTCGACGGCACGTCAAACCCAATTCTATTATTCAAGCGACTTTACAATCAATGTTATAATGATTTACAGTGATGAAATTAATCTAGGAAGTTGTCAATAAATATCAGGACACAATTTCACACGGCCAATTGATTTCAAATTAAGTATCATTTGTAATACAGTAACTAAACATGTGATATGCATACAAAATATATGAATACTTAACGCCCATATAAAAGCTGACCATCATGCTCTTCTGGCGAATGTAAGTCATTGTATTACATATGCAATCAAACTTGTAGACTCTCAGAGTAATAATAGGACTACCTAACTACCATTATGTTACAAGGTTTGTCAATTTAACATAATAATTAGTTTAAATGGATTTATCGACGAACAAAGATGAACACAATGGACCATCAATATGTACCCGATAGCAACATTTCTTCAATACTGATGTAATTAATAAAAGGTTACTCCAAAACTCAACCTTAAATTGTATTTTATTTATTTATTACTATTATAGATGTTGCCCGTACGCTTCGTTATAAGGTCAGCTATCTGACAGTGAAAGTCCTGTGAAAATCGTTCCAGCTGTTTCGGAGATTACCTAGAACAAACAGACAGACAAAAATTTATAAAATTATTTTTTTGCTATCAGTTACTTTAGTATCCACTCAGTAAAAAGTTATAATTTTCATATGACATACAGACACTTCATTATATGAATATATAAAAAATAATAATAGAGAATTTTTATTTTGTACATTTATTAACTAAGTAGGAAAACTGATAAAAGAAGTCGTCATGATTGAGGGGTTTGATCGATGGTATATTAATTAACAGATGTTCACAGGTTCTAACCAACGAATATTTCGGAATTTAGTTATGATTACTAATTTAAATTGGTAACACTATCGGCTATTGATGAAGAAAAACACCGCGAGGAAACTGGAAAAGGAGAAACGTATTATTAGTACCACGTTCGTGAGAAAAGTATAGAACTGTGAAGTTTCTCAGAGTTTGAAATCGCCTGTACATCGTGGGCTGGTGCAGTGATTATGCTCATATCTTCCTTCGACAAGAGGCCTATGGTTTTGCAGTGGATCTTGTACATACTGATGTAATCAGGTATGCTAGTAATAAAATACATATACTTGTTCTATTCTATTACAGTTCTCAGTTAATGACGATTGTAATATAAATTCAATTATTAATTGAAAATTAGTTATCTCCAAAATGCTGACATCAGGATTCACGCTTTATTAAAGAAGAATAAAATACAAAAAGTAAATCGAACTGTGGCAATGCCATTTCTGCTGCACAATTTCCCCCGACAAACATTAAAGTAAACCGTGTTTGATTTCAACATTGACTGATTGATAAAAGTAGGTTTTGAAAATAAAAATCGACCCCGCGATCACGTCGCATCGTTTTGGATGTTTTAAGTTTAGATGGGTAACTTTTTACAATTTCAGTAGTGACCGTTTCACTTGCTCCATATAATTCGGGTACGTGACCATCGAGGTTTTTTTTATCATATTTATAGTTGTGCGGCGACGCAACGAGTCGCGACGTGATAATATTTGTAACGAACAGGTTCGAGATTCTTGAATTTGAACTCATTTATAATCACATGTTGAAACATACTTGTACTTGGGAATACTTTGTAACATTCATTAATATTCGGTATTCGAAAAATATGGCAAGCGCCTTTTTGTTTGAGTTTAAGCAGTGAATTATATCTATTTGTATTACAGCAAATTTTTCCTTATGAAATGTATTTTCGTTAAAAGTGGATTTTCTAAATACATTGTAATATGTAAGATGGAAATAGTAAAGCTATAATTGTATAATTAGGTTTTATTTAAATTATTATTATTATTTTATTGTAGCACGGCAAAATGACTGCTCTGTGCCCTGATGGTAAGCACACTACAATCCAAAAACAATGGCGACCACCGAGTGATACATTATCCATCGCCGGTCGCCGCTGTCATGCCGGCCTGCGAAAAGCTGGATATGTACAGGCTGATCCCGAAATGCGACCCGCAGAAGCGAATCACTATGACGGGCTTTTTCGCCAAATACATGGTGGTTGCGACCCAGTCAGGCTGTAAATATCCTACCACCCCGCATTCGTCATTGCCTCGTTCGTTATTCAGCAGGGTGCACCACATACAGGTGAGGTGGGCTTGGATGTCTCAAGTCTTAGATGTTATTCGACACCCCTTACACCCCTATTACTATTTTCGAATAGTTAATGCATCAGAACGTCCCATTCTTAATAGTTTTCATTTTAATACCAATTAGAAGTTAACGACTTTGATTGTAGTTCGTAATTACCTCAGAAGTTACGTCCGAATATTTGTAACCAGAAACTTACTACGATACTGAATATTCACAGGAGGAGAACATCGTGGTAAAGTACTGCAAGATGATAGGATATTTTTTTATGCAAGATACTTTTCTAAAGCCAAGTCACTATTGGTTTATTAAGATAACTGCTTTTAGAGGTGGTAGAGCCACGCCGAAGCTATTACTGGTTTCAGCATGAATGGGCCGGCTCACCCGGGGTACTACCACCCTCTCACAGAACACCGACGTGAAGTAACAGTGCTGCATTGTTGCGTTTCGTTCGGTCAGTGAGCGCGCCTTCTCCCCTTTTTCGCACTCCCCCTCCCCCAAATACAGGGTGGCAACGCACTTGCGACTCTTCTGGTGTTGCAAGTGTCTTTGGACGGTGGTAATCACTTAACATCAGTTGACCCACATGTTCGTTTGCCTCGTAAGATATAAAAAAATCTGTATTAAAATAACCTAGCTACATTTTTTTTTAACCCATCATGATTGAATGGGATGAAAGTGTAAGTACTGAAGTGTACTGTAACTGTAACTTTATCTATCAACTGTAATGATGAGAGTAAATTTTTAAGATGCGCGCGCACACCGTCACGAAAATCAGACACCCTGAAAATAGCTATAGTCATTTGTTTTTCAACATTTTGTTTCATTGTATTTGTTGTTTATATTTCTTTGTATTAAAACTTTAAATGTATTAAATACCTTTTTTCTATTGTTAGTGTCGTTTTTTTTACAAACGTAGAATAAAGCGAAAGATAAAATTTTTGTAACTGTAAGTAAGTACTGAGTAAGAAAGTGTGAGTACTATACTCACACGTTATATAAAAATATTATTATTTTTCTAAGACTTGTTATATTTCGTTTTATCAGTCTTTTTATCTCATTAATATTCTTTTCACAGTTACTCCATTATAATGAATAGTTTACCTACTCTTTTCTGGATTACTTGTACTATAAATTTGACACAACTACACATTTTATTGCTTGAAATGTATCTACATCTCCGTAGTTTTAATTGAGCGTCGTAAATATTAACCATATATATATACAAGCGCCACATCTACGCATATAAATAAAATTGTTGAAATGTTTGCTGTTTGTTCGAATTAATATTCAAAACGGCTACAAACAAATGGAACTTTTTTTAGAATTTTATCATTTATCATACGTCCTTAATTGAGGCTAAACAATAATTATAAAATGTAATAGAGATAACTTATATACACTAAAATATCGGAGAATTCGATAATAATGACAACATGACGATAAAAAAAAATACCATTCAAAATGAATCCCGGCAAAATATGTACTCGTCGTTTCCATGAAACATCAAAACCGTTTTCATGTGAACAAAATCGCAAACACCGTCTAATGTAGTGATAAATATATTAATTTACTACGTGACTCTTATGTGAATAACAAGTTTCCTATTGTCCTAGTACTTTAACTTATTTAGTTATTTATAATTCGAACATAATTTCTTTTCCATTCCACGCTCTTAAAATCCATTGAAAGGGATTATAACCTCAGTCGATAATGATCTTTAAAATGTACACATATAATAAGAACCGCGGGGGATATTCACGCGTTACTAATTGATTAAACTACGCTACCGGGCATCGCGAGATTTATCATTAACATTATTAAATCATTTTCATAACATTATAGACTCTGTTAGTACAAATTTAAGGATTATTTCTACATAACATATATCTACACTACAACAACACCTTTAGTTGTCTTATATAATTAGTGCTTAAATTTCAAGCACTCCCCGTACAATTAATTATTATTCGATATTGAGAGTACTTATTATATCTTTCATAACAGCGGGAAATTTATGAAGGTGGTAGAGCCACGCTGTAGCTATTACTAGTTTCAGCATGAATGGGTCGGCTCGTCCGGGGTACTACCACCCGACCCAGAGAACACCGACGTGAAGTAACAGTGCTTGCATTGTTGCGTTTCGTTCGGTCCTTTCCCTTTTCCCTACCCCTCCTCCAGACACAGGCCGGTAATGCACTTGCGACTCCCCTGGTGTTGATAGTGTCTATGGACGGTGGTGATCACTCACTCCACGGTTTGGCTCCTTTTGACATAAAATCTATTATCTCTTATAAAGAACAAATATTTTTAGTATTGAAATTTTTGATTTGGTATAGATTGATCTGTTTGTTTATTCGTCACGGGAAAGCTTTAGTATTATACATTTTTTTTCTTTAAATTTGTATACAGTTAATATCTTCTCATAGACAAGTTGAATCCATTGTTTCTGAGTCTCTATTCGTCATACTTCTGCATCCTTACGTCTGTCTACTAATTTACAATGTCCGCATGCTCTTTGGCAAATGATCTTCAACGATATTTAAAGTTCAAAATATGTATATTATATTATGCTTGTAGCTACCTACCGAGTACGCCATCCTCTTTTGAAGACAACTTTTGTATATATTGTAAATAGAACGTCGTTCAAACAAATGAACGATCGCGTCTCTATAAATACCTTAGATGGTCATATTAATAAACAGTCTATTTCACGCACCCCGAGTATTATTATTACGCTGTCCGTGTCAGTCTAAAATCTTATAGTAGTGAGCCCGAAGCTCCTACATGCTCAAAGCTCAACCTGGATGAGCACTAGATCTATTAAAAAGGTTATTAAATTGTGGTATAGAAATCCATGATATCTAAATTTAACAATAGAGGTGGGAATTATTATGTCTGCTAGTTGATTTTTACCATATTTTTGCAATAGATATTCAAAAGCTAGATACCTCATATCCTTGCCGCACTGCGACTGTCTCCGTGACAGTACGTTTCCTTTTTCCTCGGGCATCAGGTCTCCCTACAACGGCTGGTAAAAGATTGTAGACATTGCATGGTGTCGTCTCTTTGTGATATTTCAACAAAGAAATATCGATATGTCTTATATAAAAACCCGCCGTCGTTAAAGTGATTATAAGTTATATAGCCCAAATAGCGCTCTGAAAGAACTCTACCCATTCTACCCGTCAATGAATGTTCTCATTTCGCATATTACCCAGACAAACGAACAAATAGATGGACAGATAAATAATTTAATGCCGGTTTGAATTATTTCGTAACATGCATATAAACATATGTGCATAATAAAGAAATTGAACTATTTAGGAAGTACAAACACGCTTCAATTATATAGTGATAGGAAATAATGACGCATTGTTGGTTTTACGATCAAGTTAAAAGACGAAAACATCAATTCAAATAGAACCATGTTTTTATTATCGACTAACATTTCCTACAGGACAACGCAGGAGGAATTTTGAAATTAAAACAAAATGTATGCGCAGTGACTGTGTCAAACAGAAGCACGTAACGCGATGAGGGATGCTTTGATCGTCGGATCGAAGTCAGTCAATAACATCGTTACAGTGAAGCTAAACGTCGGACTGTCTCGCGTCACCACGCACCGTCCTTTTTACCGAATACTATAAACAGTTTTGATACTTTTCAAGCTTTCGTAAAAATTATCATATAATAGACATAACAAATAAAGTTAACTAGTGGGCGTCCAGTGGTCGACATTCGACCATAGTTCATTGATTTTTTAAAGTTGAATGTAGAATGAAAAGGGGTAATTGGAACGTAAGAGTAAAATAATATATACAGTCGAGCACAGCAATCTCCTTCACAACCTTTTTTGAATTCCTTTATTGACAGATGTCAAAATGTCTTTTTTATTTATATGTGTGTATATGTTGTGCAAAATTGAAGCAGTAGTGTGAGTAATAATGCATATTTTAATTAATTTAATGTACTTCTAATGCATTTTATATAAAATAAATAGCTTTCTGCACTTCTCCTCCATATAAACTTTAACTATGCCAAATTTCACGTTCACCCGTTCGCGCATTTCTCTCAAAAAGGGATACAAAATTTAGGCTTCACGTATTAATATATATATAACTGCACAGTGTGTGATCTGAATCAATCTTTAAAGTTTTTTATACATTTAACTATTCCTGATTAATATGTATGAAGTTGAATGATCATATACATTACATTTTTTGTTGAACATTTTATGGCAAAATAGTGAACTATATTTATTTATTGCGTGACAAAGTGATGGTACTACTCCTAA
The DNA here is from genome assembly GCA_015888305.1 of Antheraea pernyi. Taxonomy (NCBI): domain Eukaryota; kingdom Metazoa; phylum Arthropoda; class Insecta; order Lepidoptera; family Saturniidae; genus Antheraea; species Antheraea pernyi. Next base: position 69,417 of record MU159257.1, on the reverse strand, counting down.
TCTATAAATATAATAAGAACGTAAATCTAACGTGTCTTTTTCGAATTTATTAAAAAAATAGTTTCATATATCTTGGAGTAAGTAATAAAGTACATTTCAATCATTTTTTTTAGAAACGTCTATCTGTCTACCTGTCTCTGTATGAACACTCATCACTGCTAAAGTACTGTGTTCACGATAAAACCTCACCAAGAAAATCATAAAGCATGTCCCCGAGTAACATTTAGTCTTAGTTTCATTCAAATCGGTTCACGCTATCAAAAGTTATTGTAATGTTAATGACGACGCGACTTAAATACGAGAGAAAAGTAGATAGGTAAATGGACTTCGTACATTCATATAATTTTATTAGCCACTGTTTTTTTTACATTGGGTTCCACGCGGACGGACTCACGGGCACAGCTAGTGTTCAGTATAGCGCAATCCAAAAATAACGACGACCACCGAGAAATCTACTAGACATTCTTCCAACAAATGCCACTTGTTGCAATTTATATCATAGGCGAATTTATTAGTCTCGTGGTTAGCGAAATGAACGAACTTGTATTGATACCTATTACAAACTTATGTTTTGATATATTTCGTTTCTCATATTTTTTCCATTACTAGAAATAAACATTTTAAACACTTGCTTTTTAAGTAATAAAGTATAGACTTTTATAATAAATGCGGTGTATTTTATACAAAACCCTTCTAGTAAATATGTTCAGAAACCTTGGTTTTGTATGGAAATGGGTAAAAAATAGACTTGATTCACATAAATTCGATTTAATAATGTAGGTATTCTGAGAATCTAGTACGTTGTTAATATGAGGATGACCCGTACTAAATGTATAAAAATATAACAAACTAAATAACGTGTATCAAAACTATTAAAACCGTGTATATTTAATGGTAGTTGAAGAAAAGTTATTATTTTCTGAACTATGGTCATTAAAATTTTTGATTAACTACGTTTGATCCGTGTCGATAAGATGACGTTGCAAGTCCTTCTTATATTATCCTTCTTCTCCGAGCCGTAACTAAACGTTTTGTATATTTTTTATTAGCACGGTATAGATATTAAAACATTATCTATGATAATATGTGGAATGCAGAGTTCCTTTTATATTCTGACTGTTATAATAAGATTTTAAATTAATTGTCTGAAGTAAAATTAAAAATAATACTTCCACTCTAAAGATAGACTTCGCCAGATTGGGTATTGGTGGAGAAATGAAATATATAATTTGCAAGAATTCACAATTTTAATAGAGCCTCTAGATATAGTAGATAAATTTTGAATTGTTTTTGCAAAAAACATTTTCTCAGTTTTTTTTAACAATTGCAATACAAACTGATAAATTAAATTACAAAACCTTATGACTGCAAAAAGAACTATTTTGGAAATTACCGATAGATAACCTGAATTACTTCAATATACACACTCCCCGAACTGTGATTCCAATATCGTGTTTTTGATGTTAACATAAACCTGATCTAAATTATACATACGTTTATATGTTGTATATTTTGTTTCATATAAGTATAGTGATGGCACGTAAGCAACGTCCGCGCGTTTAGTGAAAATACTACAATGAGAGCGCCCCACCTCAACCGCACAGGCCGATATAGAAACTAACCATTCATCATCCATTATTCACGGCCTAAATTGCACAACTTTAGAGCGCCATTTCTAAATGACATCTAAATCTGTTAGTGTATTAACATTGTGAATAAAATTCATACAATCAATCTACATAAATGTCCGTGAGCGTCTGTCCATTAGTCAGCTGGAGCACAAAGGGCACACGCTCGTCTCGTAAATCAGACGCATGTACTAGTATTGAGACTTGCCCAAATCATTGGCGATATGTGCACAGCCGCGCTCGCTCGCTCGTACTGCCGCTAGCCAATACATTTCTCCCATTAACGACCCCTTTATGAGCAACATTTGTCATTAGACGGGGTCACGTCATTCCTAAGTGAAATCTCAAGTTTCTATTATTGTATCTAAGCAATGTGGAACCTAGACCACACTCATACAATACAATATAATTAATTGAAAAATAGTAGACGAAAGAGGGTTCTGATGAATAATTATTACAATTGCATTCAGCAATTTCAAAGTCGAAATGAGCAAAGAATAACTTATGGTACCAGATTTTGCGAGTTTAATATGTTCGATTGAACATTTATGATAAACAAGGTTTTTTTTTATATTGTGGATTAAAAGAGTAAGAATTCCTTTAAATATTTGTAGCATACTTCCGCAAGCCACATCAACAAATTAATGATTGGGTACCTTTATATAGGTATAATCTCCTTTTCATCACCGACCCACGCGCATTGGGCTTCGGAGTCACAGTTTTAAGGTAAATCCTATCTAGGTATGAGCTAAAAAGTTGGCAGCGTCTTACCTGTGCCGTACTGTGAAGCTGTGAAACAATCTCCGGGCCAACATGTTTCCTCCTTCCTATAACATGGGGTCCTTCAAGGATGACGTAAAGAGACATTAACGCATGCCGGCATGACAGTGGCGACCGCTGATCGGTGGTGGCTGTTGTTTTTGGGTAGTACTACCTTTATCATCAGGCATAGTGTAGTCACTTTGCGTACAGTAGAAAAAAACTGAAATTATGAGGTATTGTTGTGTTGTAAACGCTATTATAGGAAGCATTATTATAAAAGAAGAATAAAAAATAATAATAATTCTTTAGAACAAACTATGAAGACTTTTCACACATTATATATTATTTTTAATATTATTAACCAATGACAACGTTAATAACCACATACTGTTGAGAACAAATCAATGATTACTAAACTGTGCTTTAAACACCAAAAGAGGCTATTGAGATATAAAATATTAGGCGCATATGCGTGTTCGGAGAATGTGAAAGAGCGCGTGACCTGACGGAGCGCACCGCGCCGGGGGGCACAGCGGGCGGCGCTACCGGGGTCTGCCGAGCCGCACCGTCCGCGCCCGTGTCATAGTCGTGCCAACTAATTGTTATGGTCGACCCCTGCACCGTAGCTGACATCTTACAACACCATGAAAAATTCTACATATCTGTCTTTAATGCTAATATGAATAATTGATTTTCTAAAAAAAGCATCTAGTGATTTTTCTTCTCGAACTGACTACGCTCTTGACCTTGCAAGGTCTTAACAGCTTCCCCGGACTAAAAAAAGATGTCGCTCGGCTTCGACCTAGGGTTAGATGGATTTTAGAAGCGCCCTATTTATATCTGAGCTACTTTTGTTTTTGCATCTAGTAGATATAAATAAAAACATAAATAATCAATGCAATACTAAATCACACTAAAATAGTATTTTTATAAATTAAATTATATTGATTCCAAGAAAATATTTAAAAAAGACACATCGTTTATTTCCCTTAACATCCTGTCCATAAAACATAATAGATATAGTAAAGTATCGAGTTACATCAAAACCGCTTTAAAGAGAGCTTATCTCGTTATCTGTTAAATATTGTCGCCACATCTCGAGCGGCGAACACGCAGCCTTAAGAGGTGACGAAGCCATCTTTGAAACTCGAGGTATTAAAATAACGATGGGAATAAAATAAAAGAGTACTTATTTATGCGTAATAATGTTTTTGGGTGAATAAAAATGAGGGGATCCGTACAAATATCTAAATAAAAGAGTGGGACATCATAAAGCGAACGGGCTAGGCGGCGCGGCGCGGCCCAGCATGCCGTTAGATGCCGCAAGGAGATTGTGGCGGGTCTGGTACGCCGGACCTGGCTATCATTATTTCATTGCGGTTGTTTACATTTCATTCATAAGTCCGATTGTGCTATCGTAAAACCTAACTTTATATTGAGTATTATCATTTAGCTCGAAATCTGTTTACCTTTATTCGTTTTAAATCCTTACCTCAGACTCAGGTTTGTATCGTTAAAGGCCATCGTAACAACGGTTATTTGTGTAAAGTTATTTAACACTATACACTGTTCGACTATATAACCGACGTACTTATTTGTTAAATAAGTAAAATTTCATATTTAAGACCTTTCAGCTTACCAAAGTTTAATGAGTCAGGTCAAACATTAAAATATGAATATACACAAAGTGTAATACTGTGAACAGCGCTCGTATTCATTATTTTTTATTTTAATAAGCCCTTGGCGTGTATGTGTCGCCGAAGCTCGCACGTTGCTCCTTATTTATTGACCTATTAGAGATAACATTAAGATCAAGATGCACGGCCAAGGACCTTTGTTATAAAAATGTCTGCTTCATTATTCTTAAAAAAATATTGTGGACATAATGTGGAATTGACATCTAACACATTTACTTTGAAATAAAAATGATATTTATTACTTTTATTAAATTTTATTTTTAGTTACTATCCAAATTATGAAGTGGTATCTAATTTTGTTTGTGAATAGTATATTTTAACAGTTAAAATTTTATTAATTTTAATATTGAATTACGGCAATTAATAAATATGGTCACAATAAAAAACGATTTCCAATTTATTATAATTCGTATATTACGATGTCTTATCCATACAAATACAGTCGTAGTCAAACATATGGCGGTATCCTCTCGTTATAATTTTTCCAAGATTTTTAATCCAAGTAATTTAAATCAATACTCATTATAGCCTTTCAAAGGACCGTCATCACGAAGTTTAACACAGGAACAAAGAACATGTTTTATTATCTGATATTAAAAGTATTTTAAAATTTAACAACGTCTTTGACTTGATAAATAAGAAATGTCGACAAGGTTCTGTAACTAAAATCTTTTATCATATTACTTATACCTTGTTCATATAACTTAACGATAAAGATCAACACTTCGTATTTTGAAGCGAAAAAGGTTGCATATATAATCAGGTCACCTACACAATGCATACACCGTTGCGAATGGTTTTTCTATTTCTTTTAATTATCATTGAAATTCCACATGATTTATATGAACAATTCTTTTTGTAGGCAATATTCGAAGGACTTTGTCCACGTGGAATCGACTACAAATCATCACGAGTTACAAACCTTCAAGAAACGAGCGTACACTACTTTAAAAGGCCGGCGACGCACTTGCGACTTCCTTGTTGCTAATGTCTATGGACGGCGATGATCACTTAACATCAGGTGACCCACCTGTTCGTTTGCCTTCTATGACATATATAAAAAAAACATATGTTTCATTTAAATAATTACTATTTAACACCTTCCTCGATAATTCATATTATGAGTCGAATGTCAGGTATTTTGTAAACATAATAGTATCGTTAATAACATAAAAAGAGCTTAGAGCTGGCCCAAAATAAATGAAATTAGAAAATATATGACTGCAATGATTTCGAAACTAATGACATATATAATTTACTAATTAAATGGATTGTTTATGAGAAGGAACTGTATTCAATTTATTAACGCGTTACATATCCATTTAAAGGAAACTCAATAATTGGTATTGTTATTCAAGACTAGCGGGCCTGTCCCACGCTGATAATAAACCTTGATAAATACCTAAACCTTCCTGAATCAGCTCTATCTACTGGTGAAAACTGCATGAAAATCCGATCAGTAGTTTTTGAGTTTATCGCGAACAGACAGGCAAACGTGGCTTTGTTTTATTATTTGTAATGATATAACTAATGAAGTTTGATATAAACCTCCTATTTATGCTCATAAATGTGTTAGTAAATTCCTGTTCCTAATTCTAAAACGAAAACAGGAAATGATGACACCTTTTCACACTTCATTACAACCTACGCGTGAACATTGTTCCATTATTATTAGTCCTTATATTATAAATGCGAATGTATGTTTGTTTGTTACGCTTTCACACCTTAACTACTCAAGCGATTATCATGATTTTTATGTAGGAGGCAAACGAACAGGCGGATCACCTGATGTTAAGTGATCACCGTCGTCCATAGACATTAGCAACACCAGGGGAGTCGCAAATGCGTTAAGAGCGTGTGTTTCGGGGGAATGGGGATGGGAAGGGAAGAGGAGAGGGGAGTGGAGGGGAGGTGGTCCTCCGGCGCTCTCACTAACCGAGCGAAACGCAACAGTGCAAGCACTGTTACTTCACGTTGATTTTCTGTGGGTCGGATGGTAGTACCCCGGGCGAGCCGACCCACTCATACTGAAACCAGTAATAACCTCAACGTGGGGCTCTATCATTTAAATAAATGTTTCAAGTTCAGTTGATGAAGTCTATAAAAATATATAATAGAGTAAGCAAACCGAAAGTAAGAAGTAAATCGACAAATCAGTCAATTGGGGTGTAAGGGGTGTCGAATAACATGACTTGAGACACCCAAACCAACCTCACCTGCACGTGGTGCACCCTGCTGAATGACGAACGAGGCAATGGCGAAAGCGGGGTGGTAGGGTATTACAGCCTGACTGGATCGCAACCACCATGTACATGGCGAAAAAGCCCGTCATAGTGATTCGCTTCGCGGGTCGCGTTTCGGGATCAGCCTGTGCATATCCGGTTTTACGCAGGTCGGCATGACAGCGGCGACCGACGATGGATAGTGTGTCACCCGGTGATCGCCATTGTTTTTGGATTGTACTGTGCTCACGATCAGGCACAGTGCAGACATTTTGCCGTGCAACAATTTTAAAACAAATCTAATCTTCGTTTCAAAATTTTATATCAGCTATAATAATAAAAATGTAAATACGTTATTATAAACAATTTCGATACATCTTTACACGTGATCGTAGTAATCAAAGCAGTCCGGTTTTTGCGATTTTTACGTCAATCGTGATTCTGCATCTATAGGTAGGTTCCTGCTTACTGACGTATTCATCGTGGGCGGGCTTCAAACATTTACTTTATTAGAGATCTACGCTCCCTCTGATAATTAAGGTATTTATTTTAATAGTCATCTTTGAATGAATTGTTTATATAAAAATGTACGATTAAGTAAATCTGTGTAACAGGGTATTAGAATAAAAACAATAGAATACAATAATTTTTTGAACAATTTACTTAAAGTATTATAAATCATTGTTCTCAATAGAAATATCGTCAATTTTGTTATTTGATTGACAAATGCTTAGTTTATACTACCTACTTTTGGTATAGTAGAATAACAGTGTGTTGCATTATGACTCGCCGTATTCTTAGTACGAAGCCTCGCCGGCAGTTAGCGGTCCAATTCACTATCTTTATATATAAATTTCTTCTATACGTGTGTATGTCACTGAACTCCTCCTAAACGGCTGGACCGATTTTGATGAAATTTTGTGTAGGATCATTTGGACAACTGGACCCGATAGGTGGCGCTGCGGTTGAATTTTAGATTTTTTTTTTATTATCAAGGCAGGACAACGTCCGCTGGGACCGCTAGTATATTATAAAACAAATTCCTCTGCCACGTCTGTCTGTTCGTGATAAACTCAAAAACGACTCAACGGATTCGCATGCGGTTTTCACTAGTAGATAAAATGGTCCATGAGCAAGGTTTAGGCTTATAATTTGTCAAGGTTTTTTTCAGGACGGGACAACGTCAACAATTACATATCACTTACTATACTTTAAATCACAGCAAAGGTATGACTGAATTAAAATAGGCCTTATTTTATTATTGAATTAATATAGCCTTAGGCACTCCATGTTTAATCTACATTTAATTCAAGCTATAATATTTTAGTTTTAAAATCAATTGTCTTATATAAAGGTACTAGCGGGCCCGGCTGACGTTGTCCCGCCCTGATTACCCCCCCGCAGCCCCCCTTGTGGGTGGAATTTCGTAAAATCCGTTCTTAGCTGACCTCTACTCGGCGAAAGGAATATTCCTACCATATTTCAAGTCGCTACGCCTTATGGTTCCAGAGATATCGTGATGAGTCAATATATAGGTGGGAATCTCTAATATATATATAGATATAATAACCAAGCCAAAATGTTGAATGATTTACTGTTACAATAAACAATACTTCTGGAATGGATGGAAGAGCTTCAAACCAATACGTAGTTGAAGTCAGGCTTAAATATAATGTTTTATAGACTGTAACAATAAATGCTTGAGCTTTTTCCTGAAAATAAAAAAGTTAGTCAGGTAATAAAAGTAGCGTAATAAATAACCCAGGAAGTTGTTTTAATTTCTTCTTTACACGGAGTAGATTAGGTACCAGGCGCGATTCACTAAACTTCCTTGTTTTTAATTTTCTTTTAAACATTCAATTCTTTGTTTTGCCTTTCTTTTCTCTGAATACGGAAGCTTTTGCACTTTCAAAACTTATAGTTTTCATTAAAATGTAAGCTCATAATTTAAACATAATGTTTTATATAAGTTTTATTATTAACTAGATTTGGCTCGCGGTTTCGCTCGCATCAATATAACTTTGATATATCCCTCGAGAACTTCATGTCCTTTTCTGTACCACCAAGAACGTGTATATAAAATTTAATTATTGTCGGTTCAGTAGTTAAGGCGTGAAAGCGTTATAAAGATACAAACTCACAATCGCATGTATTATTAGTAAGTATTTTATAATATTCATAATTATTATATATACGGTCATATATGTATATAGAATAGTAATTCACTAAAAAATATTACTTTCTAGTAATCACCCTCTCACAGAAAACCGACGTGGAGTAACAGTATTTGCATTGTTGAGTTGCGGTAGGTCAGTGAGATCGCCAAAGCTCACCTACCTCCCCCTCCCCTACTCTTCCTTCCCTATAGCCCCCTTCAGCAGACACAGACTGGCAATGCACTAGCGACTCCCCTGGTGTTGCTAGTGTCTATGGCCGGTGGTGATCACTTATCATCAAGTGACCCACCTGTTCGTTTGCCTCCTATGACATAAAAACAAAAATTATTGTGAAATAATTATGACATAAAAACAAAAATTATTGTGAAATAATTTTGCCTTATCAAGCAGTGTTAATTTTTAATTTCAACAATATATTCTTTACTTTCAACCATCCAAGACAGAATGTCGGGAATTAATCCTTGATTAACATCTTACTTCACAAATAAATATCTTATTTATTAAAATAAAATTATATTTGCTAACTCATGGTATTGTATTAATATCTGAGACCTGCTTCCTCGATCATGAGAAAATTACCGATCAGTCGACAATCAGAAGTTGTGAGAGCTGCGTCCGCGGCGCACTGCGGGCATTACGAGTGCGGGCCCTGTATAACCTTATCACAACAGTCGACCCATTGTGCAGGTATATTACATTCACAATATTCCATGCACTTCGACAAATACTTGACAGATACAGTAGAGCGATTAGAAAGCTTAGTACTGGTTAAAGGAAAATATGTTTTGTTCTTCTAATATGAGACAGGGTAATATTATCTGTATCCACTTTCAGTATTAACTACATCGCAAATACGTTCATACTACAAAAACGTTTGTAAGAAAATTGTATAATAATATTGTATTATCTGTGTAATTCAATAAATTATGTATTTATAATCGCAGCAAACAGAGTATTAGTGCATATTATACATAGTAGTAACATTGTATTACATAATAAAAAAACAATTCAAATAATACATATAAGAATTAATTCCCAAACAAACAAATTTTGTTATAAGGTATCTATTGCGACGGCCAGCTCACGAATATGATAATATCAAAATTTTTAGTCTGTATGTCCTGATTGTTTGGCTAGATTTAATTTTTGAACAATTTTGATGATATTTTATACACCAGAAATACATATAAGGCATTGAGAAGATGATATACAATAAAATTATCAATAAATCATACAGATAAAAAAAAACTAATTTCAAAATAATGTAAAATTTTAAAGCAATTTTTATGAAATTTTGTAATCGAGAAATGTGTTGAACATTGATTTAATATATGAATTATAATTAAACAAAGTATGTATCATTCAGAATTGATAGGCTATTTGTAATGAATAATCAATCATATTAAAATAAATCCTAAACACCATATCTTCAAGTGATTAAATTTTATATTCGAACAGATCTTGAATCAGAGCTTTTAAATACCAGATTAGGCCCCCTTCGGCAGCAGCTCAAGCCTAGGTCCGTTCCCTCGGCGTGGAGCCCTTGAGTACGCTGCTCGCGCGATACAGTGACACAAAATCTTACATCACTGCGACAACATTACACATGTCACCTCCACACACATGCACGCATACACGCTTACACATGCAAGTGGAAGGGTTTTTTTTCCCCTTATCAAACTGAAATAGTTTAGAATATTATCCGATACGAAATATATATAAGGGTTGTTGAGGTATGTATGTTTGGTACACATATATGTTTCAACAACTCATATATGTATGAATAGTTAGCTTAGCTTAGGTTTGCTCAGATAGGTTGCGAATTGCATGTATCAGGCAACAGCCAAAGCCGAGGTGTGCCGCGCACCCTTGAGCTAGTTGTTAAAATAAAATCGGCTGAATGCCTTAAGCGCTCGCCTTAGTAGTCCGGTGAAGCTGTTAAGACCTTGCTTGGTCAATAGCGTAGTCAGTTTGAAAAAAAAGCTTCTAAAACATAATAAAGAGTCGACGTAATAATTAACACGTGTAAATATTTCATCACATTGTATATATTAGTGCTGACATAATAGCTTAATGTATTGTGAAATTTTACTGTAGGAGACAGCAGTTGAGGAGACACCTTATTTTTATTACGATAACGGCCAGTTTGAGCAATATACAATATAGGACCCCGCAAATCATTAAAAACCAAGTTTCAGGAATTCGGTATCTTAACCATGCCGTTCCAATACATTCTCGATAGTTTATATGTATGTCCGCAAAAACTTTAAGAATGTGGATTTTGTAAAAGACCGGCATGATCAAATACTACAAAACTATGACAAACTGGTCGTCCATCTTTCAGACTCCAGTAACTTCCGTATTAAGCAGATTTTGGTGTCAAAGGCTAATAGAGTTGATCAATATATGAACGTTGGTGATGTCTGTGCATCCACTAAAAACGATTGTCACCTGTAATGTATTTTAAGTACCCCCTCACTTCCCCCTCCTCCCACTTTCCCAATCGCTCTCCCCCAAACACAGGCTGGTAACGCACTGGCGACTCCCTCGGTGTTGCTAGTGCTATGGACGGCGATTATCACTTACCATCATGTGACCCGCCTGTTCGTTTGCCACTATAATATAAAAAATAAAAAAATATTTTTGATTTTAATTTATTCGTTTTATTATAGCTTAACTGAACATCACAGGAAATAATAAAAAAGGCGAAGCGTCCAGCTAATGGTATTATTTAACAATTAATACACATATGATATTATATTATAAAAATGATTCATCTCTATTTCTCTACAGCGGAGATTATGATACATAAAAATATATATATAAAATATGGACAATTATTGTGTCGATTCTCGGGCTCCTTTGTGAGTATGTCATAAAATCTGATCCTGGAATAGTTTGCGAGTGCAATTAAGCTGTAAAACTTAGTGGATTGTACTGTCTTAATGAAATATTCCACTTTGATTATTAATCTTGAACGTTTATTACACTGCAATATAATGAAGATAAAATAAATTTGCTGTTTGGTCTTCATTTATAATATTTACTACAGCTTTAAATTACGTTATCGTATAATATGGCCTTTATATTCTTTATTTTCGGAGTGTCTGTATCTATTAATAAATCCGTAGTTATGTATGTGTACTTAAGTGTTTTGTTATAAACTTTGTAATAGACATAAGTTCTAAACCATTTTGAATGTAAGCGGTTTTAATTAAATTTTGATTACGGGAAGTTTATGTCATTCCGAATGTGATGGGCTATAAAAATTATCAATAATAATTTTAGATTTTGTAAAAAACTGTATAGATATACCTACAAATATATGTTGTATAAATATCATGTATGATTTTTTTACATTCGAGCATTGGTTTCGTATAAGAATTATCAATATTACTTTCAGAAATAGTGAAAAAAGATTTAAAAAAAAGTAAAAATAGTTAATAACATTAAAAAAGCCTTAAACAAATTGTGTTATATTGATTAATAATTTTAATGAATCTTAACCGATTTTATGTCCAGCATAATCAATGTCAATTTTGTTTTCGGTATGGCCTCTGCCTATGTTTGCAATTTCGCCAATGTCAAGTGTGACAAATAGACATTATAAAATTAATTGCCAAATATTCAGTGTAACAACGTAGAATAACCTAAAATAGCAACATGTTAACAAAAATAAATCACCAAAGGGGATAGGTACTACGATGTGACTACCACAGAGATTATATATAATAAAATACAGCAATAGTTCAATAAACTAATATGGGGAAACGCAGGCGAACAGTAGGTTTTATAATATCTAGTTATAATAAGTAGGTTTACCAACTGTAAGCTCAATATGAAGGTGTATATAACAGAAGTAGCATAAGTTACTAGAATATATGAGTACTTCTCAGAAAGGCGAATTTCTTGTATTTTTTATGTAATACAAACAACTTGCGACATCTGCATTTGATAGACACAAAACGAAGAAGTGCGAGAGTGGGATAGTTGGGCACTATCTGACTAATTCGTGACCATCATACACATATAATAATACAATAACTTCGTTTTCTTAGTATCTACAATTCGCTATAGTTACGTTGAGGTAGTTTTATAAGTTGTTCCTAATTCCTAAGCGAAACGATCCCTGTGGATCAGTCACAATAGTGGGACACAAAAAAGGAGACTTTAAATGACAAGTTTTAAATAACACATCCAAGGCAGTCAGTCTTAGAACAAATATAATACCAAATGGACTCGAGTTTTTCGGCGCGATCTTAATATTTTATGTAGTGGTTCTTATATTTTATTCATAATATAATGTCATTTGGCTCTATATTTTGTATATAATATTGGCATTTTACGTAATAGTTCGGTTATTGTGCATAAGTGAAGTGGAAGGAGTTTAATATCACGGAGCATGAACTCTGAGATGCCACAAAAACTGCCCGGAAAGTTCTAACAAGGGGGCCACCATCTTGTTACAGGATTAAAAATGGAATTATCGCAATACACTTGTAAATTATAATCTGCTCGATAATGGCAATGCAATGCTGAAAAATTGGTTGCCAAAAATAAAATAAATAAAATGTTGGATTGCTCCATCTAAAACAGAATAGTGGGATGGCAATAAATAAAAAATAGTCCGTGGAGTCCCTCCTCGCGGAAGAAGTGAAACTTCGTTATGTGGAGATGAAAATAGGAAGGGATAGAAATTGATTTTTAGTGAAATCATATTGTTTCTTTAAGACAAACTTTATTAACATTGTTTAGAATTCACAATTGATCGCATCTTTTAATTATCATTTTCGAGTGCAGAAATATACAAATCCGTAACATTTACAATGGTATTATGATAACTAAATTAAGATACGAAATGTTTGATTATTTTTCTCGTTCTGTCTCTTTCTAGTCCCCCTCGCCACGAGCGTTGAACGTTTAACGCAACCTTGTTGGAAGTCGCATTAGAAGTTTCACTTCAATACTATATAAAAATACAAATTCGTTTATTCTTAAACGGAATCAAACAAAGACTTTAGCTACGTCTTTAGCCATAAAACATGTCATTGACACACAATTAACTAATTATTTCTCAAATGATGAGCATGACAAACACGGACATTATTCAAATGACATACCAGAGAAAACAGACGCTTTGAATTATTGAAATGTAATATTAATAAATTTTCCAAAGGAACTCGGTCGCGTATGTTTAATGTATGACGAGGTAACATGACATGTCCCCCGGCTAATTAATATAAGCACTGTGCAGGAGTTAATTAATTGTCGGCTACCGATGTAGCGCGCATGAAACATTTATATAATTCATAACAGAGCTAATTATGAAACATGGACGCGTCTGTGGTTTGCGCCACCCGCAGGGCTCGCTCGCTCGCTCGGTGTACTTTCTGCACTTAAGCAAAAACTTATAACCGCAAAGGGATTACATACTTCTTTAGCAAATTACTCGTGTAAAACTGTCTAACAGAATTCTTATCACGTATGTAACAACATTGTACATTAAACCTAAGTTTAATATGAAAAAGTGCAAGTTTAATCGTGAAGGCGAATTTTATTACACTTTATCTACATTGCGATACGCCTATTTCAATTCCCATTAGAAAAAAATATTTAATAGAAGCCACCGCGACTTCACACGCTTTAATCTATATTAATAAATCAGTAGTTCTACTTATACATTTTTTTTATATTTTCTGACGGATGTCTATTATAGAAATTGCGACTGATCACGGACGTCATGTTATAAAAATATTGTTCCTTTCTCTGTATTTTTAGAAATACTAAAGGGCACTTTTTAAAATCGAATGTGATGAAGTTCTATACCTGAGGAATGTATTCTTTATAAAAATGTATATACGGTAAGTATATGCCAATAATTATACGGCATAAAATGTAGCAATAAAATTTTATATTTTGATAAATGGAAATTTTTCATTCTTAATAGATTTTAAATGAAACTTAATATTTGTTTGGGAAACGGGAAACAATACGACGTTAACTTATAATAAGCTTGTACAGATAAAAATCAAACAGAAAACCGTTCAACGTAGCTATGAATGAAGATCTAGAAAGAGCACTGGAAAAACGAGCATATAAATTTGTTAAAAATAATTCTTATTAGTGTTGATATAACGTTCAAAAGCGATATGATAGGTTATATTAGGTAGTTAAAAAGGTTTAGATTGTCGCGATCGAATCCTGTGATTCCGATGCATTGTAGTACTCAGTAGTACTCAGATTTGTCCATTATCAATGAAATATATATCTATGGTTGTATAATATTATGATAGAAGGTTATATTTTTATTCTTTATAAATTTGTTTAATAAAACTCTGTGGGCCCATACCAACATCAACAACGTTGTACAGTTTTGTTTCTGATCTTTACCTATAAAATATTAACGCATTGCAAAAGTCTCGTGCACCGGCAGCGTCCGTACCCGCGACTAGCGCGCCCCCCCACCCCTACCGGGCCCCTCAGGCCCCGTGGGCTCCTAAACCCGCGTCCCAGCACACTCCCAAACCTCCGGCGGCTAATCCTTCACAGGATCACCCCGCATACTCCTTTTCCCTGTCGAGTATTGACTATACAGCTCAACTACTCATCTTCCACGAGATCTCGGAGATCTCGGCGTACGAAGAGTGCTCTCGTAACCCGCTACTAGGTGCCGTCACGGCAATCCATAGATTTCCAGCCATCGCGGCTACACTACAACGGCTCGCGCGCGCAGCTGTTAAAAAATAAATAACTCAAATAAGATAGAGTAAATCGCGTATTTACGTCTATCTTCCCCTAAAAATAACCGTCAAACAATAATAATAATTTTTGTTATGTCTATTTTTAGACTTCGGTGCCGTCACCGTTAGTAAATTTAAATTCAATCTTATAAAATGCGTGTTGCGCCCACGCTTTTGTAATCGATCCCTATTAGCTCCCGCACACTTCGCGGTTCTCAATAATATCTCGAGCCTAGGTCGTCCCCGCGCGGAGCCCTCTTGATATTATTTTCGCGATACAGTGACTCACCTACATCACTTGAACACACATATGAGATTATCTCTCTCACACACGTGCACATATATACACATTGTGGGAGGGTTTACTTTTTTTTCGAACTGAATCGAATAGTTTAGTTCGTTTCATTTCCGATATACACGTATTCATTGGTGAATCATGCAATTTTCATTGCATAATTCACAAATGCATATATGTATGAATAGCTTAGTATAGTTTAGCTAGGACAGACGCGTCTTTTTCGGTAACAGCCCAAGCCGAGGTGTGCGTGCACCCTTGTGTATGTTACCCAAAACCAAAATCGGCTGAGTGCCCTAAGCGCTCGGCCTTAGTAGTCCGGTGAAGCTGTAAAGACCTTGCCAGGCCAATAGCATAGTCAGTTCGAAAAAAAAAAAAGCAAAAGTAACATAGCATTAAGATTCTCGCGTCCAAGAGAAGTATTTAATTTTTAATATTGCCCTATAATATTCCTATTAAATTAATATTAAATAGTGTTAAAAGTTGCAAGACTATACTCATCTTTCGGTCCTAGCTTTTCAGAGATCATTCACTATCGGCATATTGAATTCAATATCTAGTCGAAAATGTAAAATTTATACCCAAATCCAATCAAATTTATAACCCATATTGTAATTGCATATATCCGAATTTAAGTTTGATAAATTATATAAGATAGAAAGATAAGTAGATAGATAGATAAGTAGATAGATAGATAGCTAGATAAGTAGATAGATATATAGATACGTAGATAGATGGATAGAGAAGTTAGATAAGTCCGAGTCTCAATAAGTTGCTTGTTATGATGTTGCAAATCAAAGACCATCGAATCAACTTTTCATATCATTCGACTACTACTACTGCTTACGCTTATCTGCTGTTAATATATATTATATAAATGACAGAAGTAAAGGTAAGACAAAGACAAAATCATAACAAAACTTATTTTTAAGGTTTTACTTAAACATATCAACGCTCTGGAACAATCTAGATATTTCTAGGACTTTTTATTTGTTTGTCAATAGTAATCGCTGAAATGTTTGCCACGCTAGTTTCTTTCACGGAAATAACAATTGGAGTGCGATATAATATCACTATTTTGTTAGCAGGTAAGTATTTGCAAAATGGAAAATACTTGAATAATGTTATCGTAAAGCATTTTAGAAAAAGATTTTGAGATACACGAAATTTATATGTTAAATTTTTATTTGGAACTCATTTCTCTCGTAAAACATAATTTTACAAAGTTGTAACATGCCTATATATATGATGAATATTGTTTTTTTTTTCTCGAACTGACTATGCTATTAGCATTGCGGCCTTGACAGCTTCACGAGACTACAGATGAATATTAAATTTGAACTAATTACCGCCGAAAGCTCATTTCTTTGTTTAAGAGTGTCTGTAACAATTTCAATATGTGTTATTTATTTTTTATCAACTCTCTACTGCATGAAATATTTAAGATAGCAATTATTTTTACAATATATCAAACAATCACTTTTATAACTTCAATGTTAAGATGACGCAATAAAAGCGCAGCTAATTTTGCGAGACTTGAGTTGATTTTCTTACATCTAAAGAACCGGAACCATAAAATTTCGTCGTAGTAACACAAGAAGCTCGAAGCCATCTGCAACATTGGCACGTATATGGAACTCGTTAAATATTTATCAACGAATTAGTATGACTAAACTTACGAAATCAATTAACTCATTTTTTGCAAGCAACAGGTTTCATTGGACGCTAACGTTACAGGATTTGTCGTGCCAATCGAAAGTCGATAAATTAAGGCCGTGTTAATATAATGCCTTGTAAACTAGTCATTGAATCTTCGTTTATGAAATAATTTGCATGATAAAAATCTTCCACTTTTACGATCATAAATAACAGATGATACGATCTATAATTTACTGTAAAGCTTTTGAATCGCATACTATTCTTCACATATTTACTGTGTAAGGTTGTTAATTATCAACTGAAATATATTTATAACAGTAATTTGTAACTCGTAAATCTCTCAATAGATAGAATAGACACAAGCTTAACTTAATATTCTATGATTATTTGCGATATCAGAAGTATATAAATCTGCAGTTCTGTATTTTTCCGTCAAAGATATTATGAGAACATTACTCGAGCATCGAGGTTTCTCCACGCTATATTAATTTGTCACCAACTAATATTATTGTTAATTAATTCATTGAAATATTAAATTTGAATTTTAATAAAGAAAACAATTTTTGGTACTTGCGACCATGATTTGAATCACGATCAGAAGACGTCGAATTAATGGCCTTCTAATTAATCATTCAACCAACATGATTTGTTTTTAGTCAATAATTAAAAAAGAAAAACTTTATTTACATAAAAAAATGCGAAAAACAAATATACCAGACTTGACGAGATATTCCTTGTTGCAACATGCTGCTATCTCTCTCAATCTGCGACGCGGTAAAGACAACAACAAGAAATGCTAACTGGTAAAAAAGGTAGCCATATACCAACATAATGCACTACCGAATTATATATCATAAACTAGCGGGCCGGGCAGACGTTGTCCCGCCCTGATTATAAAAAAAATCCCTGACAAATGATATACCAAAACGTTCCTCATTAATCACTTTATCCACTGGTGAAAACCATTAGAAAATCCGTTCAGTAGTTTTTGAGTTTATCGCGAACAGACATACAGACAGACGCAGTAGGGGACTTTGTTTTATACTATGTAATGATAGGCCTATAAAATTGCACGGAGGTATATATCTATCTGTGAAGGATAATCCACAGTGATCATTTTATTTTTTACGTAAGTATTGTTAAAAGCGATAGGTTGCTTGCGAAGTTGTTTTAACTATTACACTATTAAATTTTACTTCATTAAATAATATGTTACCTACATTTCGAACCTCATAAATCAGTATATCATTTTAATGAGTAACGTAAAAGATATCAGAGTACAAATTACACACTACAAAAGTAAAACTAATAAAGTACTGTGACGCAATTTACAAAGGTTCTTTAACTTTTATGTACTATAGGTAAATATAATATAATAGGTCAAAGTGTAAGAAGATGTATCAGATATTTCATGTCTATCTGCCTTGTACACTTGCGAGGCCACATTATATCGTTGTATCCGTGCAAAGTCGAGGCAGATCACTAATTACAGACAGACCGAAATATTCAAAATACTTCAGAAGGAATATGGTAAATGGTCAGTTCGATGTATGAGAGACTAAGTCGAGAGAGACTGACTCTGAAGTGCAGCTTGCAGAACAAATCCAAGTATAGTGGCTTAGCGATAAATTTTCATGTATATAAGGGTAAACGCGCAGGCTTTACAAAATACCCTAGAACTGTTCTACAGTTTTTTGATTGATGAAGGCGTTATTTTACGGAATTCCATCATTAAATATGACTTGACGTTTCCACTTGGAATTGATTCACTGTTACTGCAACAGAGAGCGTTTGTGAAACAATAAAAAGTAATCAACGACAATTTGTTGATCCCGACGTAGGCGGATGGTTGAAAAGTGTGTATCTGTAAAATATAAAATCATAGAAAAGTAATAAAATATATAAGAATATTAAAAAAATATATAATCAATTAAAGCATGTTGCAGATTGACGTATAACGACTACAATCGATTACACGTTGGTTCGTGCCGCATCTCAAATTTTCATGGTTCAAATCTATGGTTACATTATGATATTTCCTTAAACTGATAGCTCAGGCTCGAAAGATATGAACTATTATTACCTATATTTAAAATTTAGTAGATTTAGTATGTCGCGTTTTACTTCTCTAATATATTTTAAATGGCAGAATAAACTTTATTATTCTAATTTAAAATATAACGTACAAAACAAAAAAATGTCTTTTGTTTCAGATATTTATTAATTTAATAAAATATTGTTATGATAATAAGTTATAACGGAACGTCGCGTACAATTTCTTGAAATCTTTTTTTTTTTTTGTGCAGAATAACCAATGTTGCATATATTGTTTAAGATCCAATTGTTTTAGTTATGAATATTTTATAAGTTATACTATACATTCGATATTTTAAATACTTATTTCAATGTATTGTTTATATTCGGTTCGAATAATTTCACAGCGTCCATGGTCACGAAGTGAACTCATTGCAGTATCTTTCAATGAGTAATAAGAATAAATCAGCTATATTCGTTTGTTTCTCTTTCGTTGCTTTTAGACTTTGAAGTTGTTCTTATACTGTGGTAATGTAGACTATATTCTTATAGTATGAAGTGTCAAACTCATTTTTTTTTTCATTCATTTATTTACGTATATGACAACAAGTGCCCAATTTAAAAATATAAACAAAATACTAAGCTACTTAATCAAAATAAGAAATTAAATGTAATAGAATATTGAGTGAAGTTAATTTAAAAAAAATCAATATCCAGTGGTTCAAATAAGGACTATCGTATATATCTACGAGTGCTTTCACTAAGACTGTCGCGAAGTCTGCCATGGATGGATGCCACTCTCTGACACATGATCGCATAAAAATCATTAACCCGAGCATATGCAAACATCCCAGCAGCGTTACAGAATTATTTCGTTTTTAGAACGTGTTAAGTTAAATTACGCAAAAATGTATATCAAATAAACTATTCTTAACTTTCTGTACATACTCATAATGGTGTCGGCGAGAAGGCAACAGGCGTGCGTGAATGAAGACGTGCAATGATTTCCTCCATGTGGAGAAATTTTAAACGCGCCTTACGGATTTAGTAATAACAGTGTTACGTTCGGGTATCATTTCGAAATTTAGAAACCGTAACACTAGCAAAAACGATAGACGCGTGCCTGCTCATTTTATAATACTTTATACAAACATCACGTAGATTGTCGAATTTCGGGCTTTTAAAGTGACAAATAGAAATTATTCATTTTTTTTTATTCTTCACAACGAATTCTTTTTTCGAACGTTTCGCGTTTTTGTCGGTAAACAATAGTAAATAGAATGGCTACGATTAAATACTTTGTAGCCAATAGATATTTTATACAAAATTTGCATAAGTTGAAATATAACTAATCTTACTTACTAATCTAAGATGAGAGT
This sequence comes from Antheraea pernyi, assembly GCA_015888305.1. NCBI lineage: Eukaryota > Metazoa > Arthropoda > Insecta > Lepidoptera > Saturniidae > Antheraea > Antheraea pernyi. Next base: position 48,824 of record MU159257.1, on the reverse strand, counting down.
AATTAACAAAATGTAATAAAATAGTTATTATTTTATTTTATTCGTAAAACAAATAACTCTACAAATTGAAATTTGTTTCACAACAAAAAATACTAAAATAAATTTAAAGTATACATAGTATAGATAATATTGTTCTAGTTCGAATATCCTAGATCTTTTCTATTTTTACCTATATACTGTTATGGATCTATAAGATACATCTTAATTAATAATTTTTATTTTTAACTGTTTCATTTCAGTAGAGTACTGTTTATTATGAGTCGAAAAAAATCTAAAATATTTGAAAGTTATAATTGAAATGTAAAAGATACAATAAAAAATAGATTACTGTAAAATTCAGTTTGCAGAAATATTATACATTTCTAATATTACATGTTTCACGGCTGACTACATTGAAATCATATACCAGCCCTAAAAGAACACCCACTTATGAAGAGAAATTTATTTACGATTTGCAAGTATAGTGCACTAACATAAAAAGTGCATGAACCCACGGATTAAACATTGGCAGTATTATATAAATTTAATACTGTACTTTATTGTTGGATATAAAATAACTTATAAAAGTATGAGCTCCGTAAGAACATGTAGTGTACAAACACCAGTCAAAACTAACTCCCCTTACGGCGGCGTAGATGGAAATTTCCAAGTTCTTGTACAAGTTTTGCATAGTGACCGGTGTCTAGTAGACACCTTACATCAAAACAAGTGAGGTTGCACTAAAGGAGGGTTGAGGGGCTGGTTGCGGGGCGGAGGTTGTGGGGCGGGCCGGGGGCGTACAGTCACAGGCTGCAGTATGCAGCCCGCCGTTCGACTCGGCCGAATGCCCTGCCTAGCTGCACTCTGAACTGAGATCTGCGGTCTATAACCTGAAGAAACTCATCGTTATCACAAATGCATGTCACTATTATTTCACTTATAAAAAATCATTATCATATTTTTAAGTTTTAATTTACCTTACAATCTAGTCCCACAACTAACTCACGCGAGTTTTTCTAAACAATTGCATTGCACCCAAATAAACAATGTTTTCAAATTCTTATGTCCTCTATACAGTAATAAGCATGTAATATAAATTGTAATTTATTATATTACAAAGTAAATAAAAAAGCAGTATAAATAACTATAAAAATATAAATATAAAAAACTATACACAGTTACCAAAGGACGATTGTGGTCGCAGTATTGTAGATACACGTACCGCCATCTATCGACCGATAGCAAGATTTAACTTCGCTTTAAAGTTACGTTTACTCTAGTTTTTTAAAACGAAAACACAAGACATACAAATACATTATTATATTGCTCTAAGTATGTAGATACTGTAATTTTACATTTGTATTTTTATATATATAGGACGTGAACTGGATTTTCTTTTAATCGTAATGAGATGAGTGAATTGTGAAGATTTGTTAGGTTTTTATACTCAATGCATTCATGTGTCTAACAGATATACAATTAAAAGGTAATTAATATTTTCTATAATTTAATAATGTAAAAGAATCTATACTATATTATAAAGAGGTTAAAGTTTGTGAGGGGGTAATATCTAGATCTACTAATCCGATTTTGAAAATTCTTTACCAATTTATTTGTGTAATACCACGTTATTTGTGAGTGTCATAGGCTATATATGAACCCGAAAAATGAAAATACTTTTTTATGGTAGTCGGATTTGCAAAGTAAGTTGGAGAAAAAACGGTCAAATGAAAACGTTTCTTACGAACGCTGCCTTAACGATGAGAGATATGTGATTTAGTTCTAGAGAATAGCTGTAGAGCTTGATAATGCCTACAAAAAAGTCACGGACAGCATATGTCTAAGTTCTATATTTAAGTCACAAAAAGTAGTTTTTATTATATTTAAAAAATAATTTAAATCGTTAAGTAATGTTTGTTGGTCATATTAGCAACAACAATTGTGAATTCTTATAAAAATAAGTTAAAAAAATTATTTACCGCCCAACGAAGTGGGCACGGGTCAACTAGTTAAACTATAAACAAAGTAGACGAGGTGTATTCTTTATATTGTAGCCTCATATATTTCCATGCTTCTTCCGGGGTAACTTTAAATTAAAGAACAATTAAACAACAATGACGCCATTATCGTCTATAGGTAGGTTACAATTTAAAACATTATCAGAATTTAATCCTGACGGAAACTGCACAAAAACTGCATTATTATAATTTAATTCAGTCGGAGTGCATTTTGTTTACAACTATGAGGACGCGCATTACAATTTGTAATTGTAACATCCACGGATACAAATGTAATTTACATGCAAATGTTTCAACATTATTACTAAAATGTACATCCTGTCGCGGTGCGATCGATTTGCATATTTTTAATAAATATCAGGAAAAATAACAAAAGCGGCACTTCACAAAACGGACGACAGACTATTGTCAGGATATCCGGAGCAGAAGTAAATTATTCATAAAATTTAATCACCACGTCCTCATAATGCATTCGATGAATATTGTTATGAATACGATAGGTAAAATAGCATATCGTCATGACTGTTGTTAATTAATTCTAATTAGTTGTGGTCCAGTGGTCGAAACTCTACCATGTTTATTATTATTATAGACTAACTTATATTTACGGCTCCGCTCATATTAATTTAGCCTCACAGTTTATTTTTCTTGGCCCAAAATAACCTATCTTCTTTTGGTCCCTTACTTCTACCGGTGGTAGCTTTGACGTTCATAAGCCCCTTCTCAGGGCCTAAATTGAATAACGTATAGTTTGATTTCATTTGATTATCTATACCTCTGATAACATGTATGCAAAATTACATGATGGTCGGTTAGATAGTTAAGGTGTGAAAGCGTGATAAACAAACTCACTGTCGCATTTATAATACTAGCGACGAATAGAAACAGAAAAATACTTTGACGGTAAGAGCTAACTGGAGTTTTCCGCGATATATTAGTCTTTCATGTAGTGGCTTTTACATTTTATTCATAATCTTGTGTCATTTGACCACACGTCTTGTAATATTTGTGTCGACTTACGTAATATAGTATAGGACAGGGAATAATACCACGGACCATGAATTCGAAGATGACAATCAGTAATGAGTGACTTTTATGGTGGTAGAGCCACGCTGAAACTATTACTGGTTTTAGCATGAATGGGTCGGCTCGCCCGGGGTAGTACCACCCTCTCATAGAAAACCGACGTGAATTAACAGTGCTTGCATTGTTGCGTTTTGTTCGGTCAGTAAGAGTGCCGGAGGCCCATCTCCTTTCCCTTTCTCCTTTCCGTACCCCTCCCCCATACTGAGACTGGCAACGCACTTGCGACTCCTCTGGTGTTGTCAGTGTCCATGTACGGTGGTGATCACTTAACAGCAGGTGACGCACATGTTCGTTTGCCACATAGGACATAAAAAAAACCACACCACATTACCATAAGTAAAAATCTTACTCTTCGGATTTACAGTACTTATTACATAAATCAACAACACAAAGAACTAAGACAATGAATAGACAAATGTTCTATGCAGTAAAGAAGTATAAGATATATACAGGCTACTCCTCTATGTAAGCTTACTGAACCGTGAACGGGTATGATAACCACCTAATTTTAATGAAAATGTTTCTTTAAAAGGCAATGTCAAGTCTTCATTACTCATTCATACACAATGATAAGATAATAACTAAAACAAATTCATTACTTACTCACACAATATAACCACAAGTTCACGGTTATGTAAATTACGACAAAACGTATGTTCGTTTCTGAAGCGTAAAACGCTATCTATTCAGCTATTAATTTCGAAGACGCGACAATGCCCGTGTTTAGATATTTAATGTATGGAAATATAGCATTAGGATAGTGACAAAGTATGTTGCCAGAACAAACGGAATAGATAATATCGCGACTCATCACCTGAACGGAAGCGAGACGGTGTCGGCCGACACAAAAACTACATTAGTAACTTAATTATAATTAGGTACAATACGAAACAGTGTTCCAATTCTATACGTTAATTTATTATATATTTAGCATGTAATAAATATTTTTATGTTATTCTTAGAAATTCTCCGAAGTCGGTATTAAAAATTACACATGCGAAGGTGTTATTATGTAGGCAGGTAACGAAAGAACTGAATAAGCAGACCTCGTCCAGATGTTTCAACGCCAAATTATTTCTTGAACAGTAAATCTTATTTGAAATAAAGTATTCGTGTATTATAAACATCTGAGTTTGAATAAACATACATACAGGTAAATCAGAATGGTAAATGACTAACTGTAATATAAATATCTGAAATAGTAAAACTAGCAACGCTCGTTCGAATCAAACAATCTTTCAGCCGCTTACACAAAGCTTAGAATTTTAAAATGAATCCGGTGTAGATCGTAAAATATTCGATAAACAGGGCATGTATGTTTGCTTTCGCCGAGTTTAACATTGCTATTAAACAGTCGTGAAATGGACAGAAATAATCGGGTCGATCCGTTATATCGCATCATTCGTATGACGCTAGCGTTCGTAGACAGCAAATTCACTCTCGGCTCATTGCTATGCCACTCTATTAGTCGCACTTTCTCATAAGGGTCAATACTTTACCTGATTCTCAGTTATCATCTATAGCATTGTCTGTAAAAAAATAATAACAATTTGTAAGACGTGTTGCTATGTATTCTGTTTTAACTGGGTGGTCAACATATTTGGACGTTGTAAATTTCACTCCAGTTAGGGTAGAGACATTGATATGTACCCATACGCTGCGTTCTGTTATGTTTTTGTAAACTGTGGCGTGCGCCTGCTCACCGCACTATACCGATCGCAGTGATGCTGGTTAAAACCATTTATCGTCGATCACTCTATTCAACCACAATACTTTGAACTAGATATTTCATTTCCAATATATATATATACAAATAAACTTAAAATATGCTTTGTCAATCCGAGCTAATCTCCGAAATGGCTTATCTGATTTTCACAAGACATTTATTAAACCAATAAAAAGCTAAGCAGTACTTAAAAATATTAACAAAGCTAACTATAATTTGGTAAATGTGTTATAGCCGTAAATAGTAATGACAATATTACAATTACAAACTATACGATTTATCCGAACAAATCACGTAAATAGTTAGTTCTTATGTAACAAACTACTACGTTTACTACAACGAAGTCGCACGCACCAACTAGACTAAATTAAAATACAAAACAATGTTTTCTTCTGAATAAACGCCATTATAATTACAAGTATTCTTATTCCAGCAAATAAAATAAATTTTAATATCGTATCGAATTTTATGTACTATTTTATTAATTTTATAACCCCTTTACGGCAATGTTAAAAAACTATGTTTATACACATATTCACGGTAATTTTTTTTAATATATTTTTAGGTAACCTATTAAGTAATATAGTAGTGAACGATTTAATAATTCGATTAAGCTACATGTAAGCGTCATCCAGGTAGAAAGATGGCAATGGGGCGACGCAACACGACGCACGAGGTCCAGTGGTCATGGCCTCCCGCAGAGTTGTCCTGGCTGCGCAACTTTTTACACGCAAATGCTCGGCTCGTGTCTTTTTCGCTCTTTCCGAATCGGAATTCGTCGAGGGATCGCCGCTGCCGGTGGCAGACGTCTTGTGACATGTCAACGACAATACGTGTGATGCTTACGAGCCAATTAACCAGTCACTGAATCCGCCACACGAGCGGAATCTCCTCATCGCACCCAACAATGTTTCTCAGGGGACTTGTCTTTATTGAGAGAATAACCGTGAAAATACTTCGACACATAGATTGTTAATTGTGCGCGTTAATTGCCCGTTTCACTCGAAAAGAACTGGTATTTTATGTATAAAAGGCTCTTTTTGGTAGTCGTCAGGATCTGCTGTTTTATGAATGAAAACAGGTTATATTTGAAATACTTTACCAAGGCAATAAAACGAGTCGATTCACAATTACGTAGAGATAATTAAAGTCGTGTGTCAATGTTAACTAAAACTGATGTCACAATGATATCCACTGCGATACAACGCTTCTTTGCAAAGTAACCGGTAATTAATTGAATTACAAGGAAAGATTTCGACAATATCTAACTCCGGTTAATATTCTAATAAGTGACATCATATAAGCAGTAGTTATGTATAAATAATAGTTGTAATCAGGTGGTGTTTGGTATTAAAAAAAGGTGAACTATGCATAATTATCAGGGTAGCCATATTGTATATTCAAATGTGAATAATCTTATCAAGCAAAAGGGTTGTAATTAATACAAAACACAGATTTTTAATACACATTATAAATTACCAAAAAAGTGGAACGAAAAATAATATGTTGTAAAGATATGTTCATCTGCGTTGAAAAAACAAAATTATGTCATATGATAACAATATTATTATTACTTTTGGCTGGCCACAACTTTATACATCGCGCAAAATTTTATTTAAAGATTTCATAGGTTTCAGCGATTGCCTACAATCTCGTCAAATATTAATCGATCTCGTGAACTATATAAACCTAGAGCAAGAGTAGCTATATGTATTGCAACACACCAATAGGTGTTTGATGCCAGATCTTTAAGCTAAAGCGTGGTAGCGAGTCACATGGACATTAGATTTTTTTTGCCTTTAACGAAAACCTGGCTCATTGCCGCTTATGAACCATTTTGGTTCTAACCTACACGATGTCCAATCACGCTACAACTGTGCAAATTATCACTTTCCTACTTTTCATATATTGTTGAAAAAAACAAACATCGATACTATTACAACTATACTTTGGTATATGTATATCTTTTATTAGAATATTATAACGTTTATTAGTTAAACTATCTTCTGCCCGCGACTTCGTTCGCGTGGAATAGTTACTTTCCACTAACGCTAACACGTAGTGGAAGCTCTCAAAAGGAAAAAAAACGATTTTGAAACATTCTTCATTGATGCTCCGCTCCTATTGGTCTTAGCGTGATTATTTTTATATAGGAGGCAAACGAACAGGTGGGTCAGCTGATGTTAAGTGATCACCAACGTCCATAAACACCAGCTACACCAGACGTGTCGAAAGTACGTTGCCAGCCTGTATTGGTGGAGAAGGGGAAGGGGGAGGGAGGGAAGAGAGGGGGAGATGGGCCTCCGACGTTCTTACTGACCGAACGGAACGCAACAATGCAAGCACTGTTACTTCACGTCGGTTTTCTGTGGGTCGGGTGGTAGTACCCCGGGCGAGCTGACCTATTCATGCTGAAACCAGTTATAGCTTCAGCGTGACTCTACCACCTATGGAATATGATATATAGCTTATAGCCATAAATGAGCTGCCGAGCAATCAATCAAACAAATAAACAAACCCTCCAGTTTTATAATATTAGTATATATAAGCATACATATTCGAATAATCGAGAATTAAAGTACATTAAATTATATAAACTAAAATACGAAACGTATTACTTTCTCTTAAATGGTGTTAAATAATTGAACATTGTAAACAGTTGGTATATAATCGTATAATACGGTGACAATTATGGAAAAGGCGAACGAAGGTGTCGATGGAAACGACGCGGGAGTCGGGAGCAAACTACACGTGTTACTGACTCGCAACTACGTGCATAATGTATGACTCAGGGCTATCCACTGCTACCTAAGTACTCGAATGACTCATTGAACTATATAAAATTTACTCTAATCGCGATGGTAGCATATTTATCTAGTTCAGCAGTGCATCAACTTTTATACCGTTCAACAAAATGGAAACTGGCACACCTAGATATTTCAGTGTAAAGAGTTTTTGCGCTATTTACTTCGCTAAAAATGTAAAAGTTAAAAGTCTATCAGACTGCTTTATATATATAACTAGCGGGCCCGGCCAACGTTCTCCTTTTTTTTCGCGGGGTAATCCTCTTGGAGATCTGTACCTAGCTGGGTAGCACAGGTGAGAATGCCAGATTTTTACTGACTAAACCCCCTCGGTGTTCTTCTTGTCACCATTTAGTCGGGCGGGCAGGAACGGCCTCTGCAGTGCTTCTACCCGACCCATCAGGTGATGACCCCTCATCGGGGCCCCGACTTGTAGTCTGGAGACGGTAGAATTTGACCCTTTCTGACGAACTGCTAGGAGGCGTACTGACCACTAATGCGCCTTAACCACGTGGGCGTGTGTTAGAATTGCCAGGACGACAAACATGCCCGTGTCCATCGGCCACAGCAGGCCCTCACTACGGCGACAGGAGGTCGTCGCCGACAAGTCGCCGGCGTGTGGCTCGTCGACTGAACTGCCGACGTTGTCCTGCCCTGATTATAAAAAGATCATTGACAAATTATGTACCAAATCTTGCCCATAAATCACTTTATCCATTGGTTTAAACTGAATGAAAATCCATTCAGTAGTTTTTGAATTTATCGCAAACAGACAGACAGACAGACGCGGTAGGGGACTTTATTTTATACTATGTAATAACCATAAACATGTAGTGGTAAAACAAAATACTCACAGGGAGGGTTGATATCAGGCAGGCGGGCGATTATAAAAATTAAGACAAATCATACACCACAACATGACAAACATGTTGTACCGACCCTACTTAGGTGGGATAAGGGTAAAAAGAAGAAGAAGACTTTGCTAATGATCTTGGGAATGTGGCCGAATCAAAGAATTACGCCAAAAATGCACTCAGAGTCCTAGAGAGATTTTGGTGAGGTGAATATTATATTGGGAAATCCTGTGTAATGTGGCTAGAGTATTTTATAAATCTGTTTTCTTAGTCTCTAAAAGTCTAAATGTGAGAAACAAGTTCAATGAAAAAGGAATCCAAGTGACTTACCCTATGAGGCTAGTATAGCCATCAAAGATGTACTGAAGGCTCGTTAAAATAAAGGGAAAAAAATCTCGCCACTAGATGGAGCTACAATACATCAATTTCTATAATCCTTCGACACAGCAATCATGAAAATATATATATATATATATGTAATAATATCAATAGAATTGACGTCTAACTGAATGTATTTACTAGCTTTTACTCGCGGCTTCGCTCGGATTAATATAGATTTAACTTATCCCTCGGGAACAGTATTTTTTCTGGATCAAAGGTACCCTATAACCTTTCCTGTACCTCTAAAAATGTGTATGCAAAGTTTCATGATGATCGGCTGAGTAATTATAGCGTGGAAGCATAACAAACAGACTCGCATTCGCATTTATAACATTATATATAAGTAAGGAGGAGGTGGTAGAGCCATGTTGAAGCTATTACTGGTTTCAGCATGAATGGGTCGGCTCGCCCGCGTTAGTACCCTTTATCTAAGAGATTGGGCATCCTGAATAAAGTGCGACGGTTGTTCACGCCCGGTCAGCTATACTTTCTCTATAAGGCACAGGTTAGGCCGTGCATGGAATACTGTTCGCATCTTTGGGATGGTTCTGCTCAATACCTCCTTGATACAGTAGATAGGTTGCAGCGACGGGCTGTCCGTATTGTGAATGATGCCGACGTTACTAATAACCTTGAACCGCTTTCAGTTGCGAAGAGACATCGCCTCACTGAGCGTCTTTTATCGTCTATATCATGGCGAGTGTTCTGAAGAGCTGTTTGACCTCATTCCATCTTCTCCTTTCCACTATAGAACTACACGGGTGGGTACGCGTCTCCACAGTTTCTCAGTGGCAACCATCCCGGCAAGAACGAGGAAGTTCGAAAGCTCTTATTTTTGTCGTACTGTGAAGATGTGGAATCGTCTCCCAGCCAGTGTGTTCCCTTTCTCTTACGACATGGGGTCCTTCAAACGAGGCGTGAAGAAGCACTTTTGCAGGTCGGCATGACAGCGATGACTGCCATTGCTATTTAACACTGACAGTCACCGTTATTTATAGACTGTACTGTACTTTCCATCAGGTACAGTGCAGAGATTTTGCTGAACCAGTTTAAAAAAAAAAAGTACCACCCGACCCACAGAAAACCGACGTGAAGTAACAGTGTTTGCATTGTTGCGTTTCGTTCGGTCAGTGAGAGCGTCGGAGGCCCATCTCCTCCTCCCTCCTCCCCCTTCCCCCACTCTTCCCTCCCCCAAACACAGACTGGCAACGCACTTGCAACTCCCCTGGTGCTGCTAGTGTCTATGGACGGTGGTGATCACTTACCATCCGGTGACCCGTCTGTTCATTTGCATCCTATGATATAAAAAAAAGAAATCTTTTGTAATAATATTGTCTTAAAACTCTAGTAACTCAGTTTATGTCTATATTTGTTGAGCAGACAATATCGCCCAAAATACATATTATATACGCATTTGGTTGTAGAAACCAGTTATAGAAACTCGAACTAAACACAAATAAAGACATTTTTGACTTATGAAACAAAGTTCGTAAAAATCACAAATCTTTTCAATATCAGTTTAAAACTTTAATTAACAGCTTAAGATATTAGGAGTATATGAATTAAATTAATTTAAACGATTTGTACATTTTCAAATTATATATTTATATCATATTTTAAATTCAAGTTATGATTAAGAAAATAGGATATATGAAAAAATACATATTGTTTAGTCAAATATGTGAATAAGAGAAATAATAAAAATACAGCTGTTAAAATCTCAGAAAGTGGTAGCCCTTGGAATAACAGAAAGAGAAGCCGCTTGCCTTTCCATTGAATCAAATTCATATATTTTGAGATTCAGTCGCCAATTTTATGTGTACAGTTAGTAAAAGAATGTTTAAAAACTAATAAATATTTACAGATGATCGTATTGCCACGTCGGGAAGAGACACCGCACCGACATAACTTCGACACTCAAAAAGGTAATTAAGGAAGTCCACAATTAGTTACATTTACTTTAATTTAGTTAATAAAATTCCGACATGTAATTCTGATGTACTCAATAATTATTGTACAAATGTTTAAGTATGCAAAGGCATGAATGCGGATGAAAGAATTTGAACTAAATTCCTTTAAGAAGATGGATTAATTATTGGAATAGACTTAACACATTCTTCTAGTATATTACTATTATTTTAAATAGTTTGCGATATAATTGCCCTAGTTTTTACCTACGGCTTCGCTCGCGGTAATGTAGATTTGATGTATGTAAAGATATTGTATATACTTTTCTGCATTTCGAACTACGTGCATCCAAAATTTAAAGTGTAAAAGTGTTAACAAATAAACACATAAGCCATGAGTGGTAACAACATAGCCCTAGTCCTTGTGGGATTTGGAAACACCAGGCAAAGGCCTGGTGTACCACTACCTGACTAATATACCGCTAATTGAGTAACTGCGAAAGTTGCTAAGGAAAATCCATCCACTATGACCGGTTTCTGACTACATTTCTGGTAGTCTCAATTCTGTTATGTGAGACTATCATGTTATCACATTACTTCTAAAATTAATATTAAAATCAATTACAAACACTTAAAAACTATCAATTAAAAACTACCTTTCAACCAACAAATTTTGAAGCTCGGACTAACACCGTGAACGGCTTTAATTTTTTTATAACATTCGAACAAAACCGGATGCAAAAGATAATTACACAGAAATTAAATGAAACAAGTATTAAGTAAAAATAATACCAAATATGTTTTATGTATGTGCAGCAATAGCTAAAACATTCTAATCATTGAATATATTTTATTACCCATAAATAAGCTTTATGGTGATTAATTATTCAATGATGGAGATATGTTTAACAGAAATGATTACAATATTATTAATTCTTCCGGTATAGATGCAAATAGACATTCAATTACAGCTTATGTGAGAAGGTAATTAGGTACTGATAATTTTAAAACTCATACCTACTTATTAATATATCATTTACACTCAATTAGATACATTATAACATATTTGTAATATCATATTACTGTATAATATATTCAAAGTATCTTAACAGTGAGTCTTTTAGTATGTTATAATTCTTAATTATAATTTTAAGAACATTCTTGCATGTAATGCCGTTCTAAAATTATAGATATTTTGTTTTTAGAAACTTGTAGGTGTGATAACAGAAAACAACGCCTGAGTGAGCATACCGAGAGTTACATATTTTCATAGACATATTTACACAAGTTACATGTGTTGGTAATTTATGATATTTACAATAAAAAAATTCAAGATCAAATTTGAGCAATAGTATAAATACGAAAGTTTTTTTGTTTGTTATGTTTCCACATCATAACTACTCAGATCATGATTTTTTATATATGCTTTGTCTAGAGCACAGAAAAGGACTTTATTGTAGCACAGCAAAGTGACTGCACTGTGCCTGATGATGAGCACAGTACAATCCAAAAACAATGGCGACTACCGTGAGACACGCCATCCCTCGCCGGTCGCCGCTGTCATGCCGGCCTGCGTAAATATCTCTTCACGTTACGCTTTAAGGACCCCATGTTATAGGCCCCCAGACTAGGCCCCCCTCGGCAGCTGCTCAAGCCTAGGTCCGTTCCCTCGGCGTGGAGCCCTTGAGTACGTTGCTCGCGCGATACAGTGACACAAAATCTTACATCACTGCGACAACATTACACATATCACCTCCACACACGTGCACGCATACTCGCTTACACATGCAAGTGGAAGGGTTTTATCTTTTTTCCCTTATCAAACTGAAATAGTTTAGAATATTATCCGATACGAAATATATATAAGGGTTGTTGAGGTATGTATGCTTGGTACACATATATGTTTCAACAACTCATATATGTATGAATAGTTAGCTTAGCTTAGGTTAGCTCAGATAGGTCGCGGGAGAGGGTCCGTGAGCAAGACCCTCAAAGTGGCCGTCTCCGCCAACGGAGGACGGGCAGGAGGAGGCGTCAGTGAGGCGTCAGTTTGACCGCCTCCTCCCACTGTAACCGGACCAGGGAAGATGGGTCGGGGGGCCCATCTTTCCATTGCACAGGTCCGGCGGACGGAGGAGATGGCCGGTGTGTACACGGCTGTCTCCCAACAAGACGGGGCCCGGCGGCAGCGCTTTTGCTGCTGGGCCAACCGCTGGGGTGGCACGATGAAGTCTATAGAGATCTCGTGCCGCCCCAACTATAGCGGACGACGTACACCGTGGGGTTTTAGTCCGTGCGAGTCGGACATAACCCACCCTCTCCCCCGAGAGGGTGGTGTATCCATGAGGGATTTCCCCACGAAAAAAAAAAAAGATAGGTCGCGTATTGCATGTATCAGGCAACAGCCAAAGCCGAGGTGTGCCGCGCACCCTTGAGCTAGTTGTCAAAATAAAATCGGCTGAGTGCCTTAAGGGCTCGCCTTAGTAGTCCGGTGAAGCTGTTAAGACCTCGCTTGGTCAATAGCGTAGTCAGTTCGAAAAAAAAAAAAGACCCCATGGTATACGAAGGAGAGAACACACTGGCCGGGACATTTCACAAAAGTAAGTAACCCGAACGAAGCTGCGATCAATATAGCTAGTAATCTATATTGGTTAATAATAGCTGCAAAAGATAATATAATATAGGCGAACTTTGTAACAGCCGACAGTCGTTTCATCCCGACAGTACATTCCGCGGATTGTTTTATTGGATTATGCGGCGAGGACGCGAAGCAGCTATAACTATTCAGTGTCGTCTTTTGTGTTATGGAAAAACTTGTTCTTGAACCCATGTAGTGTGAAAGTATCGTTTATTTTTGCAGTTTAATGTTACATATGTACACATATTATCGCCTGCACGGCTGAGCTGTCATCGTGGGCTTCGGGTTGCGCGCACCGACCCGCGTTGTTAGTGAGGACAATACAAAGTTCACTTGAATCGTTAGCCATTATTGTTTTGATTTCTGCAACTACATAAGTCCCTTTTTTATCTTTAATTGCTTCACTCTTTATGATAATTTACTTGTAAATTTGTTTACTAAAAGTGTACTACATTTCTTGTATTCACCAAAGTTACATCGCTGGAAATTCACAATCATTAAACTGACTATATATTAATTGAAGAAGATTAACAGGTATATGACTCAGCAGTAGATAGTGATACAACTGGTACTGATTGTAGTAACGGTATGAATGTTTTGTCAAGTACCTCATCGCAATTACATTTCATTTTCGATACTAGCAAATCAAACAGGTATTGTTAGAATATATAACATTTTTGAACCTCTGCAGAACCCTTCGAAAGCTTATTCAGTCCATCGGCGACTAATGTTTATTTGGACATATTTATGGCTATAGTTCCGCTTTTTGTGTGAATGGAAATATGTGTGGCGGATCGCACGTCTGCGTGAGATTTTGGACACCTCTCCGTTTACTAAATTTAATATCCACCGGCTTTTATGCCGACGCGACGCGCGACCAAAAAAACTATGAAAACGCCATTGTGTCGGCGACACGAACGGCAGTTCGCGCCTACTGGCCACTCATGAAAATTATTTTGTTTTTATCGCAAAATGTATGTTTATGATAACACCTGTTTCGCTGATGCCTCCGCGATCGGTGTCAGCCGTGGCTTGTCTCCATTTTTTGCCACTATAAAGACGCCCGCATCGCCAGCTAATTCAACCACTGTTCACAGAATTACATATTCCTTTGCTCTTGTTCCAAGGACGGATATTTCGCCTCGAGTTTACACAAGCATAACATTTATTAACATTTCATAAATTACTACTTTATTATCATATACCGTAATATATAAATAAAAGCAATATTAATAACACTTAGTAGGTATATACTATACGTCTTTAATTCACATAATTCATATTTTCTAATAAATCAATCGTATAAATCTTGGCTTATGTCAACTATAATGATGCGTCTGTCAAAGCACAACCGCCGCACCGCGACCATGGTCCAGCTTTTTGCATAATTATGTCGCTGGAATGTCGTCCTATTATTATGATACCAAATAAAAATGATCGGAGATATAATTTTGTCTATTTATAATTATCTGCATTTTAATCCTAGACAGTTAGAACCTTTCATAGCGATTATAATATACTATTTAGGTATAATTGTAACACCTCAAACGTAATAAGTAAAGTAAATTTATGTGATTTTTATAATCATGGGGATAAGCTAGAACTGGTATGACCATATATAGCTCAAATCTAAATGAAATCAAACGTGTGTGTCATTGTATTCACTTGCATTAACAAGAAATCAAAAATAGTGGAACCCTTAACGCGACCTGCGAGTTATATATTTTTGTAACACGATCCATAGAAAACAGCACAATAATCGTACATTTCTCTTGACAATGTTCCTTTGAATAAAGAGAGTTAAGACGAACAGATACAATGTCGAAGATTTGTTTACCCAGAGCTAAAAGGCCGGTATAGCGTGATTACTCTGTCGGTGGGCACACTTGAAAAATAGACTTTCGTGCCAAGATATATAGGTATAAATTCCACTTATTGCAAATACGAGGCAACATCTATGCTCAGATAGCGCACCGGCTCTCGGCCGCAGCTGCAAGGTTAAATTAGTGCGTTCTCAAATGTCATCATTCACTTTAATATTGCAATCAAAATTGACATGGGAAATATGCTTGTTTGTATCTAAAAGTAGGCTATTGATATCTATGAATTTGCAATGAGATATAGAACTGCTACACGTGATACAATCGTCGCATAATTCCTGATATTGTGACCATATATCTTATTAAGTATGATCTTAATATGTCAGTAGGATCTTTAGCTTTACATTTCTTATATATGTAGTACCTGGATGACCGAGCCCAGCTCGGTTCTATAAAAAAAAAAAAAATAAACTGTTACGTTTGCATCACAAAATTAGCATGATATTTGAAAAAAAAATTAAAAAAGAATTAGCTCCATCTAGAATAAAAAGACCTAAGAATATTTCTCTTTTGGTCTCACTCGTATTCGAACTGAGGTTAGACGGATTTTGGAAGCAGCCGATTTCCATTTGAGCTATTTTTGTTTTGACAGCGGCGGCGAAATTTACCCTTATATTCTATCTATATTTTTACATTGCCTGAAAACTCAGATAAAAAAGTTTTCTATGAACGAAATCTGAATATATAACAATATAAAAATATACAAGAATTGCTCGTTTAAAGGTGATAATTAATATAGCTGAATCAGATCAGGTTAAAGGTTAGGTTTTAAGGATTTCTATTATGGGGTATAATGCATTATCAAAATAAAAACACGTTAAATTTTCCTGTCAAAAGTAAAAAACGGGTATATTCTCCATAAACATGTATTATTTATTTATTAAGTCATATATAATTAAATAATCACGGTACTAAAAATGAAATTTGAATATAACTGAATAAGTGAGTACTTACATTCGAATAAAATACAGATCATATAACTAAATAAATAAGTAAACATGCAGATAGAAAAAAGTCGTCGAAGGTGCATGTCATAACTGGAAAAGCTAAAGCAAGCAAACAGGTAGCACAGTATGCAGTGTCCGGGTGCGAATAAGGGATGTGAACGGTACACCGAGCCATATCTTCCTGTTTTGATACCCAGTTTTTATGCACTACATGGGCTCGCATTCATTTGTGTAGTCCAATACTTATTAAGAATAATTATGCACATATGTACACATTATTATTTATTTCTGAGGATGCCTTTACAAAATCGTTATTACATTCAATTAGTTGAATTTAATTTGCAGGTTTACAGATATTTATAAATTTTAAAATATTATTTATTCACAAATTTTAACTAAAGTTATTGTACTTTTTTTTTTTTTTTTTAGTGATGGTGAGTGATCACCGCCGTCCATTGACAGTAGCAACACCAAGGGAGTCGCAAGTGCGTTGCCAGCCTATGTTTGGAGGGAGGGAAGAGTGGGGGAAGGGGAGGGGTGAAGAGGACATGGGTCTCCAGCGCTCTCACTGACCGAATGAAACGCAACAATGCAAGCATTATTACTTCACGTCGGTTTTCTGTGAGAAGGTGTTACTAGCCCCGACGAGCCGACACATTCATGCTGACACCAATAATAGTTTCAGCGTGGTTCTACCACCTACAGAATGATACGAAAACGCTTTAAGGAATATAGATATATATTAAGTTTAGTTTTTCTTCGTCAGTTGCCTAAGTAATCGATGCGAAGGGAAAAAGGAAGAGGTTGAACAAAGTTCCTCACAACTTACAACTAATAACAAAATAGTATTGCGGTATAACACTGAACTTGAATACGTACTTGATTAAACTATTTTTTTATGGCATCTTTGTTATAATTGCAATGTAGTCAATAAAATTACAAAATATAATAACCGTCTTAACCACTTCAAACTATCCTCCTTAAATAATCGTAGAATAATATTAGAACTTAAGTTTTTAATTAACATATATTTCATGACAAAATTGACTGTCCACAAATTACTAGTCAATTCAAATTTAATATTCCTGCTAAGCTTCCCAGATCTAATAAATACGTCACATTTTATATTTCTCATTCATGTACTATTTTAGGCTTTTACTCTCCGGTCAACAGAATATCTAGGTCATATAACTCATTCCATTCATTTTTATGGTGGTAGAGCCACGCTGAAACTATTACTGGTTTCAGCATGAATGGGTCGGCTCGCTCAGGGTAGTACCACACTCTCATAGAAAACCGACGTGAAGTAACAGTGCTTGCATTGTTGCGTTTCGTTCGGTCAGTGCGAGCGCCGGAGGCCCATCTCCCATCTCTCCTCTCCCTCTCCCTCCCCTAACCCTTCCCCCAAAGGGTGGCAACGCACTTACGACTCGTCTGGTGTTGTTAGTGTCCATGGACGGGGTGATCCCTTAACAGCAGGTGACCCACCAGTTCATTTGCCACCTATGACATTTAAAAAAAATCCATAAAACATGCGCCATTTTCTCAACTAAACGAAATCATTTCAAAACAGCGATAGAGACATATCAGTCCGTTACAAAATACAGTTATAATTGTTTCAGTATTCTTTTTTTCTCTCTTTCTGTTTAAATTTCCTTGTTTTTGTATTATTATATTAAATTTTTAAATATGTAAAATAGTTTAATATTTAATTTATTGTTGGAACATGCCGTGGTTGTCTCTAAATATGACTACATTTATAATGTATCACAATAGTCCTACTTTTTATATACTTACTAGTGTATGTTGACGATCCTAAAATAAATATATAAATAAACTAGATTTACACAATGTTAAATATTCAGAATAAAAGGGTTCAAAGTAAAAACTTAATGAGCATTTTTAGTCGAAGAAGACGGAAACAATATATTCGCTTCATTGCTCCGATACATTTGTTTTTATTCGTCAAAAGCACAATATGTAAAATCTCAAACGATCCCTGATCGCATTCCGTTATAAACAGCCTTTACTTTCCCTGCAAAATTGACATCCAAATCAGATTAATCCAGTCAATGTAAATTTATGACGCACCCGAGAGCGAGCGAGCCCTGCCATTGAGAGATCTGCACAAAGTTTTGCTAATCAGTTCTTTGCCAACAAACATTTACCTATACCTTTCATATATAGTATTTTAAACTTAAAACTTTCTAATTTAATTCCAGGCTAATCTTACCCAATTCTTTACAAAAGTTGATTTAAAAGTTACTTCTTATGTGTCAGAAATCAAAAGTTTTAATTATAT
The DNA here is from genome assembly GCA_015888305.1 of Antheraea pernyi. NCBI lineage: Eukaryota > Metazoa > Arthropoda > Insecta > Lepidoptera > Saturniidae > Antheraea > Antheraea pernyi. The sequence goes on along the minus strand of MU159257.1, from coordinate 30,302 downwards.
ACACTTTACATTACCGTCTAAATAACATTATTCTAGTATGTTAGAGTCACATTTCCACCTTTGATTATTCCTTAGATGTGTGATTACAAACTTTAATCGCATAGCGATGTTTTAGCTAACATTTAATTGTTAATAAAACTATAATAATTATGTAATACACATAACATAACTATACCAAATAAAGAATAACTAACACTAAACAATTATAAAATATAAGATAATTAAGAACAGCTAACACAGTAGGTACTACTGAATTTCCTGCACGAAATATTATTCGGAAATTTGCCAACCTGTTCGGAAATCACACAATGTGTGTTTTTGCAGCAATTACGAAGACGTGGCGAGCGGTCGCCTTCTTTGCAAGCATGCCTTTGATTTATATGTCTGCTTTCGGCTCACGGGATGAAAGTAAAATATGAGACGTCCCATCAAATATTCAGCCTTTTTGGGAGGCAAAAGCGACCCTTAATGCTCATTAAAATAAAAATACAATAGTTCATAACAAAATATATAATGCACGAGGATGCCTACCTTGATGTATCATTCCCGTTTTGGAAGTTAGCAAATCTCAATACTTGGTCTGATACGTTTTGATCATGCTCAATAGTTCGTATACATTTTCCGAACGAATACTTTCATACGATATTCGTCTTATGTTACTATCTGAATGTAAGAAGAAAAATTTTTTTTCGCTAAAATTCTAAATCAGAACATAATCTATTCTCAGCTTACTGAACCGCACACTAGGTAGTATCTCGTCAAGATAAGTATAGCATTTAGAAGTATAACTTTTCTAAGAACAGTAAAAAACATTCAAGTATCAAAACCGTTTATTCCAAACGTCACAAGTTGGTTATATTTCATCAGGTCTTGTTGTCACATGATCCGCCGAGAGATTCATCTTTAATTGGGTGAACCGAACCGAGTTGCTCCTTTTCATTTTGGACCTTTATTATGAACTTCAGATACATACGAGTATGTATACCGTGCATATCCATTCACTTATGAGATTTTGTTATCATTGAAAAGTAAATGAAGCATCCAATAAGTTAATGAGTAGTGTTTTAAAAATTTATTACTTGGGGATTCTAAGCTAAGTTTAAATTCTTAGTCAAAGGAGAATTTATATTTCTTATATTTACATGAAAATATGCTTCAGATACATATACCGTGCATACATATTCACTTATAAGATTTTGTTATCATTGAAAAGTAAATGAAGTTAAGTTAAGTTAATGAGTAGTGTTTTAAAAATTGACTACTGGTTAGTCCGTTGAAGCTGCTAAGAACTTGCTTAGCCAATAGCGTAGTCAGTTCGACAAAAAAAATTACTACTGGTTTATTCTAAGCAAAGTTTAAATTCTTAGTCAAAGCAGAATTATTTCTTATATTTACATGAAAATATCAAGTCAAAGAAATTTCAGTAAAATATTTAATAAACATCTTTTTAAAGCTATACTAATAATATAAAGCCCAAGAATTTGTTTGTTTGAAAGCGTTAATGTATAGAATTAAACAAAAAAAATTGTCGAACTGACTAATGCTAGTGACCTGACGGATCTGCACCGGCTACACAAAAAGTTTTTGTATTTCATAGTCTTTTCATTAAAAAGCATTATGCACTATTATTATGTTATATACAATATACAGAAAGTACGGTACGCGAAATTAAAATATGGACGAGCTGTGTATAAAAAAATTAATCACGAATGAATCCACTATATACTAACAGTATTAAATAATGGCATCAGTTACAAAAAAGTCCCGATTTCGTAAATCGAATGTGTATTAAAGTCGATTATTTCTGGATGAAATAGAGCTCCATATATTACCATACGGTAAACAAGTTATATAAATGGACATCTAGTCCTAAACTATATGCAGAACTCTTGTTTCAATGCAAAATATGCATATTTACATTGCAGTATACCGAGCACAGTTCGGATGCAATAGCGTGTCATTTCTATCCGTTTCTAAATAAGGCTTATGAGAGATTAATGTTCTAAAGCATTCAATTGAATTTGAATAAAATTATATCACAACTATTTATCGTATGTAATTTAAACAATACGTACCATTTTCGTATGTAGGTTAAAGAATGTCATAATTTCATATGTCATTGTTAGTCTATGGCAGGTGAAACGTTTTCCGCTCTCCATCCGCATTGTTAACTATACTCATAGATCTAGTCTAACGTATTATATGTTAAACTAGCTGTGCCCGCGACTCCGTCCGCGTGGAATCTAATGTAAAAAACACTGACTGATAAAGTCATCTGAATGTATTCAGTCCATTTACTTGTCTACCTCTCTCGTACTTACGCCGCGTCGTCATTAAAACTACAATAACTTTTGATAGAGTGGACCGTTTGAGGGTGTATTGCGAACCCAGTACTTTAGCAGTGATGCGTGTTCATACAAACAAACAGACAGACATTTCTAAATATGATTGAAATGTATTCTATTACTTATTCCTAGACACCTGCAACAATTTTTTTCACGAAAATCGAAAAAGTAAGTTAGATTTACATTGTTATTATATATATGGATGCGTGTTTTTATCGTGCTTTTAAATAATTCATCTGTAGAAGTTAATATCTTATGACGGTATGTCGCATAAGGATTTGTAACGTATACCTATATTATTCAAGTATATAAAGGTCTTAGAATGCATAAAAAATAGTGTATACATTTTTCTAATAAGATTTATATTAATACGTGAAGCCTAAACTTTGTATCCCTTTTTAACGAAATTGGGCGAAGGGATGGACGTGAAATTTGGCATAGTTAAAGTTTATATGGAGGAGAAGTGCAGAAAGCTATTTATTTTATATAAAATGCATTAGAAGTACATTAAATTAATTAAAATATGCATTACTCACACTACTGCTTCAATTTTACATAACATATACACACATGTAAATAAAAAAGACATTTTGACATCTGTCAATAAAGGACTTCAAAAAAGGTTGTGAAGGAGGTTGCTATGCTCGACTGTATGTATTATTTTACTGTTACGTTCCAATTACCCTTTTTCATTCTACATTCAACAATGATATTATAACATACAACTATTATTATAATATTTATCTCTTTAAAAAATCAATGAACTATGGTCGAATGTCGACCACTGGGCACACACTAGTAAGATTTATTTTGCAAAAATAGGTGAATATGTCAATGTACAATAGACGGTATTTTTCGTTACATTGAGATCAGCGAAACGTATCGAAAACACTTCTTTTTTTAAATAGAATCAGCAGCGGCGCTCGGATTAGTTCAGTAGTTGAACTACACTACAATTAACAAAAGTGAAGTTCGGTGTTTTAGCATTAATTTTGTTAATTTCATTACAATAGGTTACGTTTACTCAGAACGAATAATAAATGGAATTATAAGAACGTAGAAATATCGACCGAGGTCAATATGCTCACAGCGGACCACTTTAACACTTTTACCTCTATACAATATTGAAGTGAACCTTGTTATGGGAGGGTTTTAAAGATCTCATTGGTAACCTTTTTGTTCGACGAAAAGTAGTGGAGGTAAACACTGTGTCGGGTAGCGTGTTGAAAACACCGATTCTCGTCCGATCACCGAAGTTAAGTATCGCAGGGCGTGGTCAGTACTTGGATGGGTGATCACCCGAGCATACCAAGCATATATTCCTCAGTAACTCTTATATGTATTTCGTGTCGGATAATTTCTTTTGTCTGAACTAAGTCAGTTCGATAAGGGAAGAAATAAAACACTTCCACTTTCATGTGTAAGCTTGTTTGCGTGCACGTGTGTGGAGGTGATATGTGTAATGTTGTTGCAGTAATGAAAGATTTTGTGTCACTGTATTCGCGCGAGCAACGTACTCAAGGGTGCCATGCCGAAGGAACGGACCTAGGCTTGAGCTGCTGACGAGGGGGGCCTATTATAGTGTGCGGGAGCGAAATTTACCCCCAGACCACGGCGGCGTGATCTATGGTTACGCTGTGTCTGAAGAGACAGGCTGGTACTGATCGTTTGCTGCCGTTATATCATCGGGAGGATCGGTAAAAAGTAAAGATTTTACTTATGGCAATATGATCATATAATAATCTTCACCTCACGGCATATATAAATATAACGAATATGTTGAAATATTTTAATTTAAGTAACAACACATGAATGTTAACCAATTGCATAAAAAAATTACTCAACTCAGAACGATATGTCAAAGATGGTTTAACTAGGCCGAGTTGAACGCACCACGGTTATAAATTTCACTTCGCTTATTCAATTAAGAGTTGTGGATTGAATGACATAAAACTTCTGAGATAGTGCAATAAAATACTTGGCAATTACGAGTAAAGAAAGCGGAGGCGAAATGCCTGCGGCGTATGTCATCTCAACCCTAAAAATAAGTACCTGCCTATAATTTTGATGAAAGGCAACGATATTATAACTATAATTGGATGAAAGGAATTAAAACTGTCTACGTTACTGTTTAAGGCAAGAACTTAATTTAGTCCGGTGAAGCTGTAGAGGCCTCCAATAAGGCCAATAGCGTAGTCAGTTCGAAAAAAAAGCAAGAACTTAATACAAAATTACTTTATTGGAACTTAATTTTAGTTTCTTCTTTTTTTTAAACATACTTACATATAAGTATTGTATACACAAGAAATAAGAAAACTGATAATAATTTAGGTGAGTTTAAATTACAATTAATTTACTTATTATGTTAACTACACAATATATAGCTATTTGAAATATCTCAATAGGTAGGTGGTAGAGCCACGCTGAATCTATTACTGGTTTCAACATGAATGGGCCGGCTCGCCTGGGATAGTACCACCCGACCCACTGAAAAACGACGTGAAGTAACAGTGCTTGCATTGTTGCGTTTCGTTCGGTCAGTGAGAGCGCCGGAGGCCCACCTCACCTCTCCTCTCCTTCCCTCTTCCCTTCCTCCCCTCTCCATAAACACAGGATGGCAACGCACCTGTGACTACCCTGGTGTTGCAAGTGTCTATGGACGGTAATGATCACTTAACATCAGGTGACCTACCTGTTCGTTTGCCTCCTATGATATAAAAAAATATAGACTATAAATTGCATAAATACAAGTTTATTTATTAGTATTTTATACATACATAGTTATGTGATTTTTCAAGAAACTGTCAGACGTTTACGTCTTCGATATCTATAAAATATCTGATTTGTTAAGGTATCAATAATAATTTATAGTATTCAATGCATATAATAATTCCAAAATTGTATATTACCTATAACGATATAGAAAAAAATCCTTTGTATAATATTAGAACATAACATATATTTGTATTTCATTATAATATTTTAACAAATTAATGTAATTCTAAAGATGTTAAACCAAAATACAGTACTATGATTATTTCATAGGAATCTGTATATCTATTCCAATACTAATATATCCTAATTTATCTCGCCCGATACAGTGACACAAAATCTTACATCACTGCGACAACATTACACATATCACCTCCACACACGTGCACGCACACACGCTTACACATGAAAGTGGAAGGGTTTTATTTTTTTCCCTTCTCAAACTGAAATAGTTTAGAAAATTATCTGATATGAAATATATATAAGAATTTTTGTGGTATGTATGCTTGATACACATAATTGTTTCAAAAACTCGTATATGTTGGTGTAATAGTTAGGTTAGCTCAAATAGGTCGCGAAGTGCATGTATCAGGCAACAGCCCAAGCCGAGATGTGCCGTGCACCCTTGAACTAGTTGCCAAATAAAATAGGCCGAGTGCCATAAGCGCTCGCCTTAGTAGTCCGGTTAAGCTGTTAAGACCTTGCTAGGTCAATAGCGTTGGCAGTTCGAAAAAAAAACCTAATATTACAAAGCTGAAGAGTTTGTTTGCTTGAACGCGCTAAACTCAGGAACTACTGGTCCGATTTGAAAAATTCTTGCAGTGTTAGATAGCTCATTTATCGGGGAAGGGTTATATATCTAAGACCAGTAGAAGTGGAGCACCAATGAAGAATTATTCAAAATTGAGGTTAATGTACGTATTATTATTATTATTGTCTCTTTATTTGGTCACAAAAGCTACAGAACCAATTTAGGACATTTCTCCATTGTTCCCAAACTATCTCGACAATATAACGACCTTGTTAAAAAAGATTACACGATATACTTATTTAGTAATTCCCTATTAAATTTCAAATCTAAAATTAGTTTTTTATTTAATTAATCTCTGCAGGATTTTTTTCCCTTAATTTTTAAGTTATTATACATTATCGAATTGTATTATCTTATTTTAATCTTAATCATAATTCTTTCTTCTACTTTTATTGTTTTCCGCATCGCATCTTATGTTGGTTAATGCTGTAGTCAACTATAATTAGTGACATAAATAATTTTATGTTTTTTTCATGTTTGTTTTTACCTTTTTCTTTTATGTTACATGATAAATAAATTAAATATTTTCACCTTCTACGTAAACGAAGTCGGGAGTTAAACTTAGCGTTACCCTTAGTAACTATTCCACGCGGACGAAGTCGTTAATAGAAGCTAGTATTGAATAAACAAGAATATATTTCACATATAATACAATTTGAAACTTCTAACTAACGACAAACAGTTTCTAAATTATTTATGCAATGCCTTGTCAATAGTTGTATCGTAGTCTGCATGTACAATATTAATCTTGAACATCCGTGATCTAGAATATCTAATTTCGTGCCTATTTAGATACTATATTGAAATCGTGATTATTATATTTGAGTATACATTATCGATTCACTAAATGTTTGTCCTCAGACCTGCTTCCAATGTTGCAATAAGGATAATCTCGTCGCGTGTCTTATATAATATTAAAATATTGTTTCAATAAGTTATCAATAGAATAAATTATATTTAGGTATAAAATTATTCATAAATATAAGTGCAAATAAAATAATTTTACTTATTTATTTAAAACGATTATTGTACAATAGTTCAATTTCCTTGCCACGTTATATTGCAAAAAGACAGACAGATGTGGCTGAGGACTTTGTTTTATAATATGTAGTCATATTAGGGCATATTATGTATTTTTTTTAAAAGAATCATTTTACAAAAATTCAATTTTTTTTACGAAAGGATTTATAGTGAGATGTTATTGAACATTGCTACTCGACTCATATTCGTATGCCAAAACTCGAGAAAATTACAGTGGTCTTGTCAGTTTATATGCGTACTTAGTGACGATGTGATCAGCGTTCTAGAAATGTTTCTTTCACACAGGAACGATATCCATAGTTAGTAATATCGTAAATGTGAATGTAAGTTTGTTTGTCTGTTACGATTTCATGGACTTAGTTCGTAAAGAATCCGGTGAAATTGTGCAGGCCCGTCATGTTATCAGTGAATAGTTAAATAAAAACCTTTGTTACACCTTCAAGCTTTAATTACACATTCGATTGTCATGAAATGTTACATACATATTATGAGGGATACAGAAACTGGCATAGACCATTATTACCATATGACCTTTTACCAGAATGATTTAGTCAGTTTGGTGGCCATTTTGTTTTAGTTACCGCGCTTGTATCTACAGAAGTAAGTAACCATACCGACGAATAAGAATATTGCATCGAGTTCAATGACCACTGTTGTACTTACCTAGCAGAATATAATAGATAGAAAATACGTTAAGGCGAGTGAAGCCGCGAGCAAAAGCTACTTTTTTAATCTATAAATAGACAATTATTAAAATATCGTGTTTATAAAAATTAAACATTAAGATGAAAAAAATTAATTGAAAGTTTTCATTCTACTGATTAATTGAGGTTGTTCTTCTTTTGGCGTGTTATGGGAAATCGTTGAGAGTGAATTTATTACTTAAAACGGAAGTTGGGTGCCGATATATGAAATTGCCTTTTTGATGAAATAAGTTGATAATCAGTGCCTTTTGATGTTATATAAATATTTTCTTTTATGTGCATGTTATTTACTAAAATTTATGTTATTTATTCAAACTTTTATTCAAGGTATTTCATTTCGTTATTCAAACTTTCACACGTTCAAAATGGTTAAAATTCTTTTATTTTTATTCTTGTTGGTTGTTTCTCTTATTATAATCACATATATCCCATCATATCCGTTTCCGTATACTTAAGCATTAAAGTATAGTATAATTTATGAAGTGAAATATATCTGGATCCTGGAAATATTACATTTTCCAATCAACAAGTATATGTTCTATGGTCATGGTTAGATAATTATATAGTATACTATTATATCTCACATGTTAGAAACAGCCTAAGACTTATGTAATATCAAAATCCGTGGGGTATAAGCAATAGATAATCGATGCATTAATCACCTAACACTCATATTCTAAGACGTTACCGCGCACTTTCCTCCACTCCACTCAACCGTGTTCAAAGAAATCGGTATTCTTAGTTAAAAAATATTCTCTACTTGAAATTACTCGAAATTTTTCCTCATTTGAGGTGAAAAAGCAACTGTCAAACTCAAGGTACGTCGGAACCTACCTTAAGGAATACTCGAGGAAGATATACGCCATTGTCTACTGTATTCAGACGTCCGCGGTTGGAAATAAAAGTTGATTATTGTATCGTGATAGTATTTTCGGGTGGATTGTCAATTATTTTTGAATGATGTGTATCATAATCCATGCAATTATCATGAACGGAGAGGTGTTTACGAAATGCAGAAAACCTTATTTAATTTACGATTATGTATGATTCCAGAGAAGCTATCGTTTTAGGAAAGAAACTGTCTTGAATATATTGTTGCCGCTTGTATCAACAGCAGAATTGAAAACAATAAAAGAGGTCTACTCATTTTACCTTTAATTCAGTTGTTAATCTCGTCGAGATTTTATGCAATTGAAAATTATCAAGTAAGTAAAATCATGTTCTATATGCAAATCTTTAAAAAAATATGATGTTTATTTCAATAACAATTATACACCCTTTGGCTTTTACTTTTACAATTTGGAGATTTACATTAGATTAGCCAATCTGTAACGTCAGAAGTAATGGCTAAAATGGTGAAGTCCTGTGAAGTGCTCCACATCTCTTTATTAACCAATGGATATTATTAATGAGCCTATCAAATACCTGCAAGAGGTACCCGTGCCAAATGTCAATGATACTGAATGAGGTAGCCTAGTGAGAGTTGCATTTATTGCAAAATATTTTGAACATTGATTGTGATACTTTTATATTTAAATCAAAATGACAAATTCATTCTTTAATATTTTGTGATAATAATATATTAATATAGGTTTATTATTATTTGTAATATTATATTATATAATAAAAGTTTAACATAATCTGCCTAAGTTATTTGTGCTTCGTCATACCCCAACGTATGATATCAATTGATGCCTTGCATCATCACAAGACAGTTACTTTAGGAGTGTTTTATTATGAGAGTTAACTAATGGTTCTTTCAATGGGGACAGGAATCTATAGGGAATTTAGTTTGTAGAAAGACAGTTTAATATTTAATCAATTTTAATAGTAAATGAAGTTGATTTCATAGATATAGTAAAATATCACACACATAACAAAATAAACAGACAATTTATCACTTTTATATACTTTATATAAATATACTAATGAAACAAATGAATGAATTTATTTATTTGATATGGTTAATGGTTTATATATTTGACTAGTGACATTACATTACAGCATTACAGTGTAACATCTACCTTACCTTACCTGTACCCTACAGTTACCTTCCTTCGGGAAGAGACTTATGGCCCTACAGTGGGTCTCTTTACAGGCTGATGATGATTACAGTAACATCTATTAGTATTTTTTTTGTTATAACTCCACTTCTTTTTGTTTTGCTTGATTGGATTGTAGTCTCTCTTCTACATTTCTTCACTCTATAGCAGCCCTTTTATATATTTCTTCTGATGTTTTTACCAAATACTGCTTCTCTTTGATAATTAGACTGTGCAGCTCTTCTTCCCGTTCTTATACCCATACATAATTAATTATCCTTATCTGGAATTCCACACCTATTACCTTAGCCCTAATATTTTTAGCAGTACCTAGGAGGAATAAAAAATAAATTAGTTCAAATTAATGTTTATACCTAGGTATTTCCTTTTTGAGTCAATGAAATATTAAAGTTTAGAGTTATAAAAATGGAAAATTTTCTCCACACTTTACACATAAAAAACATTATATTTATTTTCATTTAAAACAATGTATCTTATTTCACAAACACTAAACACAAACATTAACATTATTGGTTTGGCTGTATATATATTACATGTATAAAACTACTCATGCAAAGATAGCAACTTACTAAGATCTTATTAAGATAGCAATGTACAATTAAAAATATAACATTTCAATATGGCTCATATTCTATTAGATTGAATTTGATCATATACTTTTACATATCACACTACTATTTAGTTCTTCAAAAAAGGCAGGCTTGCTGTTATGTATATAGTTAAGTATATGATTTGATAATTTGATGAAATTTCAAATCAAACTGTCTCAATGTAGAGTATCTCTAAAAACAAATTATGAAAAATACTTTTACTTAGTTATTTAATTTTATTTACTTCCAGTAAATAAAATCACTATTTTGATAACTATAGTATTATATATTTACCTTGAGAGGTATCTTCTGGTAAATTGTCACTATAAATTAGATGCTTTATTTGTGTCTGTTGGTTTTAATAAAGCGTTATCCACCAGCATAGGATCTTCCTTTCTTTTTCTTTTTCTTTTCTTCCTTTCCTTTCTTTCTTTTCTTTCAATCGGCAGATATTGTTGACATTGTATTTAACTTGTATGTAATAATTACTGTAAACCACTATTCCGACTCACTAAATATTTGTCTCCCAGATATATTTTGTAATAGAGATAAGTGTTAATATATAAAAAAAGACTTTCAATTTATCACAATACCACAACAAAGATCAAACATAAACAAAAGGACGCAGGTGACGAACCGCAGAAAATACGCTGTAATCTATGATTTAATGACATAAACAATGTGTTGTACCTCGACTCAACCTCACTGGTAGATCTCCGAAATTACTTCAAAACCAAGTCGAGTCACAACTAAGAATACCGATTTCGAGGATTCCTTGAGGTAGACTTTGAGGTTACCTCAGTTGAGTCGAGGTTGAGGAAGCTTCGAGGAGACGTCTTAGAATATGCATTACAAATGCAATTTATTATTTTCGCAATGTGTTTCGTTATTTTATATATTTTATCCGGCTTAGAATCGTAATGTAGTAAAAATATTTTTTATTTATTTTAGTCTTGTTCGTCAGAATTTTGCCATCGACTTTAAACATCGTGATAAATGTGCGATGTGAGCTTAAAATCGCAAAATCATAGACAGACAAATAAACGAGTTAATTTTATAACGTCATGCTTGTTTATTCTGAGATTTATTGAAAATCAATTACAAAATTTTTACCCCGATGTAATCGAGATACCCATGTAATCGAGTTCATAAAAACATGTAAAATTATCAGTAGATTTTAAATGCACATACATACAGATGATTGCGCAAAACATAATTTATTTGGTAATAAACTTCATACATTTATTTTCTCAAAGTCAAGCACACGTTATATTGCTTCCTCAATTTTGTAGGATAGTTAAAAAATCGCGTGACATAAATCATGACATATTAAATGTATACTATACCAATCGAATGTTTTATGTTAAAATTATCCATGACTCATTAGTTTTTCTTATTAAAGTACGCTAGTATACTAATAGTATCATTGGTAATTTTTATAACTCTTATAACTTTGTGATGTTCTGTAGTACAATCTTTGACTCATTATTTCAATAGAATATGCTTACGTTTAATGACTTCTAAAACTTTGACATATATTTTTAATGTAAAACTTCTTTAGGCGCGATTTGGAGGTAACTGGACGACAATGCAACGGAAGTCCGTTACGGCAATATGGTGTCAAGTTTCTGTAACATCCGGTTTTTAAATAGTTTTGAATTTGTAATAAATAGATTATAAAGAAATTAATCAAAATTTTTTGAAGAAAAATAACGTATTTTTACTTAACCGCTAGAGTAAATTAGAGCCTATGTAACCCGCTATAATTTCAGCTAGCTGCTAGTGAAATTCCCGTCAAAATCGGTCCAGCCGTTTCGGAGATTACCCGGAACAAACCGAAAGACAGACAGACAGATATTTTTTTTTTTAAATTGCAATAAAATATTATTATATATACTACTATATACTTCATTTTTATCATATGTATGTATTTTTTTTATACCACGATGGTAGCGAACAAGCATGTAGGGCACCTGATGTTAAGCAGTCACCGCAGCCTATGGACGCTTGCAAGACATGCTCGTTGCCGACCCTTTAATGTCATATTTACTTTCACCTTAAAGAACTTCATACTGTAGTACCCAGGAATAGCCTCAGCTGGAAGTTGATTCCACAATCAGTGTTCGTGTTCGAGAGGAGGAAGCTTTTCTGGAACCGGACCGTCCGAGACCATTTCGGTTCCAATGTGTGAGGGTGAATTCCCTGCCGATGTCGAGCGGTACAATGACGGAAAGTAGACACAGGCATAATGTTGAACAATTCCTCGGAACACAACCCATTATACAAACAGTAGAACACATAAAGAGGCGATCTCTCTCCATAAACTTAAAGGTTCGATACGGTTGGTGAGCTTGGGATCGCCAACAATTCTCACAGCTCGTATTTGAACCGAGTCAAATGGCCCAAGTTGGTATCCTGGTGTTCCCGCACAGAGATGGCATATAGATAGTGTTACACTAATCACGTATAGTGTCGATGCAGTCAGGAATGGCAATAAATACTTCTTAGATACTGTCACTATTTATTTGGCCAGAGCTTCGCCTTACAATAACTTCCACATAGGAGTGCGTCCAGATCAGCGACATCTTGCCCTTTATATGCCGAACTCCCACCAATGTAGTCTCACACAATAATGAACAGCCGATAACTTCCATCAATAGCGTTCGAGGTCATTAGTAACACCCCGATAAAGTCAATAGCGCGGTATCGCAGGTCAATAGTGGTTCACCCGGTGGCGTTGTAGTTTCGCCTCTCGGGTGTGTCACGGTACCAGACGTAGACATTAACAATAGATATAGATTTTCTATCAAATACTGCTTTTGAGGAAAAAAAACTGAATGTGTGTAAATAACATATTGTGTAGTCGTGTTGTCGTCTGTTCGTAAAGAATATTATATGTTTGTTAAATATATTATTTTATTTTAAATCGAAAATATTTTGTTGAAGTTATACTTCTTTTGGCGCGTTAGGGAAAAATGATGAGAGTAAATTTTTACGATGCGCGCGCACACCGTCACGAAAAACCTACATCCTGAAGTTAGCTATAGTCAACATTTTGTTTCTTTGCATCTGTTGTTTGTATTTCTTTATATTAAAACTTTCAATGTGTTAAATACCTTTGTTCTATTGTTAGCGACGTTTTTTCTACAAATGTAGTAGTATAAGGTGAAAGATAAAATATTTGATAAAGATTTTTATCTTGTTACTCCAAAGAAGTATAACTTCTAACGCGTGTACCTAAGTACACACACACTTTTTTTTTTAATTTTCAAAGAATCTAATTCCTAAACCTAGGTATATGGAAAGCATAATATTAAAACACAGTGTACGTATTCTTTACCTTGTCTCACTCCAATGCTTATAAGTTTGAATGTATCCTTTCATTACAAATCTTGTCACACGAGTAACCTAATTCTTCTCACCAATTTTTATATACAAGTTGTTCTAAATTATTTACATAGAGATGCACTATATAATTATCTATGCCATGTGTGTAAACGTTTCATAAAGTATTTAGTAATGTGACCACAAACTTAATTTCACAATACTTTAATATGTCAAGCACAAGCACGCTGTATAATTAGTAATTTCAACACGTTTAAACTAATTACAGAAGTATATACATGTTGTTTCATTATAAATGATAATTAAGTAATATCGGACGAACATTAAAACCGGAATTTTGATAAAAAGTCACGAGGATACCTATTGTCGCCGAAAATACGACGTAGTCGTCATTATTAATTTTAATTATAAAAGTTTACCATATAAGAAAGGTTTACGCGATCGCGTCAGTGACCACGGTATTAAAAAAACAAGCATTCGTCCCATAAGAGTTATTCTATATAGAGCAACTTGACAGAGGATAAAAAGCTTTATAGATCATTATATTTATTAGATGTTCTGATGTTAATGACTCTCATTTACAAAGTAAAATAGCTTTGTCTTTCCATTAATTCATATTTAGCGTTTTAATTAGTGATATGTGTAAAATTAACATCAGTATTTTAACGTAAGGTTTAGCTTCTGAGTCTGTTTAGAATAATCGTCCGAACGTTAATAGTGATATATATACTACATCTATATATATAAATTTCTTCTGTGCGTGTGTATGTCACTGAACTCCTCCTAAACGGCTGAACCGATTTTGATGCAATGTTGTCTGCGTGTTCTAGTGGATCCGAGAATGGTTTAGATTCACAATTGGATCCGGTAGGTGGCGCTGCGATTGAATTTTAGATTTATTTTTATTATCAAGGCATGACAACGTCCGCCCGGCCCACTAGTATATACTATATAGTAGTAATAATAGTATTGCTTTCAACAGGCGAGCCTTGACAATTAAGAAAACCATTATAAAGTTATGATTGAAGAAAATTTTAGATTTATTTTTATTATCAAGGCAGGACAACGTCCGCCCGGCCCACTAGTAGTATATATATATACACACACACACATATATATAGTATATAGTATGTAGTAGTAATAATAGTATTGCTTTCAACAGGCGAGTCTTGACAATTAAGAAAACCATTATAAAGGTATGATTGCGTTATTTACAGTGCAATATATCGTATATATACTGTCATGGTGAGTACAGCATATAGAGGCAAAGTAAGAACAATAAATATGTGCTGTATTTTATAGCCGACATGTAAGTAGTACTGCAGCGCTGATTTTCGATGGGAGCCTTGCGTTATTTACAGTGCAATATATTGTATATATACTGTCACGTTGAGTACAGCATATAGAGGCAAAGTAAGAACAATAAATATGTGCTGTATTGTATAGCCGACAGGAATGTATAATTCAAGTTTGGTATGTAACTATGTTGCATTATAATTTTTATTCTTCAATAGAAATATTTTGTATGCAATGGAGGCCTGTTAATTAAATTGTAATGGTATTGTGATTTAATATTATTACAATAACACGGACAGTACACCTAATACACGAAACAGTTACACCGTCCTATATAATTGTATGTAATTGTAGTAAGTTAGAACACAGCATTTTTATACCAAAGGGCAGCAAACAGGCAGACGGCCCATTTGATGATAAATGGTTACCGTCGCCTATGGAAACTGCAACACCAGGGGCGTCACTGTTTCCGATCTTAAAGAGCGTGTTTCAATACCTTTTTGAAGAGTGTCATGTCATAACCCTGGGGGACACTTTACCAGGTAACTCATTCCACAACACCAAAGTACGCATAATAAAGCTTCTAGAGAACCTTACGGTTGTTGCCATTTGGCTCGGCTTTAGGGTATGTGGATGAGTAACCAGCCAGCGGTGGGTGGTGCGAGTTTGATACGGCAATGACGGCACCATACCAAAAAGTTCTTCAGAACTTTCTCCGTTATACATGCGGTACAGAACACACAGAGATCCCATGTCTGTGTGACGTTCTATTTAGAGCGCATATGAATTCGTATCCTCAACAGTGCGAATAGCTCGTCGTTGCAGGGAGTCAAAAGGAGAAGGCTGGTAGGCAAGAGCACCAGCCCAGATTTACGAGCAGTAGTATAGCATAAGGGTTTATTAATAATTTTGTAGTTTTAGTATTGAAAATAACTACACGAAACTTAATAAAACTTATTTGAAATATGTAACTTCCTTAAACCTTCCGTTAATTTTTTAGACTATAGAGAAAACCGCAGTTGAAATAATAATACTTGACGATCAAAAAATATCGTCTGCTTTACCTTAAAAATGTAACTAAAAAATGTACAAGTCTTGGATTAAAGTTCTAAAGCTCTGCTATTCACTTCTGAATTCAATTGTTTTTATTACAATTGTATTGTATTAGCCGAATTTAGATGAAATCGAAGTAATAATCGGAGTTATTGTATACATTTTACTTTATTTGGCTTTAAATGTATTCTTACGACTATTACAGATTCTTCAAGCCAAATTCTAAGCGATGCCTTGGACTACCATGTTTAATTGTTGCTATTAGAACAGATGGCTTATTCATTCGTATAGCAGTCGGTCGTTGCGCTCATGTCGTAAACTGGCAATTCGTTCCCGTTCTGATGTTATTGTAGCATTTTGTCTATGCTCCGCCATTTTATTGGCCCATTTTGTAGTTTCTGTGGCGGCTTTTCCTTTAATAAATTCATATTCCTATGTGCTGTGTTATATTTACACTAAGAATAACTAATTTAGATATTGTTTTAACTGTCCCGGCATTATGTTATATTTACATAGATAAGACGAAGTGATTATTGGGGCAGAAATAATCAAATAACCAAGCTATTTTACCGATTCTTGGGTAAAGTATAGATGCTTGTCGGCTGATGACGCGACAAGTTTGAACTATTCTTATAACAAGTCTAAGCTAGTCTTTTTTAACAATTTTAACACAAATAGTCGAACTGATCTGATTTGAATAACTAATTTAGATATTGTTTTAACTGTCCAGGCATTATGTTATATTTACATAGATAAGCGATTATTGGGGCAAAAATAATCAAATAATCAAGCTATTTTACCGAATCTTGGGTAAAGTATAGATGCTTGTCGACTGATGACGCGACAGGTTTGCACTATATTTGTAACAAGTCTAAGCTGGGCTTTTTTTAACAATTTTAACACAAGTAGTCGAACTGATCTGATTTGTTTTACAACATAACCTAATTTTATTGTAACCAAATACTAACGTTCTAGGTGAGGTTATGTTGTCTATGATAAATAATAATAATAAAACTCTTTATTGCACACACGTTGAAAATATACAAAATTAGTCATCAGTTTACAATATGTGTACAGTTAGGCGGCCTTATCGCTTAGAGCGATCTCTTCCAGGCAAACCTAAGGAGACATTTTATTTTCATAACTACCGGGTGGCAATATAAATAGACAAAAAAAAACTATAGATAAAAGTAAAAGAAATAACCCAATACAATAGTTATATTACGACAACGAGAGGTAATGCAGGTGGAGATATTTTTTAAATTATATAAATAATTTAATAAATTAATTAAATAATACAACGAAGCCAAAGTTTATTGTATGTTACATTATTTAAATTGGGTAGATTTTATTTCAAGAAACGAAACGTTATTTTTCTCCAAAAATAAATATATAACGAATATACCTATGGGATTTTATTATAATGGACATTTTAGTAATGTTTTCGCCCCAAGGATAGATAATGTAAGGGCAAAGTACTATATATTTGGTAGTCTGTTCAAAACAACTCAATTAACATTTTCATTGTACTTGATTGTGTTGATAAGGACATGTTAACAATGTCACACCTTGTCAATGGCTTGACTTAATTCTACGGGGATGAAGGAAAATAGTATCATGTAATATTGAAACATCGACATCACGGTGACAACACCATAGTCTTGGTGCTTCCTTCAATCGGAAACCAGCTGTGATGCGAATCAAATACGAGGTCAGCGAGAGAAATAGTAGGGAATGTTGTGATCACTCACCGGCTGGTGCGGGGTTCGATGCCGGAGGTTGGCGCGGATGAATTGCGATAGTGCAAATAGGTAATGGCGATACGAGGAGCACGATACGAGCGCGAGTGTCCTTCGCCTACGATGTGTGCGAGCGAACTGAGGCCTGCGACACACGCCGCCGGGAGCAACCGACAAACAAAAATGCTCCCACCCTTGCTGATACTATTTTTCCTAATTGACTATTTACGCAGCCGCAATACCATAGTGTTTTACTTTAAGAAAATGCGAACTATAGTCGAGGCAGTCAAAAGCCTTAAAGAGATCACAGAAGAAACCAATTACATCCTGCGACTCCTCCCAAGACCCCCGTAGCTTCTAAATCTTATCTTAGACATAATCTCAGTCAGTCTCAGTATTATCTTAGTCATAGTCTTACATGACAAGTCAATAAAAAGTCAAAGTTCCATATACGCATTAACGTTATTTCATAAAATCAAAAACTAACCTTATTTTGTAAAGAAGATAAGAAGGTGCATCAGTGTAATGTAAATGCAGTTTTTTTGCACCACGACTGATCAATCTATCTGCCAGTTGTAAACCTAAAGTTCCTTGATCACAAATTATTAAATTACAACTATCAGGTTTACAATCGAATCTGCAAATAATAATTCATTCATTAACTTATTACCAAATAAAATACTATGAAAAGCACATTAAAGTAAGTTTTCATTTACTGGTCGGAATGATACAAATCAGTTTTAACCAAAATCCTAGTGATAAATTACCTAGGCTTAATATCCGCAATAGGATCTCCAAGACGCAATAAAATTTTCCCTCGATGTTGACCAGCTTCCATTAATGTAAAGGCACGTATGGCATCACTAGATGTGTACGTAATGCGAGATAATGGGCGTACACAGCCGGAAACAATACCATCACTTACAAATTTATGAAGTTCCTGTAAATATAAATATTTTTATATACTACACCTAGCATTACTGACAAATAAGTTACAGAGAAATAAGTTCGTTAGAGAAAGATATGTCATGGTTAGGAATAACCTTGATATAATTAGAAGAATGTTAACTATTAAAATCGGTGTATAGGTACACCCAGGGGAAGTGTGTAGCAGGTACAGATAAATTTTTTGGGGTGCGATGCCAGAGAGCCTCCACGTTGGCGCACCCTGGGCAACGTCGACCGCTTCTCGGTCGGCGGCTGATCTCTGGTAGGGGGGGGACGCTTTGTCGAGCACTCCTCTGATTAGCAGAGGAGGCGGATGACGGGGCGTTAGCGGGCCCGGCGTGCCCTCACACTGCCATCGGGCGGGCGGGTGTTTTTTTTTTCGAACTGACTACGCTATTGACCAAGCAAGGTCTTAACAGCTTCACCGGACTATTAAGGCGAGCGCTTAAGGCACTCAGCCGATTTTACTTTGACAACTAGCTCAAGGGTGCGCGGCACACCTCGGCTTTGGCTGTTGCCTGATACAAGCGATTCGCGACCTATCTGAGCTAATCTAAGCTAAGCTAACTATTCATACATATATGAGTTGTTGTACTATTTTCTCTTTTTAATCTGTCTGTTCGGTCTGTAATGTTTCTGCTTAATCGTTCTGTTTTAAATCTACATGCAGTATTTATTATCTGGCTATTCGTTATGCTTATATAGATAAAGTATCTGGACCTCACCCTGGAGGGGTACCATTCACAGTTATATGGGCCTCAGGTCGTGGCCCTCGCCGAGTCCCATGAAATAGTCTTCAAGGCCTCCTACAACGGTTCAATTTTTTTAAATGTTTTTTTTTTTTATCAGAATGCATCGTAATGTTATATCCGTACATTCGCGTAGGTAGAACTAACAGATTGAAATTATATCTTATCGGTAATCATTTGTTTTGAGCATTTTAATATTAATAGATAGTAATTGAAAAACTGTTTTCGTTTTTGAAAACTCACAAGTCTTTAGTTTTGCTAGGGAAATCTTTTGAATATTATAAATGTGTAATATTTGTTTTTAGATCAAATCTATACAATAGATATTAAATACAATGCAATCATGACATCATGAGTAAGCTTGGTGCATTAATTACTTTTGCATGTAATAGATGAGTAATTGAAAAACCGTTTTCATTTTTGAAAACTCATAAGTCATCAGTTTCGCTATAGAAACATTCTGAATATTATACATTTTTAATATTTGTATTTAGATATAATCCATATAGATATTAAATACAGTGCAATACTAAAACACCATGGATAAGTTTGGTGTATTGATCAAGACCTTGCTTGGTCAATAGCGTAGTCAGTTCGAAAAAAAAAAAAAACCATGGGTAAGTTTGGTGGATTGATTACTTTAGCATAAACCCATCCTTCACGTATTTGAATTCAATTTTGCTTACGTGAGTGGTAAAAATAAATAAAAGCGACCGAAGCTATGATACGAGGCGGGTTGCGAGTTATTGGTCCCCGTACACCGCACCGGTCGTTCAATTTCTCTAATTAATTAACGATCCCTTAGATAACACACGCTGACAACCTTATTTGTGGCGAACAAATCTTTCAAACATAAATTTTAGTACACACGCTCTAAACTTGTAAAGTCTATGCACGTCGACATGTACGCCGCCCGTAAAAGAAAAATTTATAATGCTACTAGAAATTAAATTCCGCTATCACCGATATTTGCACAGAACATATTAAATGCTCATTAATTCTGTTACCTCTATTTGCGTTACGAATTGCGATATTATCGTTCTTTTAATCTGAATACAGTGTTTAAACTACACGGTATGACTGGTTTATTGCGCATTCTCGACAATGTAGAGATATCCGTGATTAGAAAAGTATGTAATTACAAATTCACGAGGCGTTTACCTGACCATTCCGGCACTAAATATATTCGCGAAAGATTCACCTAACAATTTACATTTGTCACATAAATAAAAGAAACAAGCGGCCTCATTAGCCGACATCGCGAAGTAATGTAGTGAAGCTTGTACGTCTCAAAGATCCAGTAATTCTAAAAATAATCAAAGATCAAATACGCCGCGTGGTTATATAATATGACATACATATAATAGTAAGAATTCTTATTATCAGTTATACGAAAAACATTGTTGCGTTGCCATAAGTCAAGAAACGTAATGCCCAAAGATATGCCGGCCGACCATTAAAACATTTTTTCTGCGGTTCTTTTATCTTTACATTTTGTTTCAATTAAACTATCTCAGGACAATACTTTAAAAATCTATTAGAGAGCATAATTTATTAAAGGTTTACACTATAAATATTGGAAGTAAGTCAGCTGAATCAATCGCTATCGCTATGTAGTCTAAGCATTAGTCAATTTGTCTCAACGCTGTCTTCAGTGCCATCCCTAACGAACATTTTTTGTTCCTCTATTTTTCACTACAGAAAAAGTTATTAGGTTTTTAGAGAGGTATAGTTTTATTACAGTAATTAAGATATGAAGTTGTATTAGAGCTTTTAACGTGGGGCAGTTTTTATTCGAATAATATGTCTTCTTATAAACAATATTCATAATTTATCGTCCGATAACAATATTTATATTCGGCTTAGAAATGTTAACGATTTATATATCTATTGATTAACTCTGGTATCAATAGAACATGTCATTATAAAAATAAATAGTAATAGCATATATTGTTATTCCAAACTCTGGTTATTGACTTTATGATCTAGCTGTGCTTACGTTTCCGCATGAGTTTGTTATTATTTGTTACAATTTCTGCAGCGTCATCTAGTAACGAGTTAAGAAAAATTAATAACATATAATCTTTCTGATAAAACACTTACATGTATTTACTTTTATAATGATCGATTTTACGGTTTTCGGGTTTATTAATCTCAAATATACCACAAATATATCTTCATATGTTTTCGATTTATAATGAGTCCAATTAACTTGTAATAGAAGAAAGTTTTATAAAGATAATAAAGATTTCCTCCAAATATTTTGTACTAAAAAAAACTAAGTCTGATGTTAGTTATATAGATAGACCATGGTTAAATGAAACCTTGCTTAATTGAAACAGTTTTATTTAACTATTTGGGAAACTGTGATCATAAAAAAAACCGTACGATTATGGTTGGTTCCCCTCTACCGTCACGGACATGTCACAACAGAGTTCGCTAACACTAAACTAAGCCGATCCAACGAATCAGAATGCAAAGGATGAAATTATCGACAAGTGACCGCGTATAAATCTGGCACACGCTTACCATATTATCACGATTTACTTTATGACCATGGGAACGGTATATTGCGGACATACCTCCTCGACGATAGATTGTTTACCATAGTCCAAATTATAACTACATTAAATGTGCGGATTTCGTTACGTCCATCTTATTTCTTACTCGCTGCACCTGCGACTTCGTACACGTGGAACCTTATATACAAGACAATGACTAATAAAGTTAAGTAATAAATACGTTCATTTAGTCCATTTGCTTATCTATTATTTTTCTCATACTTAAGTCGCGGCGCCATTAAAATTACAATAACTTTTGATAGAGGGGACCGATTTTAATGAAACAAAGACTAAGTTACTCCCGAGAATATGCTTTATAATTTTATAGGTACTTTAGCAGTGATGCGTGTTCATACAAACAGACAGACAGGTAGATAGACAGACAGACAGACATTTCTAAAAGTGATTGAAACGTATTCTATTACTTTTTCCTAGACACCTACAACACTTTTTTTCACGAAAATGGTAAATGTACAGACACGTTCGATTTATTTATTTATTTTTGGAACTGACAACGCTATTGACCAAGCAAGGTCTTAACAGCTTCACCGGACTACTGGCGTTCGATTTAAGACACGTTCGATTTACATTCTTATTATATTATATAGATTATAGCGAGTGCGTACTGCATTGTCATTATTTTCTTTATCCATATATTGTGAATATGGATAGTTAATTTACAGTCATTTATTTTCTTATATTCTTCAATTGTACGAATACTTGTCACGTTATAATTGTATCAATACTTGTCACTCACTTTTCTAATAAAACTTCTTTAAGAATATTCAAACTTATAAAATAACTACTTACGTAGATTATTCAACGTTTAGAATGTTTTCAGAAAAGTGTTTATAAGACAAGAGATTTTTAACAAAATATAAAATCGACTTGAATAAGCTGCTCTAAAAAAATCCATTACGACGTCTTTGACCCATATTTAAGACCTTTATAATCTTGGAATGGTTTAAACCTACCAATATCACATTCACAACACATTTCATATTAGATTTTGAAGAATTCCCTGGTGTCTCTTTGAAATCTAGAGCTCAATACTAATAACATTAAAACAAATCCGATTGAAAATACTTGTCATTTTCCAATAGAAATAAAATAATTTTCCAAATGAGAAAGAGAAGAAAGAAATAAATAAATACTTTATTGTTGGAACAACCATACAATTAAATTAAATTACACAAACTACACAGAAAAAAAATACATTTTAAAAATAAAAATAGATGTCCATATTTTTTTTTTTTTTTTCCAAACTGACTACGCTATTGACCAAGCAAGGTCTTAACAGCTTCACCGGACTACGGAATAGATGTCCAACAATTGGCGAACCCATTCAGCAAAAATCTGTAATACTGTAAGTAGTACTGCAGCGCTGATTTTCGATGGGAGCCTATATATGATATAAATCGATCTAGAAATGACGAAAAAATAATTGAGGCGACAAAAATTAAAAAAATACAGCCGAATTGAGATCCTCCTGCTTATAGAAGTCGGTTAATAAATGTAAGTAATTCATAATTTATACGGATTACGGAATATTTACAGGTGTATCAATAAATAGAATTTTAAGTTCGCAGCTATTTCATCAGTACCACCATACCAGCCACTAGATATAATTTGGGGCGGTGGACATCAGAAAAGCAAACCGTTATATCTTAAAGTATGAAAGTGTTACGTCAGTATAAGTAGGTAACGATCTCATATGAGTTTCTAAATATATTTTTAATTAATCATTAATGATTTTTTTACTATATAGGTTTTAAGGTTTTTGACCGCAGTCTCATCCGATGGTGACAAACTGATTTAAACACGCTAAACTTAGACCGTGTTATTACAAAAAAGTTCAATACGTATTAAATACTTGCTTTAAAAAGGTTTCGTAATAAATGCACCGCGCTCGTCCGAGACAAGTTCGCGTTATCCTTTTTCACAAGTCTAACCTAACGTAACCAAAGCGAGACAAAAGAGCAAGATGGCGAACATTCAGCGACCGCGGTGCATTTACTACGACACCTTTTTAAAGCCAGGGTTCAATACGTATTTAGCTTTTTTGCAATAACACCGAGAGGGTTCTGGTTTTCAAGTGCAACTGCCGGAATACACCAACAGGTGCTCGACGAAAGATTTTCAACTCAAGGATGGTAGCTAGACTAGTGGACTTAGAAAAAGTTAGTTGTTGTAGTTGCTACAATTTCGTGACGATGTTTTCCTTCTTCAAAAGTTCGGACTCAGTCGCAAAGATTCGAACCTACGCCGAATGACACTGTGTCCGAACACGCTATCAACTGTGCCGTCATTTTATTATGTGATTTACTTTTTAAATAATCTCTAAGAAGAATCCGGCGAATACGTTTCGGGAATATTTCTCATAGAAGTTGACATGTAATTGCTTAAATAACTCGAGAAGTAACGAGCTAATAAAATATTCTATAAACATGGTGACGGTCGCGCAATACAGACGCCGATGGTCGATTCTGTGAAGTCGTTTGGAAAGCAGGCTGTGACTTGCAAGGTCACGCGTATAACACGGATGTTCCCGATATTGAAATGTATAGAGACGTGCTTTATTCACCTACATATCAACGCATGCAATTTGAAAAGATCCAAGCCAAGACAACGCATATTCAATAAAATAAACCTTACACGTCTCGCGGAAGCTATCGTTTCGTTCGGTGAAAACACTGTATTCGAATGTTGCCCAATGCGACAGTAGTATGAGAAACAAATACTCATATTGAATACAAATCGAACGAACGGTACGACACTTCGTATGGTAAATTCCGTATTGCGAATTATTAAATTATTTATGCCGCATAACGCGGTGCGCCGACTGCCGAACACTGAACCACAATATCGGGAATCCCTGTTCGCTACTAATGCAATAATTTGGCGTATTTTGCTATCGCGTTTTGAATATTGAATACTTGGTAAATAGTTTATGTTCTGAACGTGGATTTCAGCCTACGTGATCCGGCGTGGTCCGGCGCGGTTTGGCGCGGCGCGATGCCACAGCTCGTTGTGAAATTGCACGACACACGGATAACATACGTTAACAAGTGGTCGTTACGAATAAAATTTTATGTTCTCGTTGTGTTTAGATTTATAACCGATACGCGATGGATCACTTGATCTATTTCTATGTCTAACAGTATTTCAAGCACTGCGGAGTTAAATCCATGCGAGCGTTATTTTTATTGACGTACCAACAAGATAACCACCGACGTGTAGTCAAACACATCGTTATTCACAATACTTATATCGATTATAATGTTATTGCATGCGGGCACGACAATCTGATACGCTGCGTGAATCGTGCCTACAAAGCCGTACACTAAATACCAGATATGTCCTTTAATTGAATGTCAAACACAAATTATACGTTTAATAAATCTAGTTTTCAAATAAATTAACTTTATATTACATGACAGATTTATCTAGATAAAATTATAATTCTGTATCCGTCCCATTTACTAATTCAAGCGAATGGTATAAAATAACGCAAACGCACTGATCAAAATGAAATCTTACATTGATTACTCTTACTTTAAAACACAGAGTACGAATGTATTGTTTCGTTTATACTCGCTAAACATTTTTTCGTCTTGTACTATGATCGAAACGATTTATAATATTGCAACGCTTAAATAATTAAATTATTTATTTACTACTCACGCGTCATATCCCCATTATTATGACAATCAAACATATTGCGTGCGTGCAATCACAAACGAAATGAAAATGATTTAATTTGACCGAAGAGTGGCGCTGAAGGGCTCGATCAAGTACGCGCGCACATTCAACAAGAGCATAGACTATGTTAACAATACATTTGAGTACGACTATAATCAAATTAACTAAGAGATAAAGTAAAGAGACAAAACTAGAAATGGAAGTGGGTACATAAGTTTATCCTGCATTTAATTCATTTGGCAAAACAAGAACTATATACTGCTTTTCAATAAAACCTCGTCGTATTGTTGTTGGTTTGCAAGCATAATTATTATTATTTTTCGAACTGACTATTGACCTAGCAAGGTCTTAACAGCTTCACCGGACTTCTAAGACGAGCGCTTAAGGCACTCAGCAGATTTTATTTGACAGCTAGCTCAAGGGTGCACGGCACATCTCGGCTTGGTCTGTTGCCTGACTCATGCAATTTTAATAACATACATTCATACATATTACCCATACGAGTATTATGTTTTACATCTTACCTACTTATTAATTTCGTACTTCCATTTAGAGTATTACAGAGTTTATATATTTGTGTATATAATCAATGAAATGTGATTTATCGTAATAACCTAAAGAAGCGTTAAGGCTTTAGTATACGAAAATACAGAAGGATTGCTGAATATACGTTTAGCAAAAAATGTAATGGAAAACAAAGAAAAAATAATCTCTTTATTAAGAATTGTTAATATATCTACAACTAATGTAGTAATATTTATTCTCATACTAGCTGTTACCTGTGATTTCGTCCGCGTGGAGTTAAGCATGAGTGCCTTAAGCACTCGCCTTAGTAGTCCTTATAAGTCAATAGCATAGTCAGTTCGAAAAAAAAAGTTAAACAAAAAAAATTCTGTGCAAACGTATGCGTAGGGCGCGTGCAGTACTGGACAGTGACTTTTTTCATTAAATAAAAATAACCTAAGTCACTCTCTATAACATCAGCTATCTGTTAGAGAAATTCCTGTCAAAAGCGGTCCAATGTTTTTAGAGATTATCCGGAGAAACATGTGGACAGATATACATACATTTTTGAAATTGGTTTTCTATTATAAGTATCGTCACTTTCCATACATACGTTCGTCCATGTAACGTATATTCGTTTCATTTAGTAGAAAGCTGTTGGTTTCAAATTACAAACAGAAACTACAATTTTATCTATTTATATACATAAAATTCATCTACCGCTAAAGGATTGAGTGTAAAACTGTGGTAAAACACGGCAAAACCTTCCGCCGTATATCATCAGAGACGCGCCACATTGCACCACGCGGCGTCGTATTATCGCGTGACCCACCTCCCTAGTGTTGACTTAATGGAGTGCTCATGAACAAATTTAAAACACTGCTTGTTATAAGTAACATGATGTATAACTGCGGTTCAAAGAGGGGTGTTTATTGCAACAAAACGATTATATCTTTTAATAGACTTTATACATTTGATTTCAAATAAATTGCTTAATAACAACATAAAAAATCGTATACGGTCCATAATCAACGCAATTTTTTAAACTATAATATCACCCACTGAAAAAACGGTACATAGAAAGTACTAATGTACCACTAAAATAATACAAATTGTATGAAATAAATAAACATGACAAAAGCAAGACAAAAAGTGTAATATCTCGTGGGTCTTGTAAACTGTACCCCGAGGCGGCATCGCGTCGTAGCGGGGGCTCGTAATTGAAAAATAAAAGGCCGTAATAATAGAATTTACATTACGTGCTTTCCAATGACAAATTTTGCCGTCTGTCTGCTTCTGGCAGGAGAGCGACATTGACTTTACATGTGCACTCCCTCTTTGCTTTTCCTAAATATAATCTCTCCCACGGGACCCCATAAATTACTCTCAATTTATCTATTGCCGGAATATCGATATGTTTTTCTTGTTATTGCTTGAAACTATATAATAAGTAGAAAGCAATTTAGTATATATTTTTTTAACAAAAGTTGTCTGTCATTATTTTATTGTGGTGTTAAAATCACAGTAGTTTATCAAACTGATAAACGTTAATAATTGAAATATAAAACATAATATAATTTTTTTCTCCGTAGTCCGGTGAAGCTGTAAAGACCTTGCCAGGTCAATAGCATAGTCAGTTCGAGAAAAAAAAAGTGCGTGTGTACAAAGTACACATGTCAGAAGTGAAACTTCTTTGGCGAACTAATTTATAAGTCTCGTTTATATTTATACAAATCTAAAAGTTTAGATTTCCGTGACTTGAAAAATAGATGAAAAATCTGCGTTTACTGCAAATGACGTCACTTCCGTTGCATACCTGCGTGACGTTACATCTGTAAAAATTTTACCCTCATGCGCCTAAAGAAGGTTCACTTCAAAAAGGAAAAAAAAAATTTTTTTCTATGATCTGGAAACAGTACACATATTCGTTGTGTCGGTCATAATGAAACGCACACAAGGCGTTCATAATTCTCTCTCTCAAAATTAACAACCATGTTTTATCTGGAAGAACATAATAGTATTATTTGTGTTTGGTTATAAAAAGTGATATACTGCGTTCTTTACATAAGATATAAAGAAAATATGTCTAGAATTAGTAATAGTTTCCAAAAAGGTCACAACTAACATACAGAATACACCCGTTATAGTAACACGCTTAAACATGTCGCGACTGGATTGCTAACGTCATACACATGTTGAAAAATACGTCACAGTAAGGATCATTAAGTTTGTCGACGTTTGGTATTTGGATGTCCGCCAAAAGGTGTGCATGGTGCATGATCAGATGTTTTTTGGCAACCAATTGTCTAGATGGTTGCTGCCACTGTCAAATAGATAATGAATACAAGTGCCTTGTGGTTATCACAATCTTCTAATAAGATAGTGGCTCCCTTATACGGACTTTCCAAGGAGTTTTTCGGCATCTTAGAATTCATACTCCGTAATTTCCCATCTACTTCACTAGTATACAATAACTGAACTATGTTTAGTAGAATACCAACAATACATTTTTTTTTACTGGTTCGGCAAAGTGACTGGACGGTACCTGATGGAAAGTACAGTACAGTCTATAAATAACGGCGACTGTCAGTGTTAAATAGCAACGGCAGTCGTCGCTATCATGCCGACCTACAAAAGTGCTTCTTTACGCCTCGTTTGAAGGACCCCATATCATAAGATAAGATATTACAAAACATAGTCAAGTAACACAAGATTTTGAATGAAATATAAAAGCCACTACATGGCAGACTATGATTCCCGCCAAAAACTCAGGACGAAATGGTAGCGATGTATGCCGATGGATTGGATTTCTGCAACTATTTGTTTTTAAATAGCACTGTCAAAACTAAAGTGACGTCACTTTCTTGTCTTACAATAAAAATATGTTTTAAAGACACTATTTAAAAAAACTTAACGCACAATTATTGTATATATAACTTACCTTTGTTATAACAAGACATTCTGAAACGCCAGCTGGCTGTATATACAACTGGTTATGTATATGCTGATAGTGCCATGTTAAAGGTTATAACAAGATATTCTGAAACGCCATCTGGCTGTATATACAACTGGTTATGTATATGAAAGCTGCCCGATAGGTACTAGATTTTTCTTTGGCTGTATTGAGTACATAACACTGAAGTTTGACAACTATTATTTAAGGTAATTGACCGTTTCTGAATTCTGTTACCAGTACACCTATTCTATTATAGTTATGTTATCCAAATACCTGCATATAAACACCGCGACCTGCTGATAGTGCCATGTTAAAGTTTAATCTATATTAATAATTACTTACACGTAAGAGGCCCGAATTATGTTTTTTACAATAATAACGAAGCGATTTAGTTTATAATCTTCCTATTTTTCTTTAATTACATCTTGGTTATGTATAAATATGACTGCATTTCTATTCAATCAGAAAAGTGCTAGTTGTTAACATCTTTAGAATCTCATTGTATTAATTTATTATTATTTAGATGTAACTTATAAGAGTCAATCATTGAAACTCAAAAAAAATAATTATTCTGACCTAAGAGTTCTGACTCACAAAGAACATTTATATCGCTGTGTTTAATGTAACTAATACCTTTAGATTTTGATAACTATAAAACAAAATTACTTATACTTAAAGGATACGTAGATATTATGTAGATATCAAAAAGACCCATGATCTATATACCAAAACATTTGTCCTAAACATTTGTATGCATATATTACGGTACAGGAGGATTGTTTCGTGCGCTCCGACCGACATTTCCGTATAATATACATTGTTCGAAGCGTGATATGGCTACTTAGCTGTAAAGTGGGACCTAAATAAGTGCAAACGCATCGATTGCAATTGATTCCACCGTATTGTGCCGGAAAACTTAAAGATACTATGAAAAAATATTACAATAAATACGCATTTTATTCCTAACTGTTACTATAAATGCGAAATTAAGTTCGTTTGTTTACATTTCGTCAAGGGTATAGAATAGTTCAAAGGCTAAGTTTCATAAAAAAAAATGGATATAAATCTGTTTGATAGGTCAAATCTATATTGACGCGAGCGAAGTCGCGACCAAAAGCTAGTA